>SJYT01003402.1:41400-141340 GCA_006410635.1 Cephalophus harveyi
ATGGTGATGGACAGGGAGGCCTGGAGTGCTGCGATTCATGGGGTCGCAAAGAGTTGGACACGACTCAGCGACTAAACTGAACTGAACTGAGAGAAATGATCCTGGAAGTATTTCTTGTAATATCAGTTAAATTTCACTAGCTGTGATTGGGACATCTGATTTGGTTTACAAGTTGCTATTTCAGATTTCTTTTGTTGTGCTTCATTCAGTTTAGTTCAGTCACTCAGTCGTGTCTGACTCTTTGCAACCCCATGAACTGCAGCACGACAGGCCTCCCTGTCCGTCAGCAACTCCCAGAGTTTACATAAACTCATGTCCATCGAGTCAGTGTTGCCATCCAACCATCTCATCCTCTGTCGTCCCCTTCTCCTCCTGCCCCCAATCACTCCCAGCATCAGGGTCTTTTCCAGTGTGTCAACTCTTCGCATGAGGTGGCCAAAGTATTGGAGTTTCAGTTTTGGCATCAGTCCTTCCAATGAACTCCCAGGGCTGATCTCCTTCAGAATGGACTGGTTGGATCTCCTTGCAGTCCAAGGGACTCTCAAGAGTCTTCTCCAACACCACAGTTCAAAATCATCAATTCTTTGGCGCTCAGCTTTCTTCATATTCCAACTCTCACATCCATACATGACCATTGGAAAAACCATAGCCTCGACTAGACGGACCTTTGTAGGCAAAGCAATGTCTCTGCTTCTGAATATGCTATCTAGGTTGGTCATAGCTTTTCTTCCAAGAAGTAAGCGTCGTTTAATTTCATGGCTCCAGTCACCATCTGCAGTGATTTTGGAGCCCCAAAAGATAAAGTCTGACACTGTTTGCACTGTTTCCCCATCTATTTCCCATGAAGGGATAGGACCAGATGCCATGACCTTCGTTTTCTGAATGTTGAGCTTTAAGCAATATTTTTCACTCTCCTCCAAGTACCTTATTCCAGGTTATATAGGTCTCACCTGATGGAGCTGAAACTGCTACTACAGTTTCACTCTAGAACTCAATATTTAGCTACTATGATACACTCTCATAGTTTATTTTCTTTATTTAGTAACTCTAAACTTGAAGAACTAAGTAAACAGGGAAATAGGGAAAATGTGTTAATTGAGTCTCTTTGAGTTATGAAGAGAAAATTTCAAGGTACAACGCTTAGGTATTCCTCCCCAGAAATCTGCCTTTTACTGGTAGGAGGGACCTGTAATTTGATTTGAAAAAACTCCCTCTGTAACTTTGCTTCACCCTCTCTGAGAATAACCACTGAACAGTTACATCCTGGGCTGCATACTTTTTACCTTACTCTTCCAGACATTTGATTTCCAGCTGAACTCTGCTGATTTCTGACTTTAGCTATTGTTGGTTTCACCTTCTGTCTCTGTTTCCCAACCTTACATTAAATAGGAGCATTGTAGCTCCCGGGTTGATCCCTCTCTCCCCTGAGCTACCCCAAAGAGGCTGCAGGCCTTCAATTTGGACTCCTTCATGACTTCTTTCTGCTCACAGTGTTTTTTCACTTTCAGTATTCCTTCCCTTGAGGCTTTTAAGCAACTTTTAATAGGAGGTCAATAATTACAGTACAATAGGGCAAATAGGTTGCAGAGAAAAAGTCCCAGAAGTTATATGACCAGAAGTTAATTCTTAATTTGATGTTTTCAAGTGACCTTTGAGCCCTGTGAACATTTGATAGGAAACTAGTAGAAAGAATTATCTGCTGACTTTGAAAACTGTCTAATTGCCTGGAATTATTCAATTAAGACTGTGCTCAGTTGCTACAGTCATGTCTGACTGTTTGTGACCCCCATGAACTGGAGCCCTCCAAGCTTCTCTGTCCATGGGATTTTTCAGATAAGAATACTGGAGCAGGTTGTTATGCCCTCCTCCAGGTCATCTTCCTGACTCAGGGATTGAATCCATGGCTCTTGAGTCTCCTACATTGCAGGTGGATTTTGTTTTTACCTCTGAGCTGTCAGGGAAGCCCAGCAAGTGTTTATTCAGCTCTTAATACACAGGACACTTTTATAAGCTTTACAGATGATATCAAAGTGAGATGTACAAACACTGCTCTTAAACCTAGAAGGAGGGACATAAATACAACTAACAGTAATAAGCATGAGAAATGTGGCAGAGGTTTAGCCTTACCTGTGGAATCCTTGCAGACTGTTAACTTTTTTAGTTTTGGATGTTTTGGAATTTGGAGGACAAGTACCATGTGCATTACAGCTAAGCCTCATGGAAAAAGTAATTGTTAAACCACAGGAAAGTGAAGTAGAAAGAGGGTTGGAGAGAACAGCAGGAGAAGAGGCTAGGGAGGAAGGAAAGGACCAGTACAGATAGACTGTTGTACCATCTATGTATATTCAGTATTACCTGCATTTGGATTCAAACCAAACAGTGTGTTTCATTCACAGTGTTGGTGAGCCTGATGGAAACTAGCTCATTTTGATTTTCATTGATCTAGGCATAAGGGCCTGATGTACTCTTTTCTCGTAGCTTTCAAGGGATTGTCTCTGAATGTGATTGTCTCTGAGAATGACAGAAATGCACAATCTCTTTTTATTTATTGTTCAGCAAGTCTGTGTGGCTCATATCATTCTAAGTGCAAAATGGCCATCAAGATAATCAGACAGAACTATAATTTTCATTAGTTTCACTTATATATTCATGAAAAAGGAAAGAGACAGATCCTACCATTAAAAATGATTGCCCTTTCTACTGATTGAAATGATCAACTTGTAGTAGTTTAAAAGCTCTTATTTTTAGAGTTATGTCTGAGGTTCAGCAAGACAAAGCTAGTTATTATGCCTATTACCTTTCTTTTAAACTTATTGGGTTAGCCCAAAAGTTTGTTTAGGTTTTTCATAACTTCTTAAGAGAAAAACCTAAATGAGCTTTTGGGCCAACCCAATACTACCCCTACTAAAAACACTACCATCATATAATTGTTCTTACCGACATCCCTTCTTATTCTGTTGATCCCCTCACTTACTTATATTATCCTAACCTAAACAAACAGGCGACATTGGCTAATCTTTTGTATGAAGAAAAATCTTCTTCCTGAGATTTCCTTTCTATTTCTATTCCTAAGGCTTGAGTTATCCCAATCTTGCCACATAATATTTATGCCCATTCACTACATTTTCTCAAGGAGACCATTTATTATCCTTGAATAAAGAATGAAATTTAGGTTTCTCTTTCAATGTCAGGAATTTGGGATTCTATTTGGACCAGTGACTTTGAAATGGTTACAAGTATATAAACTGCAATTCATTGCCACTTTAAAAAATATAAGCTGACAAAAGGGTAATGAAGTTACTTATCACACACTGTGCAGTGAATTACACCTATCTATCCATCTATCTATTTAATAGACTTTTACTGAAGTTCCTTTAGCTAGTTTCTTGGAGTATAAAGGTGAATACCAGTGATAGCTGATCTACTTTACATGTTGTCCATAATTTACAGTGTCATATTCACAGGAAAACAATTATACTAAACAGAGTGTATCAGTAACCCTGCTTTCTTTAAAACTTTAGTAATTAGCCACTTAGGGAACAATGAGTTTATGCTGCTTAATACTGTTTTCAACTACAAAAGCAACTCATAGATGAGAGAAATCAGTGTGGCCTCTAGTAATTAGGGAAGGATTGGTTGAGAAGCTGGGACTCTATAGGAGCCTTGAAAGAGGATTAGTACTTAAATACATACAAGCAAATAGAGATGTCCCTCCAATTATAGAAAGGTTGAGAAATAAAATCCCTTTTACCAATGCCTGGGCTATTTTCCACTCTTTTGTATTTTTGGTTTCAATATTACTGGCCATAAAGAGCAGGACTAATTTAAAGTGAATGATTTTGGTTTTGGATTCTTCCTTGTGGCAACATTGACCAGTTATTCATTTGGCCTTTTACTTCTATCAGTCAGCATATAGAGGCTTACAGAAATCATCTCATCTAAAGGGTGCCCTGCAGTGTGATCTATTTATCATTTTTATGTGAAGTGAAGGGATACTCCTTGAAGGTAATGATGGTCTTTACTTGCTTTATGTTTTTTGCTTAATATTTTCTTGTTTATAGCAAACAATTCATTTATATTAGTAAAGATTTAGTAAGAATTCAATAAACATTGAGGATACTGAGTAAAGGAAGAGGGTAGAGATTAATTCCTCATTGCCTTTTAGGAGATAATTCCATTGTAGGTCCAATGGAGTGTGAACAAGAAAACAATGAGCCAGCAAAAGCTGATTTTGTTGATTAACAAAAGGGCATGATGGTGAGAAATTATTTTGTTTTCTGAAATAATAAACTTTCAGAAACTTTGCTGTTTGAAGACTGTAAGAATGGAATGGTTCATTTTGTACAGAGGATCTGAGTCACTTTGAAGAAACCTAAATTGCTGATGCATGTTCAGAGCTCTATAGATAATGAGTTTCTAAATGGCAAAACCAATACAGTATTGTAAAGCAAAATAAAGTAAAAATAAAAATTAAAAAAAAAGAAAGTGAAAAAAACTAAATTTATGTTAACTTTATAGTTTCCAAGAAACAGAAACGAGTTCACTTTGCAGTATAGATAAACCTCTATACATCATGCTCTTGCTTCCCTTTGAGCCAAAACTCATTTAAATTTTACCTAAATTCCACCCTTCCCCAGGGATCCTATAATAGAACTGCTAGTTCCTTTCTTTGATGTATCATTACACTGTTGCTTTAAAGTGCCCTCCTTTGCTGTAGTTAGAAAAAATCTGTGGCAGTCTTTATCAGATGGGCTTTATTAAATCTTAATACTTCAGATCTTGATTTTAGGGGAAAAGGTGACTATTTTTCTCCACCTGATGAATAGTATTTTTTTTTTTAAGATTATTGATCTTTGCTCAGTAATTTTTGTTTCAAAAATACACACACTGCCTCTATTGGATAAGGTTATTTGATATAAACTAGAGGAACTTTGGGTAAATTGCTCATTACAGAAGCACACACACAGGAGTGTAGATTCTAGTCACTATGGTGCTTCAGTTCAGTTCTGTCACTCAGTTGTGTGTGACTCTTTGTGACCCCATGGATTGCAGCACATAAGGCTTCCCTGACCATCACCAACCCCTGGAATTTACTCAAACTCATGTATATTGACTTGGTGATGCCATATAACCATCTCATCCTCTGTCTTCCCCTTCTCCTCCTGCCTTCAGTCCTTCCCAGCATCGTGGTCTTTTCTAATGAGTCAGTCCTTCCTATCAGGTGGCCAAAGTATTGGAACTTCAACTTCAGCATCAGTCCTTCCAATGAATATTCAGACTGATTTCCTTTAGGATGAACTGGTTGCATCTCCTTGCAGTGCTTAGGGATTGTAAAAAAAAATAAAATTTCCCACTGCCACATGGCAGATATTTTGTTTTTTATTTAGTGAAGCATCCTAAGCACCTAGCAATATCTGGCATGTATTTTGTTGTTCTCAGTATATATTTATTGAATGATATACACCCACAAACTTCCACACAAACAGTTACTGTGAAGGGCTAGAGGAAATAAGCTAATTGCACAATTTTAGTCTTGAAGAAAAAAATAGAGGCAATTGTGTCACTTTCTTCCCATCTTTTTTAACCTGATATATGAGCTTTTACGTCTATTCACACTGTCTTCAGTTATTACGTCTTCTGGGTTATATAATTTAGTTAGTTACACAATAAAATCAAATTCTTAGCTTGCTATCAAAAGATCTGGGTCCTTTCGTGTTCATATTCTGTTACCCTCTCATTTGAGAAACAACAAAATTTTTTATTTTAAAAAGTCCTACTTGTGACAGTGATTGCTTCCAAATATTCATGTGCTTCCCAGACATTTACCCCTCATTTTGGGGTGGATGACTAGTTTTTGTGGATGGGCTTTCAACAAAGTGACACGGATCACTCCCAGGTTAAGGAAGTTAGAAGCTGCTCTACCACCTCCCATCTCTTTCTGTAAATGATGAACTTGGAGGCGATGTGTTAAGTATAGCACAACTCTAAAATGGATGAGGGGAGCTTGCCTACACCAAAATTTACATAAAGGACACAAGTGACAAAGTGTTACTATATTAGCACATTGGAATTATTATGTGTGTTAAAGCAGTTAGCATTATGGACTCTGCAAGATACAATTTTTATATTCAGTCTGTTTTGCCAGTCTGGGGTACTCACATTTATACATCTCTGTCAGAAGTTTTATTTCTCAAGATTCAAAAATATTTCTACCAATTCTGAGAAGCCTGCCTAATTGCTCCACATCAAAGGGGAAGATTGATCTGTTTTCACTCAGATGATCCATTGCATAGCTAGTCTGCAAAATTTATTTAAAATTAATCAATAGTGGGCTCCTGAGGATGGCTAGGATTATTATTTATCTCTTTCAGTATAGTTGTAATTTGTCCCCTAGTTTTGTTATGAGTTCCTATATGTTTTACTATATTGTGATCCCCAAAAACCTAGAATAAAATGCTTACAAGTTTCTCCTAGTTATTAATTACATGGCAGATTTTTATCTTTTGAACATTATAACAATGAACTTTTTATTGGAGATGTTGTGAGTGCTGAATGTAGATTTTTTTTCTCAAGTGATTTAAAAACTATTTTTATTCCATTTTAAGTAAATTGAAATTGACTTAAGGAATTATGTGAAATGTTTACAAATAACATTAGCCAATTAGCTTCTCTGAAGTGGTAATTTAAATGATGCTCTAATGGTCATCACCAGAGAAAGCTGCTTATCTTCAGTGGAACTCAAGATACCACTCCTTGACCATGCCAACTTTGTATGTAATAAGGCTATCCCATTTGCCACATTGTGAATATACAGATTTGCCACATTGTGAATATACAGACTACTAATGAACCAAACTTCGTTCTACATGCCCTCCCACAGTAAAACCAATCTTCTGACACTGAGTTGTTATAAAGGAAAGTTCAGTGTTAGGTGCTACTTCGAGGGTGCCAAGAAAGGAGTTCAGGTAGTTAGTGCTCAAACAACAGAATTCCTCAATGGGGTTTCAAGAAAGCATTCTTAAAGGCCACATGAGAGAGGGGAGTTGCAGGGTATGCAATCAGTTTGTGCACAGTTCTCTGGTTGATGGTGAGGTTACAGGGCCATATTACATTATCAATCCTCAAACTCCAGTAGATCTAGGGGCTACATGCTCTTGGTGAATGGATAGTTAATTTCTTCCATTTGGTGGAGGTTTCAACATCTATAGGAAATGGCATCAGATACTATTATCTAGTACTTCAGAAAAGAGCTAAAGCAGAGAATATGGGATAGGGGTCTGTCCCAGGAAGGCCCCATCAGGTCCTGCTCAGTCACAAAACCTCTGCCTGGCACTCTATCTGTCCAGGTTTGCCCCTAATCCTTTTCACCTCATATGTTAGTCTTTAATTATTCTATGCGCTCTCCCAGGGACATTGCAGAGGACAGGATGATCTAGTCCTAGGGTAAGCTTGTCTCTTAAACTACTGGAAGTGTTGAAATAACAGATGAACAGCTTGAAAATTACCACATGTTTAGTCATTCAATCGTGTCTGACTTTGCGAGCCTGTGGACTATAGTCTGTCAGGCTTCTCTTGTCCATGGGGATTCTCCAGGCAAGAATACTGGAGTGGGTTGCCATGCCTTCCTCCAGGGGATCTCCCCAACCCAGGGATTGAACCCAGGTTTCCTGCATTGCAGGTGGATTCTTAACTGTCTGAGCCACCAGGAAAGCACAGTTTGAAAATTAATAACACTAAATAAGCTCTTTGCCTTAGATATAAATGTTGAGACACTAAGCCCCTTTGAACATTTTTCTGTTTATGAGTTCAGGCTGGTTTGCTATCAGTCTTACCTGGCCCCTTTAGGCTAATGGTTATTGTTATTTTTAATTTTAATTATTTTATTTATTTTTAATTGGATTATAATTGGCTTTACAATGTTGTGTTAGTTTCTGCTGTACAACAATGTAGATCAGCTATAAAAAAAAAAAAAAACATGTATTCCCTCACTCTTTGACCCACCTGCATCCCACCCTTCTACATCATAACAGAGCACCAAACTGAGTTCTGTGTGCTATATAGCAGTTTCCCACTAGCTATCTGTTTTATATACGGTAGGGTATATATGCCAATGCTACTCTCTCACTTTGTCCCACCCTCTCCTTTCCCTGCTGTGTCCACAAGTACATCATCTACTACATCTGCATCTCTATTCTTGTCCTGCAAATAGGTTCATCAGTAATATTTTTCTAGATTCCATATATATATATGTGTTAATACAGGATATTGTTTTTTCTCTTTCTAACTTTGCTCTGTATTTCAGACTCTGGATTTATTCACATGCTACAAATGTCCATAGGGACATTTGTAGCAAATGACCCAGTCTGATTCCTTTTTATGGCTGAGTAATATTCCATTGTAAATATGTATGTACCACATCTTCTTTATCCATTCATCTGTTGATGGGCCTCTGGGTTGCTTCCATGGCCTGGCTATTGTAAATAGTGCATGTTTGCTTCTGAATAGATCAGAAACTTACCTACTGACTCAGCAGAAGCCTCCTATCTATTCTCACACAGAAACAAGTTGAAAGGGAATAGGGGTCATCCTTTCCAGAACTTTGGCCTACCTCTTGGGTACAAGACAGTGAAGTTCGGACCATTTCTTATATATATTCATTACACCTGTTACTGAGTCCAAGCTTGTTCTGCTCACCGCATGACAGGCCAATGAATCTGAGAGATGAAGTATTGAGGCAAGGCAAAGACTTTATTTGGAAAGCCAGATGACAGAAAAGATGACAGGCTAGTGCCTCAAAATAATCATCTTATTGGGGTCTGGATGCCAAGTTCTTTTATAGATCAGAGAGAAAGAAGCAATGAGGAACTAAAATCAAAAGGCAGAATAGAGAGTGAGAGGCAGTGAGGGAAATAAAGTGAAAGGGTCTTCAGTCTTGCAAAACATCTTCAAAGGAATGGCTGGCCTTTGGAAAGTGTGTGTTAACCTCTTCTATTCATAGGTGGGCAGGGACAAATTATCTATGAGCTGAACCAAAGGCACTTTAGTTTACAATCAAGCAGAGGGACAGGGTTATCTGAGGCAAGCTATAAAATGAAGATCATGGCATCTGGTCCCATCACTTCATGGCATATAGATGGGGAAACAGTGGAAACAGTGTCAGACTTTATTTCTTTGGGCTCCAAAATCAGTGCAGATAGTGATTGCAGCCATGAAATTAAAAGATGCTTACTCCTTGGAAGGAAAGTTATGACCAACCTAGATAGTATATTGAAAAGCACAGACATTACTTTGCCGACAAAGGTCCATCTAGTCAAGGCTATGGTTTTTCCAGTGGTCATGTATGGATGTGAGAGTTGGACTGTGAAGAAGGCTGAGAGCCAAAGAATTGATGCTTTTGAACTGTGGTGTTGGAGAAGACTCTTGAGAGTCCCTTGGACTGCAAGGAGATCCAACCAGTCCATTCTAAAGGAGATCAGTCCTGGATGTTCTTTGGAAGGACTGATGCTAAGACTGAAACTCCAGTACTTTGGCCACATCATGCAAAGAGTTGACTCATTGGAAAAGACTCTGATGCTGGGAGGGATTGGGGGCAGGAGGAAAAGGGGACGACAGAGGGTGAGATGGCTGGATGGTATCACTGACTTGATGGACGTGAGTCTGAGTGAACTCCGGGAGTTGGTGATGGACAGGGAAGCCTGGCGTGCTGCGATTCATGGGGTCGCAAGGAGTCGGACACGACTGAAAAACTGAACTGAGTATATCTGAAAACATGAATCTTTTTCCAAATTGAATTGTAGAGGCTAACTAGAAGTTTATTTCATTTTGAACCCTTATTCTGAAAAATCTGGTGTAAGTCAAACTTTATTTGAAACGCTCTAGGGAAGCTGCTGTAATCAGAGACTTTAGGTTAATGCTTTCATAGTTTGGATAATTACCATCGCTTCAATTGGGAATTTTACAGATGGGCGTCTCAAAGCAAGGACTGCCTGCAGTTAGTTACCCAAAGTTCCATGACAACTGTATTTCTTTGTTGTATCTACTCTGATATTCATGAGCTGACTCCTTTCTCTCCTTAGATTTTCTCTGTTGTTTTAGAGATCACCAATTATTATAATTATTTGGTTGCAAAACTTTGCCACTATGAAATCAGTTATAAAACACTACTGAGCAACTAATACACACACACACACTCAAGTTCTGTATATGGATTTAGATGGCAATCTTGCTATAGTACTCAAAATTACTGCTCTTTAAATGATTTTGTGTTAAGAAGGAAGCAAAAATAAGTAGAATTTTTTTTTTAATGTACTTGCCATTACCCACATATTGTATCCATAGGTTGTAATTTTGTGCTAAATTCATTTTTAGTTTCAAGTACATAAAGTGATTCCAGGAAACATTGTCATTTAAAATGGAACTTTCATTCTGCAGCCTAGGTTGTCCCATTTAATAGAGATACCGAGGCCAGTAACAGATTTGTAAACTGAGCATAAGGAGAGACCAGGCAAACAGCTGTTTTTCTTAGACAAATTCCTGGTTCATAATAAGTCAGTTCAGTCGCTCAGTTGTGTCTGACTCTTTGCGACCCCATGGACTATAGCATGCCAGGCTTCCCTGTTCATCACCAACTCCTGGAGCTTGCTCAAGCTCATGTCAATTGAGTCAGTGATGAAAACCAACCATCTCATCCTCTGTCACCCCTACTTCTCCTGCCTTCAATCTTTCCTAGCATTAAGTTCATAGTAATAGATTGAAAGAATGAGTGAACTTGCCTGAGATCAGCATCAATTCAGCTATAAAACATGATCTGGGCTTAGGTCTCTTAGGTTCTTAAGTCCTTTCCATTACATTCATTATTTCCAAGCTCAAACTTCATGAACTAGGAATTGTCTGTTTTGGAGTTTTAGAAGGTTAATGAAAAATTTGTTTTCTTCATCACCATCTCAACCAAATTAAGAGACAATGTCTAAGATACAAATAGAGGGTAAAGTGTACAAGAGACATACCATGAAAGACAGTTATGAGCTCTGCTACTGACTCAGTAGAGTTCTGACTCTGCAGAGTTGCAAAAAATAGTAAGGAGAGATAAGAAAGCCTTCCTCAGTGATCAATGCAAAGAAATAGAGGAAAACAATAGAATGGGAAAGACTAGAGATCTCTTCAGGAAAACTAGAGATACAGAGGGAATATTTCATGCAAAGATGGGCTCAATAAAGGACAGAAATGGTATGGACCTAACAGAACAGAAGATATTAAGAAGAGATGGCAAGAATATACAGAAGAACTGTACAGAAGAAATCTTAATGACCCAGAAAATCACGATGGTCTGATCATGCAACTAGAGCCAGACATCCTAGAATGCGAAGTCAAGTGGACCTTAGGAAGCATCACTACAAACAAAGCTAGTGGAGGTGATGGAATTCCAATTGAGCTATTTCAAACCCTAGAAGATGATGCTGTTACAGTGTTGCACTCAATATGCCAGCAAATTTGGAAAACACAGCAGTGGCCACAGGACTGGAAAAAGTCAGCTTTCATTCCAATCCCAAAGAAAGGTAGTGCCAAAGAATGTTCAAACTACCACACAATTGCACTCATGTCACACACTGGCAAAGTAATGCTAAAATTCTCCAAGCCAGGCTTCAGCAATACGTGAACCATGAATTTCCAGATGTTCAAGCTGGATTTAGGAAAGGCAGAGGAACCAGAGATCAAATTGCCAACATCCACTGGATCATCAAAAAAGCAAGAGAGTTCCAGAAAAAACATCTACTTCTGCTTTATTGACTATGCCAAAGCCTTTGACTGTGTGGATCACATCAAACTGTGGAAAATTCTGAAAGACATGGGAAAACCAGACCACCTGACCTGCCTCTTGAGAAATCTGTATGCAAGTCAAGAAGCAACAGTTAGACTGGACATGGAACTGACTGGTTCCAAATTGGGAAAGGAGTATGTCAAGGCTGTATATTGTCACCCTGCTTATTTAACTTATATGCAGAGTGCACCATAAGAAATGCTGGGCTGGATGAAGCACAACCTGGAATCAAGATTGCTGAGAGAAATATCAATAACCTCAGATATGCAGATGACACCACCTTTATGGCAGAAAGTAAAGAACTAAAGAGCCTCTCGATAAAAGTGAAAGAGGAGAGTGAAAAACTTGGGTTAAAACTCAACATTCAGAAAACTAAGATTATGGCATCTGGTCCCATCACTTCATGGCAAATAGATGAGGATACAATGGAAACAGTGATGGACTTTACTTTTTTGGTCTCCAAAATCACTGCAGATGATGACTGCAGCCAGGAAATTAAAAGATGCTTGCTCCTTGGAAGAAAAGCTATGAACAACCTAGACAGCATATTAAAGAACAGAGACATTACTTTGCCAACAAAGTTCTGTCTAGTCAAGGCTATGGTGTTTGCAATAGTCACGTATGGATGTGAGAGTTGGAGTATAAAGAAAGCTGAGCTCAGGGAGGTGGGAGGGGGATTCAGGATTGGGAGCTCGTATACACCTGTGGTGGATTCATGTCAATGTATGGCAAAACCAATACAGTATTGTAGAGTAAGTAAGTAAGTAAAGTAAGTAAAGTCGCTCAGTCGTGTCTGACACTCTGCGACACCGTGGACTGTAGCCTACCAGGCTCCTCCTTCCATGGGATTCTCCAGGCAAGAGTACTGGAGTGGGTTGTCATTGCCTTCTCCAGGGGATCTTCCCAACCCAGGGATCGAACCCGGGTCTCCTGCATTCCAGGCAAACGCTTTAACCTTTGAGCCTTGTAGAGTAAAATAAAGTAAAAATAAAATTAAAAAAAAAAAAAGAAAGCTGAGCTCAAAGAATTGATGCTTTTGAACCATGGTGTTAGAGAAGACTCTTGAGTGTCCCTTGGACTGCAAGGAAATCCAACCAGTCCACCCAAAAGGAAATAAACTCTGAATATTCATTGGAAGGACTAATGCTGAGGCTGAAACTCCAATACTTTGGCCACCTGATGTGAAGAGCTGACTCATTTAAAAAGACCCTGATGCTGGGGACAATAGAGGATGAGATGGTTGGATGGCATCACCAGCTAAATAGACATGAATTTGAGTAAGATCTGGGAGTTGGTGATAGACAGGGAAGCCTGGCACACTTCATTCCATGGGGTCACAGAGTCGGACACAACTGAGTGACTGAACTGAAGAAGCATTTACATTTTTATGGGAAGTCGCTATTTGTTAGGATGTCCCACGAAGAGCAGGATGATCAGATCTGGAATTTTTTTATTAATGGAGATAGTAATGTTTTAAATTTGTTTCTCAATAATTTTTGTTTACTGTGCTTTTCCAGGTCACCTCCCATAAGTGACTTTCTTCACCCTCCACATGCTATTTTGTCTTTAGCGGAGGATGATATTTAAGGGGAGAGCCTTACAATTTTGTAGAGTTACAACTTTCTGGGTCTCTTCCATGTACACATATTGTTAAAATTTTATTTTCCTTCTGTTAATCTCATGCCAATTTTATTTTTGCACCAGTAGAAGAAAAATGGGTAGAAGAAAATTTTCTGCTTCTCCAGAGTAACACAGATGAACAGGAGGAATTAGGATTTTGTGTCTTCATGTCATTTCAAGGAGGCATTTAAAAAAAGATTATTATTACTTTTATTTTTTTTTATTTTTTATTTTTTTATAACAGCTTTATTGAGTTATAATCCCCCATTTAAAGTGTACCATGAAATAGTTTTTAGTACATTCATGGAGATTAACAACCATCACAGTCAATTTCAGTACATTATCACTCTAAGAAGAAACTCCATACTCATTAAGAGTCACTCCCCATGAACTCACAGCCCTTCCACCACTGCCTCCGCCTCAGCCTGAAGGTACCACCAATCTGCTTTCTGCCCTTATGAATTTGCCTGTTCTGCACATTTCTTTTTTTTTTTTTTGACCTGGATGCAGATGGAATCAATAGCATCCAACATATTCAGAAAGCCCAAGCAATGAAAATGTTTCCCTTTGAGGAAAACCAATTGGGCAAAGGATGTCATGAAACTAGGGAAATTCCAAATAAGAGCTATGACTGCCCAGCTGACTCTTAAATTGCTCAGGAGAGAGATGTTATTCAGCATGCGCTTAGTAACTGTTGGCTAGAGCATTGTAAAAGTAAAGAAGTTGTTCTTCTTGATTTCTTTGTCAAACTCTATAGAACTTTCTCTTCAGTGGGGCCTTTTTCTATATCATCTAATAGCACCTGGAGCTTGTTAACTTGAAAAAGCACAACCTGAAAGTTGCAAGTTAAGTTTTATTTGGGGCAAAATGAGAACTGCATCCCAGGAGACAGCACCTCAGATAGCTCTGAGAAAGTGTTCCAAAGAAGTAGGGCATAGGTCAGTATGTATGAGATTTTGGTGAAGGGAGAAAACACACAATCAAGCATGTATTTTTCCAGAAGGTTTATGATAGTCTGGTGAAGACAAGGAACAGTCACTATGGTGAAAGATTTTAGTGCTTTTCTAAATTTGGGGAGATATAATAATTGGGCTCATAAAATCTGCTCCTGAAAATATCTAACTGTCTTAAGACCTGTCCTGCCAGTACCCACCCTCTTCCCCCTGCTCCCCAACAGAATGGCTCATTTCTGCTCTCTAAACTGAACCCCTTTAAGGGGGGGGGTGATTAATTAGTAATTTAGGAAACACATATTCAGGTCAAATTGAAACAGTGTTCTGGGGAACAGAAAGAGTCAGGGGCATATGGAGGCAAAAGCCACAATTTTGTTAAA
Source organism: Cephalophus harveyi (assembly GCA_006410635.1). Taxonomy (NCBI): domain Eukaryota; kingdom Metazoa; phylum Chordata; class Mammalia; order Artiodactyla; family Bovidae; genus Cephalophus; species Cephalophus harveyi. The sequence continues at coordinate 56,172 of SJYT01003402.1, forward strand.
GTTGTCTTGCAAGAATCACAATTGGCCTGTAGACAAAATATTAATCAGTTGATGTGATAAAGAAGTGGAAAGATTTGTTCAACCAAATTGAGGATTGGAACCGAGGAATACCCTCTCTGAAAGCTCTACAAACTGTTTTTCCCCTTGGAGAGAGCTTGATTCACAGGGTTGTACATTAATGATGTATTATAAAAAAAGGCAGAGGAACCAGAGATCAAATCACCAACATCTGCTGGATCATGGAAAAAGCAAGAGAGTTCCAGAAAAACATCTATTTCTGCTTTCTTGACTATGCCAAAGCCTTTGACTGTGTGGATCACAATAAGCTGTGGAAAATTCTGAAAGAGATGGGAATACCAGACCACCTGACCTGCCTCCTGAGAAGGCTATATGCAGGTCAGGAAGCAACAGTTAGAACTGGACATGGAACAACAGACTGGTTCCAAATAGGAAAAGGCTATATATATATATATTGTTGCCCTGTTTATTTAACTTATATGCAGAGTACATCATGAGAAATGCTAGGCTAGAAGAAGCACAAGCTGGAATCAAGATTGCCAGGAGAAATATCAGTAACCTCAGATATGCAGATGACACCACCCTTTTGGCAGAAAGTGAAGAGGAACTAAAAAGCCTCTTGATGGAAGTAAAAGAGGAGAGTGAAAATGTTGGCTTAAAGCTCAACATACAGAAAACGAAGATCATGGAATCTGGTCCCATCACTTCATGGGCAATAGATGGGGAAACAGTGGCAGACTTTATTTTGTTGGGTTCCAAAATCACTGCAGATGGTGACTGCAGCCATGAAATTAAAAGATGCTTACTCCTTGGAAGAAAAGTTATGACCAACCTAGATAGCATATTCAAAAGCACAGACATTACTTTGCCAACAAATGTCTGTCTAGTCAAGGCTATGGTTTTTCCTGTGGTCATGTATAGATGTGAGAGTTGGACTGTGAAGAAGGCTGAGCGCCGAAGAATTGATGCTTTTGAAGTGTGGTGTTGGAGAAGACTCTTGAGAGTCCCTTGGCCTGCAAGGAGACCAACCAGTCCATCCTAAAGGAGACTAGTCCTGTGTGTTCATTGGAAAGACTGATGCTCAAGCTGAAACTCCAGTACTTTGGCCACCTCATGTGAAAAATTGACTCATTGGAAAAGATTCTGATGCTGGGAGGGATTGGGGGCAGGAGGAGAAGGGGAACAGAGGATGAGATCGTTAGATGTCATTACCAACTCGATGGACATGAGTTTGGGTAAACTCCAGGAGTTGGTGATGGACAGGGAGGCCTGACATGCTGTGATTCACGGGGTTGCAAAGAGTGGGACATGACTGAGTGACTGAACTGAACTGAATTGACAGTTTACAAGATCTGGATCTGGGTCATTACAAGATTGAGAAGACAGATTACCTCCTGAGGTGTTGTGACCCTTGATGCAATTAAGAAGGAATGTTACCTCCTATGGAGGATTAATGCAGATGCACAATACACACTAAAGGGGAAAGAGAAGACCCAAATGGGCCAAGAAAAATTTATATCTAAATTTTTTTCTTCTTGCCATAAAATATGAATTTTATTTCATCAGATCTGATATAAAAAGGAAGTTTTTTCCTTTAAGAGATAGATTGTCATGAATTATTTAGGGTAGTATCTGATAAATACCTTTAGTTTCTAAGCAGATGTTGAATGCCTGAGTTAAGTAAATATGTGGCCAAAAGTTCAGATTCCATCTGGTCTGAGGCATGTGTAAGTCCCACTTCCTCAGTGGCTTCCTGGCTCCATTATAGAGAGCACTCAGTCCTATTGACTCCATTTTTATTTTCCTTTCACAGTGCATTTCATACAGTATTTAAGGCAGTGAAAAGATGGAAGAGAAGGATAAGAAAGCAAGGAGGAAATAATTTTTTAAAATGATATAAATATATTGAGTTTTGACATATCTCAAGTTCTTCACAACCACTGTCTAATCCTACCCGTGATTCAGTGAAATAGGTATTATTAACTCTGTTTGGACGTTGAGGCTTAAAGAGGATAATTTGCTATAGATCTATAGTCAATATTTTGCATCTTTCTCACTCCAAGAATTTGTTTCATCTTGTATTTGTTGCTACCTCTAAGGAAAGGAAGAAAGCAAGAAAGGGTGAAGAAGGGAAAGAAGTCAGGGAGATAACCTTGAAGGAAGAAAGACAGGAAGAAATTAAGAAGTCAAGGAAGCAGGAATGAGGGAAGGAATCTGTTTTGGATCTGGCCAGTAATTAGAAATATTCTTTGACTTGCAAGAAGCTTTTGCAGTTCTTGTTTATGCTTTTGCATGTGGACATGAAAAGTCTCAGAGAACATTGTAGTCATAGGATAGAGGTGGGCTCTTTAAACATAGCCTTGAAGAAATTCATTCCAATGAGTTCTGTGGCATGTTTGTCTCTGGGAGAGAAGGTCATTCCCATATAACACTAAAACTTAAGAGTTATGTCAAACCTATAGAGAAAGAGTAGCAAATTAATGATATTTAACCAACCCAAAAGTTTAAACCAGGATGTTGGCCTTTTTGATGACTTAATAGTAGTGTCATTTTGTTAGGTCTCTGGCTGAGAGACAGAGCAATGTCCAGTATGTTATCAGAACCTAAAAATCCTCATTTCACATGGTTTCCTGTCATAAGATGATTTATTGTTTTAATTTTCAGTACAACATTTAAGATATTAAGTCTTCTTCAGGAAGACCCTCTGTGGAGTTTTGTTCATACTATGGAAGGAATGATGCTAAAGCTGAAACTCCAGTAGGCTGGCCACCTATGCAAAGAGTTGACTCATTGGAAAAGACTCTGGTGCTGGGAGGGATTGGGGGCAGGAGGAGAAGGGGATGACCGAGGATGAGATGGCTGGATGGCATCACTGACTCGATGGATTTGAGTCTGAGTGAACTCCGGGAGTTGGTGATGGACAGGGAGGCCTGGCGTGCTGCGATTCATGGGGTCACAAAGAGTCAGACATGACTGAGAGATTGAACTGAACTGATATATAACCTTATTATGGCTTGTGGAAATTTACTTTGTCTGGGAGATAAGCAAAGTTTGCACTTTTTGGAGTAGAAAATTCCTTCATATACATGTCTTCATTGCTCCTTAGAAGGAGCAAAATTTGCCCCCCCAAAATGTACCATTTTGACATAAGGATTATTTTAAGATGCTTATTTGTAAGAAACAACAGACACTGAAGAAGCTCTGAAAACCAAGTAAAAGTTACCCTTTTGTAAAAAAGCATTTACAAGGGAATTCTCCATTTGTAAGCTGTCTCCTTCTTTGTACCAGGAAGAAAAAGATGGTTCTAAGTCTTTAGAAACTTTTTTTAATATAAATTTATTTATTTTAATTGGAAGCTAATAAACTTATCAGTGGAAACAACAAAGATTTAAATCTGTATGACAACCTCACCTATGTTTACTGTGGTTTATCTGGTAGGCTCTTATAACTGACTCCCCACCTCCAACTTCTTTTGACTTTAGCTGAAGATGTATTTAAGGCCTTGACCATTTCAGAGAGTTGCTTGGTATAGAGGAGATTATTTTGTTTTTCTCTTGTTAATCTGTCTTCTGTCAATTTAATTATTAGACTGGCCAAAGAACCTGGAAGAGAAAAAGGAAACATTTTTCTGCCCCTACACAAGCAAGTGGAATTAATTGCTTGTGGGAACCAAAGTGAATGAGGGTGAGGGAGTCATGGTAGTGATTGTATGGAGCAGACAAAGAGATCCAGACCTCCAGGTTCAGGTGTTCCCTCTTCCATCTGCTGCTTGTATGACTTTGGGCAAGTTACTTAGCCTCTCTGTTCCTTCTCACTTTCCTTGTCTGTAAAATGGAGATAATAATATTTGTTTCTTATGGTGATAATGAGAAGTAAATAAAATGTATATGTTGTTTAAGAGAGTGTCTGAAACAAAATATGTTCTTTATAAGCTTATTGTTACCTAAGTGGTGTTGAGGAGTGGATAGCTATTCTAATACTGGGAGATCACTGGGAAACTGAAGAGTGGAGTAAGGAGGGAATAAAAGTAAATGGTAAAGTACACATATGTCATGTGAGAGAAAGATGATGACTTTCACAAACAAATTTCAGTCCTTATTCCTGATATAGATGCATGCTATTTTTATTTAAATATTTAAAGGAAGAAATTAAAAAGATGATGTCATAATAAAAAAAATCATCATTTAAAAATATTTACTAAACAGAATAATTTGAAAGTAAGTTCAGGAGTTCTTATAGAGAACTAAATTGTATAGCATTTTCATGTTTTTCAGATATTGACAAAGTTCTGTTTCTCTGTATATTTTGACATAATGTCTACCCTTTGGGTATCACGGAATTTGCTTTATCTTAGTTTTCATTTTCACTATTCACTGTTGCCACTTCCTAAAAAAAGGAAGGCTTCCTATAAGGTTTCTTTTAGGCCCACACTCAGATAAATGAACTTTTTAATATTACTTCATTAAAAAAACTTGGATACAAATAGTTATCATGAATTCAAGTGCATGGATCAAGGTGAAGAAAGGGAGGAATAAAGGAGGTAAGAGCTGACTTTAGAACAAATGATTGAATATGCACATTATGTAATAGAAATGATTTCCTCAACCCCTGGAAAGTTTTCAAGTGAATCCATAATAGTAAAGACTAAAAATAGCTTTAAAAGTTAACAGGTCCCTGAGTAAATCAAATATTTTGAATATCAATTAAAACAGCAAGAGAATTAGTTATTTGTTAACTAAGTTAAATTTGCCTTGAATAAAAGGCTCTGAAGCCTTAAAATGAAATGAATACCCACTGTTTGAACAGGAGTAGTGGCCTTTATTATTTCAGAAGAGTTAGAGGGGAATTTAAATAAGAAATTTATTGGGGATTTAATGTCAATTTCAGCATGATCTTTGTTAGAGCCAGTATTTGAAATAGCATCAAATGAAAGGGAGAATCCCTTAGATGGATACAGGGTTGAATTATCAAAGAAGAAGTAAGTGTGGGAAACAAGTGTACTGGTAGCTTGAAAGAAGTGAAATTAGTTTAAAATTAAGAGTTAGGGAGAAAGACTCTGGCCAAATACCACCACCTCCTAAAAGCTGGCAAACCCACTTTCCATGTGAAGTCTTGACTTTTGGATTTTTTTCTCCTAGACTTAGCCATATCCATCAGTTCAGTCCAGTTCAGTCGCTCAGTCATGTCCGACTCTTTGTGACTCGATGAATCGCAGCATGCCAGGCCTCCCCGTCCATCACCAACTCACAGAGTTTACCCAAACTCATGTGCATCGAGTCAGTGATGCGATCCAGCCATCTCATTCTCTGTCGTCCCCTTCTCCCACTGCCCCCAATCCCTCCCAGCTTCAGGGTCTTTTCCAATGAGTCAGGTCTTTGCATGTGGTGGCCAAAGTATTGGAGTTTCAGCTTCAGCATCAGTCCTTCTAATGAACACCCAGGACTGATCTCCTTTAGGATAGACTGGTTGGATCTCCTTGCAGTCCAAGGGACTCTCAAGAGTCTTCTCCAACACCACAGTTCAAAAGCATCAATTCTTCAGTGCTCAGCTTTCTTCACAGTCCAACTCTCATATCCATACATGACCACAGCCTTAACTAGATGGACCTTTGTTGGCAAAGTAATGTCTGTGCTTTTTAATATGCTATCTAGGTTAGTTATAACTTTCCTTCCAAGGAGTAAGCATCTTTTAATTTCATGGCTGCATGCAATGTTTCCCCATCTATTTCCCATGAAATGATGGGACCAGATGCCATGATCCTGGTTTTCTGAATGTTGAGCTTTAAGCCAACTTTTTCACTCTCCTCTTTCACTTTCATCAAGAGGCTCTTTAGTTCTTCACTTTCTGCCATAAGGGTGGTGTCATCTGCATATCTGAGGTTATTGATATTTCTCCCGGAACCCTGGGATTTCTTTGGAAGGAATGATGCTAAAGCTGAAACTCCAGTACTTTGGCCACCTCATGCGAAGAGTTGACTCATTGGAAAAGACTCTGATGCTGGGAGGAATTGGGGGCAGGAGGAGAAGGGGATGACAGAGAATGGGATGGCTGGATGGCATCACTGACTTGACAGATGTGAGTGTGAGTGAACTCCGGGCGTTGGTGATGGACAGGGAGGCCTGGCGTGCTGCACTTCATGGAGTCACAAGAGTCGGACACGACTGAGCGACTGAACTGAACTGAAGATCTAAATTAACATGATGTAGATTAACAGGAAAAAAATTAAAAGTTTAGTAACATGTGTACATGAGAGGGACATAGAAAGGCTAATTCACAAAGTCCTCACCTTAAATACCATCTTTAGCTAAAAACAAAAGAATTTTGATTATTAAAGTTTTCAAAATGTAAACTGTACCTCTCCAGTTAGATGATGTCATATGTTTGAAATAGTTAAGATATTCCAAAACACTTCATTTGAAGTTTCAACCTTGAGATTGTCTATGAGAAAAAAATTTAATCAATGTGCTTTCCTTGTGACTCAGACAGTAAAGAGTCTACCTGCAATGCAGGAGACATGGGTTTGGGAAGATCCCCTGGAGAAGGAAATGGCAACCCATTCCTGTCTTCTTGCCTGGAGAATTCAATGGACAGAGGAGCGTGGCAGGCTACAATTCATGGTTCATAAAGAGTCAGACATGACTAGCAACTCCCACACACACTAGTCTAAGGAAGAGAAATTTTTATTTGAGCCAATGTAAGGATTATAATTTAGGAGATAGTCTTTCATAAAGCTCTGAGGATTATTCCACTGTGCTTTGATTAGAGGTCAAAGCACAGTTATGTAAGATTTTCAGGCAAAGGGTTACACATCACAGTAATCTATTGACAGTTACATAGTCCAACTAGGTGAACAGTGGGTCACTGTGACTCCTTCCACGATTAAAAAAGGAATGCTAGTTCTGAAAATGTTACCCTTCTGGCAAGTAGACATTCCTATGTCATCAAAGGGGATCTATTTAATGAATAATGCAGATAGATGCACGTGCGTGCATGCTCTGTCATGTCTTGACTCTTTGTGACTCCAGAGACTGCAGCCCACCAGGCTCCTCTGTCCATAGAATTTCACAGGCAAGAATATTGGAGTGGGTTGCCATTTTCTCCTCCAGGGGATCTTCCCGACTCTCGGACTGAACTCATGTCTTCTGTGTCTCTTGCATTGGAAGGTGGAATCTTTACCACTGAGCCAATCTGGGAAGCCCCAATGCAGATGCACAATACATACTAAAGGGGAGACCTTTAGAAGCTCAAATGGCATAGAAAATTCAATGTTAAAATTTTTTCTTGTCCTTCCTTAAAATAATTTTACTTCATCATTCTCCCTTTTGATCATTAATTTTTTTGATAGCATTAGGTTGTCAAATATTTGGTCTTTCAATACCAAGGTGATTGTTTACTTAAACTTATAATCTGTCATGTCCCTGGCTTCCAGATCTTAATTGCTCATTTCTTTCTTATTTTTACGGAGCTGTGTTAGTAAGATGTCTAGGAGAGACTAACAGTCAATTACAAATTGCTCAATAGGATTTAGGCCAATTTTAATTTACATGCACATTGTACATTTTCATTTTATGTAGAACTATATAAGTGATCAATAGTCTTAAGTTGTTTAAATATCATTAACTTAGTAGGAGTAGATGATATTTAGCCTGAAAGACAAGAAACAACCCCTTCATAAATTACACAAAATATAAGTAAAATCGCCAGTAGGAGTAACAATGTGATTGAAGTGACAGTCGCTCAGTTGTGTCTTTGTGACCCCATGAACTGTAGCCTTCTAGGCTCCTCTGTCCATAGAATTCTTCAGGCAAGAATACTGGAGTGGGTAGTCATTACCTTCTTAGGGGATCTTCAGACCCAGAGATCAAACCCAGGTCTCCTGCATTGCAGGCAGATTGTTTACTCTCTGAGCCACTAGGGAAGCCCATACAATGTGCAAGATTTAAGCCAGGAACCTCCTAAACCAAACCATTTTCCTAATATTTCTCATAAACTTGGAAAGGATTATTCAGAGCAGAAATTTGAATTTTTAGTATGTGTCATAATGCAGGTTATATAAAAGACTCATAAGGTATAAAAACACAACATTCAGTATGTATTATAGCACAAATGTCCCTTTAGGAAGATGTTAGAATATTAAGGGCCATGATTCTGAGGGAACACTTTTTTTTTTTTTAATCATGGAGTCTTCTGAGTTTAACAGGCTAATGGCTTAAGTTTATCTTTCAAAGCTTGCTGAATAGATTTTGTTAAAGCATCTATGTAAGCGATGACATCTATTCATATAAGTGAAGAAACATATCATGGCCAATGGTCATACCGTTGGAAAATTTATTGAACACTGCATGCCTATATTAGGCAGACTGGCAGGGGCTGTTTTCAAGGTTATCCATAGGTGACCTTGAGCCAAAGGATACCAACTGTGCCTCTTTCTAACCAACCTCAGGGAAACCAAGGCCATAAGTTTTTTGCACAAATTGTCTGGGTCCCATTAGGAGCTACATAATGTATTTCTGATCATCTTAATCATTTTCAAACCAAAGTAACTGGACCCCAAAATTATAGTATATTGAAAGCTTGAAAATCAGGGATTATCCATCCTAGTCTCTGAGTATTGTTAGGTTGATTATCCTTGGCATGATTGGCTTGTTTCCAGAAGAGAGAGGCCTTCCTATTTAGATGGCCATATCCTGATGTCAGACAAATAAATCCATCCCATTACTGAGGAGTAATGCCTCCAAAGAGTCTAGTTGTTATGTTTCTAGATTTAGCTTCTGCATGCTGCTCTGACTGGAACTGAGTAACATTGAGTGAAAAGGAGTATTTATGACCAGATTTAGAACAGGTATCATTAATTGGCCTGGTGAATGGGTCCTATTTAGTGGCAGTGGTGGTGGCTTGCACAGTAGAATTCCTTCCTCCAACATAATTCCTCAGAAAGTGAAAGAAAGAGAATTCGCTCAGTTGTGTCTGACTCTTTGTGACCCCATGGACTATAGCCTACTAGGCTCCTCAGTCCATGGAATTTTCCAGGCAAGAGTACTGGAGTGGGTTGTCATTTCCCTCCCCAAGGGATCTTGTCAGCCCAGGGACTGAACCTGGGTCTCCCACATTTCAGGCAGACACTTTACTGTCTGAGCCACCAGGGAAAGTGAAAGTGAAGTCACTCAGTCCTGTCTGACTCTTTGTGACCCTGTGGACTATAACCCAACCAGGCTCCTCCATCCATGAGATTCTCCAGGCAAGAATACTTAAGCGGGTTGCCGTTTCCTTCTCCAGGGGATTTTCCTGACCCAGGGATCGAACCCAGGTCTCCTGCATGGCAGGCAGACGCTTTACCATCTGAGCCACCAGGGAAGCCCATATTTCTTTGAGGCCCCTTTTTGGGACAGAGGGCAAGAATACTGGAGTGAGTTGCCATTCCCTTCTCCAGGAGATCTTTCTGACCCAGGGATTGAACCCGGGTCTCCCACATTGTAGGCAGATGCTTTACCATCTGAGCCACCGGGGAGCCACCAGGGAAGCCCCACATAATTCCTAAGGGTCAGCTTATCTGAACTTTGAAGAGATGAAGTCCATCAAGGTAATCCAGAAGTGCTGGCCATAGGTAATTGGCCAGAAACACAGCAGTAGGATTGATTTTTTTTTTTTTTTTGAAACTTGCATATGATTGAGCTCAAGGAAAAAATTCCTTTAGTTTGTAATAAAAAATGTGAGCAATTATCCAAGTGATTAACATACAGTCCTGGCTTAGCATATTTGGTTAGCTGTCTCCTTCATATATCATCATCTTCTCATCCTGGTCTGGTAGTTAGCAGAGGTCAGGTGTCAGAAATAGGAATTGTAATGCATTCAAGAGAGGAAGCATTTTTGAGGTGAGAAATGTTAATCCAAGAGTTTACTCCTTTAAATTTTGCACAACAGGGATTTGTTAACAAGACCTGATATGGCCCTTGCGAATGGCTATAAAAGTTCTTTATCTGAAGTCTTGTCCAGTAGTTAAAATCTCCAGGCCATAACCTATGGTTCTTTAGGTTTTCATCTCCTGCAGCTCACTGGGAAAGGAATTAGTTAATAACTTCTCATTTTCTTTAAGGGATTTAATAAGTTCTTGGCAATAATATAGTATGTCACCTTTAAGTATGCCTTCATCTTAAGATGCCTACATCTAAGCACAAAGGTTGCCCAGTGATTATTTCAAAAAGAGAATGTTGATGTTGAAAGATTGTTGTTGAATTACGACGCCGGGATTCTTGGCTCCCAGAGGAGAAGAATTCAATCCGGGGCGAGACGAGGCTTGACCCTCAGAACTTTTGTGTAACAAAGTTTTATTAAAGTATAAAGGAGATAGAGAAAGCTTCTGACATAGGCATCAGAAGGGGGCAGAAAGAGTACCCCCCTTCTAGTCTTTAGCTGGATGGTATATAGTCATCAGCAGTCTATTAATGAAAGAAAGGAATGTCTCAAAATTTAGAATGGCACCAGGCCCCTCACCCATAGGATGTATTTTGGGATAATCTTGGCTCCAAATGGTTCATCTTGGGCCCTAAAAGGATTAACTTGAATCTTAAAGAAGGGCAGAGTACCATACAAATAGTGTTATTTGCATAGCTTAAGATAAACATTTCCATAAGAAAAAGGAAATGGTTAACTTCAGGTGAAACCAGGTGTCATTATGGCAACACAGAATTTTAAGAGAAACCTCCTTTTAAATTTGTATGGAGAAGGAAAAAATATCGCTAGTTTGTTTCCTCCTGCTGCTTAAGAGAGATAAAATGTCTGACACTTGCAGGCTATTTCCTCCGTTTGGAGACCTCTGGCCTTCCTGCCTGTTATCCTCTCAATGTTTCCCAAAAGGAGTGAGCCTGAGATTGAGAAGAACCAGCGAGAGGCCTTGTGGCCATGAAAGATTAAAAATCTCTGAGAATTTTGTCAATTGAGTTCTGACAGTATTGTTAATTCTTTTTACCAGTCCCAAAGATTGGGGATAATAAACACAGTGAATATGCTGCATTATTGGCCAAATACCACAAATGGAATTAATTTTTTGTTCAGTAAAGTGAATTCCTTGATTGCTGTGCAACTCAGAAAGAATTCATCCAAATAGAAATTACTCTGTCCAATAGAAGATTGTCTACTGATAAAGCCATTGCCCTCCTGTAAGAAAATTCCTCCACCTCATGTGAGAATATGCAAACTGTTACCAAAATAGGGAGTCCTGGTGGCTTAGAGGTTAAAGCGTCTGCCTCCAGTGCGGGAGACCCGGGTTCGATCCCTGGGTCGGGAAGATCCCCTGGAGAAGGAAACGGCAATCCACTCTAGTATTCCTGCCTGGAGAATCCCATGGACGGAGAAGCCTAGTAGGTTACAGTCCACGGGGTCGCAAAGAGTCGGACATGACTGAGCAACTTCACCTCAATCACCAAAATATATTTATATCCTTGATGGTGGCATTTGGACAACATCCAGTCACCATACTTCAAAATGTCCTTTAGCAAAGGAAAAGTGACCTCAAGATCCATAAAGTGGCTTTCAAGGAGTATATTTAGGGAAATTCATTGTGGGCTACTATGCGGGAGTGTTCCCAGATATATTGTTTCTCCTGTAATATCATTTTTTTTTTTTTTTAGGATCCCAATTGGTTATGGAATGCATGTGCTAGAGTAAAGGTAATTGAGCACCTATAGGCATTCATTTCAGTTCAGTTGCTCAGTCGTGTCCGACTCTTTGTGACCCTATGAATCGCAGCACGCCAGGTATCCCTGTCCATCACCAACTCCCAGAGTTCACTCAGACTCAAGTCCATCGAGTCAGTGATGCCATCCAACCATCTCATCCTCTGTCATTCCCTTCTCCTTCTGCCCCCAATCCCTCCCAGCATAGAGACCTCTTATTCGGTTCAAACCATATTTGTGATGTGAGGCCAAAGACTCCCTTTCTTCTTGCATATTTGTTGTTCATCATCCAGGGCTAATTTTTGAGGAAATTAGCTTGACACATTGGGATCAGGTTTAAGTAGCAGATGTTCTCAAAGCTGGACAGAATTAGTTTAGCTGCTGAGTCAGCGAGTTGATTCCCGGTGGCCTCTATTGAATCAGATTTGGGATATTCATGTATTTTGAAAATGGGTAATCATCTGGATAATTTTTTAGAGTCTAACAGTTCTGAGACTAGTTTTCCAGTTTTATAGATTGGCCTGAGGAAGTAAGAAATTCTTTTTGCTTCTAAAGCATTCCAAAATCATGAACCACTCTGAAAGCTTAATGGCTATTTTTGTAATTATTTGCTATTTGGTCTTTGGCTGGTTGACAAATCCAGATTAGAGCAATTAATTCAGCTGGTTGTGTCAAATTGGTGTCTGTTAAATACAAACTTCCAATTAGGTGCATGGTGGATGTTACTACATATCCAGCTCAGTAATGTCCCTGTTCATCTTTTAAGTAGGATTCATCTATAAACCAAATTAAATCAGTATTTTTAATAGAAATTTCTTGTAAATAACTTCTAGAAATAAGAAAATAATTAGTAAAATGCAGTAGTGACTGTTTTCTGCCTGTGGTGCTAGAAGCAAAGTTTTGGGATTCAGATTATTGCATTCAAGCAAAGTAATCTTAGGTAAGCAGAGCAATACCTCATAGAGATGAGTCATCTCACAGATCAGTGCTGAATATGAGAATTAAAAATGGATTCAACTGAGTGTGGAGTACATCAAAGGAGCCAATTAGAAGTTCTTTAGTATCTTTGCACAGACAGCTGTTGTTGAAAGAGCCCTCATACACAGTTCTTTTGCCACTGAATATAGCTCCTGGATGTAAAGGCATATGGTTGAATGCTGGTCACTGTGTCTTTGAGTTAATACTTCTAGAAAATTTCCTTTATTTTCATGTAGGAGGAGAATAAAATGTTAATTTGTGATAAGGCCTGATATTACAATCTGAGTCGATGAAAAATTTAAGTCATCTCTAGTCTTTTCTCTTTCTATTGGCCATTCATTTGGGTCAACCAGACTAGCAATACACACAGAAGTTGGACAATGAGAAGAAAAATTAGGTATCCAATTTCTACAATGTCCAATTAGACCTCAAAATCCTCTCAGCTGTTTCTTTTTTGGCAATGCAAGAAGGCCAGGATTCCCTGAGCTCTTTCAGGCTCAGTTACCAGTCCTTCCTTAGATAGCAAATGACCTAAATCATTCACAATTGGTAAGCAGAATTGCAGTTTGTCTTTGAGTACCTCTCTCTTTTAGAGGCTGATTGTAACAGGTGAATAGTGTCGTCTTGAGAGTCTCTTGAGAGTCCTCTTGAGAGTCGATTCTAGACTATTAAAACATCATCTACATATTTAATGAAGATACAGCCACTAGAAAAATGTATGTCAGCAAAATCAGCTTTAAGTAATAGAAAAATAAGTAGGACTTTTTAATATAGTCCTGATGCTAACCATTCAGGTATATTGACATTCTTCAACAGAAGTTGGACAATGAGAAGAAAAATTAGGTATCCAATTTCTACAATGTCCAATTAGACCTCAAAATCCTCTCAGCTGTTTCTTTTTTGGCAATGCAAGAAGGCCAGGATTCCCTGAGCTCTTTCAGGCTCAGTTACCAGTCCTTCCTTAGATAGCAAATGACCTAAATCATTCACAATTGGTAAGCAGAATTGCAGTTTGTCTTTGAGTACCTCTCTCTTTTAGAGGCTGATTGTAACAGGTGAATAGTGTCCTCTTGAGAGTCTCTTGAGAGTCCTCTTGAGAGTCGATTCTAGACTATTAAAACATCATCTACATATTTAATGAAGATACAGCCACTAGAAAAATGTATGTCAGCAAAATCAGCTTTAAGTAATAGAAAAATAAGTAGGACTTTTTAATATAGTCCTGATGCTAACCATTCAGGTATATTGACATTCTTCCAACATGAAGGTAAAAAAGTGTTGACTTTCCTTTTCCACTGGAATACTAAAGAATGCACTGCATAGGTCTATTCCTGAAAAATAATAGGTATCTGCTGGATAGACTGAGAACAGAGAGGAAAAGTTGGGAAGCACAGGGTGATAAGGAATCATCACAGTGTTACTTATCCTATATATGAAATGGCATATTACCACTTGGAGATTAACAATGGTAAGTTAAAGGTGTATACTATGAACCCTAAAGCAACAATTAAGAAAGCAAGTAGCTATACCTCCAACAAAGGAGCAAACTGTAATAAAATTCTTCAACTAATGCAAGAGAAGGCAAGACAAGAGGAAAAGGAAAAGAGAGATTTGAGGGACAATTAGAAAACAAAGTGATATATTTAAATATACTCATGTCAATAACTACAGTAAATGAAGGAGTTTATTCAAACTGATGAATGCCATATATTAAAAATCTAAAGATAAGGTGTAAATTTGAGCACAGATACAAAAAAATCTTCAGGAACTAATAAGAGAATTTAAGTTTGTAGGATGAAAGATCAATGTAAAATTTTATTTCTATACACTGCTGCTGCTGCTGCTGCTGCTGCTGCTGCTGAGTCGCTTCAGTCGTGTCCGACTCTGTGCGACCCCACAGATGGCAGCCCACCGGGCTCCACCATCCCTGGGATTCTCCAGGCAAGAACACTGGAGTGGGTTGCCATTTCCTTCTCCAGTGCATGAAAGTGAAAAGTGAAAGTGAAGTCGCTCAGTCGTGTCTGACTCAGCGACCCCATGGACTGCAGCCTACCAGGCTCCTCCGTCCATGGGCGTTTCCAGGCAAGAGTACTGGAGTGGGGTGCCATTGCCTTCTCCTTTCTATACACTAGGAATGGATAACTTGAAATTGAAATAAAAATGACTGTATTTAAAGTAGACTTAAAATGTGAAATACTTAGAGATAAATTTTAAAAGAGTAAAAGTCTTATATAATGAAAATTGATATTTATGAAAAAAACTGAGAAACATATTATGCTCATGGTTCAGATTTATTATATTAGAATTTCAGTCTCCCTAAATTGATGTACAGATTCCAAACAATTTCAGTCAAAATCTCATCATTAGATATGGGATTTTGTGGGTTGCTCAGTCATGTCCAACTCTTTGCGACCCCATGGATTGCAGCACACCAGGCTTTCATGTCCATCATCTACTCTCAGAGCTTGCTCAGACTCATGTCCCTCGAGTTGGTGATGCCACCCAACTATCTCATCCCGTCTTCCCCTTCTCCTCCTGCCTTCAATCCTTCCCAGCATCATGGTGTTTTCTAAAGAGTTAGTTCTTCCCATCAGGAGGCCAAAGTATTGGAACTTCAGTTTCAGCATCAGTCCTTCCAATGAATATTCAGAACTGATTTCCTTTAGGATTGACTGGTTTGATCTTCAGTCCAAGGGACTTTCAAGAGTCTTCTCCAAGATATTAGGAAGTGCAAATTAAAACCACAGTGTGATACCATCACACACCTATTAGTCTAAAATTAAAAAAATTGACTTTACCAACTGTGGTCAAGGATATAAAACAACTGAAACTCTCCTACAGTCTGGGCAAAATGCACTTAATGAAATAGTGTAATCATTTGGGAAATTGTTTGGAAGTCTCTTAAAAAGTTAAATGCATGCCTACCATGTGATCCAGGCTTTCTACTCCTAAGGGCATATATTTATACAAAGATTTATGTGTGTGTGTATGTGTGTGTGCACTCTGCTGCTGCTGCTAAGTCGCTTCAGTCGTTTCTGATTCTGTGTGACCCCATAGACGGCAGCCCACCAGGCTTCCCCTTCCCTGGGATTCTCCAGGCAAGAATACTTGAGTGGTTTGCCATTTCCTTCTCCAATGTGTGAAAATGAAATGTGAAAGTGAAGTCACTCAGTCAAGTCCAACTCTTCACAACCCCATGGACTGCAGCCTGCCAGTCTCCTCCGTCAATGGGATTTTCCAGGCAAGAGTACTGGAGTGGGGTGCCATCACCTTCTCCGGTGTGTGCACTCAGTCATGTCCAAATCTTTGCGACCCCATGGACTATATCCTGCCAGGCTCCTCTGTCCATTGGATTTCCCAGGCAAGACTACTGGAGTGGGTTGCCATTTCCTATTCCAGGGAATCTTTCCCACTCAAGAATTAAACCTGTGTTTCTTGCATCTCCTGCATTGGCAGACACATTCTTTGCCACTAGCAACACCTGGGAAGCCCCACACAAAGACTTATACAGAATGTTGTACCTGCTTTGTTTTTAACAGTGGAAAATTAGGAACAATCCACGTGTCCATCAAGAGGTGAATGGATAAACTGTGCTATATTGCACAATTGAATAGTACTCAGCAATAAAAAGGAAAGCACTCTTGATACATGCTACAATATGGAAGGGTCCTACTATATGTGGAATGAAAGAAGTTTATACCAGAAAAATAAAGCACATAATGTCTGATTATATTTAGTAAAAATCTAAGATATACGATGGAGAAGGAAATGGCAACCCACTCCAGTGTTCTTGCTTGGAGAATCGCAGGGACGGGGGAGCCTGGTGGGCTGCCGTCTATGGGGTCGCACAGAGTCGGACACGACTGAAGCGACTTAGCAGCAGCAGCAGCAGCAAGATATACGAACTAATATTTACCAATGTATAGCAGATCAGTGGTTGCTTGGTAATAGTAGGGACAAGAAGGGGTGGAATGAAGGGATTACTAAGGAGTAAAAGGAAATTTTTATGTGGTAATAGATATTTTTTTTGGAGAAGGCAATGGCACCCCAGTCCAGTACTCTTATCTGGAAAATCCCACGGATGGAAGAGTCTGGTGGGCTGCAGTCCATGGGGTCGCTAGGAGTCAGACACGACTGAGAGACTTCACTTTCACTTTTCACTTTCATGCATTGGAGAAGGAAATGGCAACCCTCTCCAGTGTTCTTGCCTGGAGAATCCCAGGGACAGCGGAGCCTGGTAGGCTGTTGTCTATGGGGTCACACACAGTTGGACACGACTGAAGCGACTTAGCAGCAGCAGCAGATATGTTCATTATATTGATTATAAATATGATTTTATGGTGTTTACACATTGAAACTTATCACAATGTACACACTAAATGTGTGCAAGTTATTGTATATTAACAACTTAAACATTTTTTTAAGAATTTTCTTGGAAAAAATAATTATGCTTAAAAGTCTGAAGTGAGCCTTTATTTTTTAAAGATGTTAAAACATGTCTGTTTATAAAGCTTTCTATAATTGTAGATGCATAAAAATACAAAGAAATTCTTCTATCCAGAGATTGGAATTTCTGTTAATACTGTGCCTGAAGCACAAATACACCATTTAAAAATGAAACCAAGTGTCAGTAAAAACAGAGGTCAAAAATGTAAAGCATACTAATTCAAATGTCATTTTGACATCTAGTTGAGATAAATATCTGTATTTGTACAGAATTGAAAATTGACTAGGGCATTAGTGAGAACACCCAAAGACTATTTACTAGAGCTGAAATATATAAACAAGGTGACAAAGTGTCAGTGATTTATGAATATAACCTGGTTCAGTAAAAGAAGTGAATTAAAAAACATCAAGCATATGCTTTGCTAAATAATTTCTCAATATAAAATTAACTCCATAGACTGAAAATTGCCCCACAGGAAACATAAAACTGGTCTATAGGACAATCTAAAAAGGTCAAGTAGACCCTTCCTTGACAGTGTAAGATTATTCTTTATCAGACACTCACCTTTATTTGACCTATTTTAAAAAAAATTCTTATGAATGATTTTCATCCAATTTAATTTCAATTACTTCCTTTGAGAATCTGTCCCTTAAATTTATAGTTTTCAATGTCAGTAAAATAATGATCTTTAATATATTTAGTTCTCAATTTTATTTAATCAAAGTTATCTCATCCACTGATAGTGTTAGACCTGTTTTGGCATCTGCACTTTCCTGATGTCATCTATTCAATAGATCAACATTATCCAGGCTCCCAAGAGCAACTGTTTCTCTCCTTGTCTACCTTCCTTTTAGCTATTTCTCTGGTAATTTATAGTCTTATTTATGTATGTGTGAATGTGTGTATATTCTCTTCCTCTCTCCTGATAAAATTAAATTTGGTAAATGTCAAATACTATCAGAAATTGAGTAATTTATACAAATGACAAGTTGCAGAACTTCTGCAGTATTTGTATTTTTAATATTAACATTTATTCCAAATACACTTATTTATAATATATATGAGTGTCCTTTTTGAAATTAGTATGTATTTTCTTTTAATCATTTAAGTAATATTAAACATTTATCATATATTAGGAACTGCATGAAGTCTTGAAGCTTCAGTGAAGAACAAGATAGATATAGTTTGTCTTCATATAACTTACAATCTAGTGAAAAAATGAAAAGTTTGAGCCCCTACTTAGATATGCTACTTATAGACATGATCATTAATGGCTCAAAAAGTAGATAATTTCTAAAACCAGTGTTGCAAGGTCAGCTTTCTCCTCCCTGTCTAATCTTACTTGTTCCACAAAACTTTGACCTAATATTTAGACTATGTGGCTCAGCTGGTAAAGAATCCACCTGCAATGAGAGAGACCTGGGTTTGATCCATGGGTTGGGAAGATCCCCTGGAGAAGAGAACGGCTATCAACTTCAGTATCCTGACCTAGAGAACTCCATGGACTGTATAGACCATGGAGTCACAAAGAGTCAGACATGACTGAGCAACTCTCACTAATGATTCTTAATTTGAATTTACTTATTGTAAATGTCACCTGTCTGTAAATTTCAACCTTCTTTGTATCATGTCAACATTGCCTTATATTGTTATCTGAAGAGTTTATGCATAAATATCTTATACTGTCCCATTGGGTGTAGGGTTTTTGGATGTGAGGATGATACTTTATGCTTCTTCAGTGTTTTCCTTCTACATAGCAGAATACATAATAGAAATTTAATTAGGCTGTATTGATGGTGTCACCTCAAGTTTTCTTATTTTGCCAAACATTCTTTGGCTTGAATTGCATTAAATCATAATTATTTTGCAGTGGGGATTTCTTAAAGTGTTATCTGTGACAATATCACAGAAAATGTAATTTAAAAAGTTTTATTGATATGGTTATCATCCAAGATGTATCAACATATATTTTAAGAAAAAGCTAATAAACATATTTAAAGCTTGGGCTCTCATATAAACTAAAGAGATAAATGTCTTGTACAATTTGGCTATTGAGATTTAGGTTTGTAGAGTATTTAGATCTCAGTATAGTGCTAGTGGTAAAGAACCTGCCTGCCAGCACAGGAGACATAAGAGACAAGGTTAGATTCCTGGGTCAAGAAGATCCTCTGGAGGAGGGCATGGCAACCAACTCCAGTATTCTTGCCTGGAGAACCCCATGGACAGAGGAGCCTGGCGGGTTACTATCCATAGGGTTGTAAAGAGTAAGACATAGCTGAAGTGACTTAAGGTCACAGATATCCTTTATTGTATACAGAGTGATAGATAAGAAAGTAAACTAATACACAGGAAAATAATTTGTAAAGAAACTAATACTTGAAAAATTAAACTTCTACATCATGAATGGTAGAAATAAAACTGCTCCTTGATGCTGCAGGCTCAAACAAAAGGAACTTCTCTCTTTTCATTTGGTCTGGCTGCATCTCTGAATTGTTCTCAAAATAAGTACGTGGTACATATTTATTTTTATGTTGCAGAAGGCAGAGAGGCAGGTGGCCTTGTGGCTATAATGTATAAGTGATTGCTTATATCCTGGACTCCATTTCCATCCTGCCTTACCTTCCTTAAGGCTACTGCTGAGAAGACTATGAGAATTTGGTTTGATTGGAGACCCACTCAGGGCTTTGTGATTAGACTGTATGTCAGTCTTAATGAAAAGTGTACTTCTTGTATACCTTGCAAGTAGCCATAATTTTACAAGTGGAACTTGTACTGCAACCAGATAATATATGTACTTTTTGTTTTACTAGAAAATCACATTTTTGAATCTGGCCAGTGGTATCTATTTCAACTCTGACTCAATCTACAAGTTAAATTCACAGCCTTAAAAAAGCCTCACCTATCAAGTGTGGAACAAAAGATAAGGGCAGATTTCAGACTTAGCAGTATCTGAAGTAGAGTCTTAGAGATGAAGTAGAAAGCTAATAGAATAGAAGAGATCATTCTTGCATAGAAATTTGATGACGCACCTTTGGAGATAATGATAGCAACAGGAGTTGAAGAATCTATATAAATGTCTAGGCATCATGGGTTGAGAGTGGAATCCATAGCTAAGGCCTTTTTGCAAAGAAATTTCACCTATTGATGAATGATGTGGAGAAGAGTGGGATGCACATGAAAGGTATCCATAAACCTTGGACACAAAGGAGAAGAAACATCCACATCAGATTAGGACAAAATTATGTTTTGTATCTTATGGTTTGGGGTTATATCAGAAGCTTACTAAATATTATTTATAGTTTGTTGTATATATATTTGTACTTCATTTATCCATTGTTTTTCTGCTCTATTAGATGGGCTCAAATTTTATTATTTTTGGTATATAAGTGTTTGTGTTTTATGTATCTATTAAGAATATATCCAGCAATAAGCAACTGAAAACCCAAAATATTGAGTTAAAAAATACAGAAATCTCTTTCATTCTTACATGTAGGTAATGTGTAAATAAGTAGTTCAAGAATGAAGCTGAAAACCTATAATCATCAGGGGCCCAACTCAAAACTCTCATTGCTTGATCATTTTCAATGTTTCACCATTAATGTATGGGCCAAAAGGGCTGTACAAGATCCAGGAACCATACCATATCATAGGACTTGAGGCCAAGAGGGCTGTACAAAATCCAGGAATCATACCATATCCTAGGACTTGAGGACACAAGTCTGGCAGAAGGGGCGGCCTTCTCTCTTTTACCCAGGAAGTCACATGTGATCCCAGTTTCCCAGCAAAGAGACTGTCTTTTCCCCTATTGCATATTCTGGCCCCCTTTGTTGTAGACTAATTGACCATAAGAGTGTGGGTTTACTTCTGGGTTCTCTGTTCTGTTCCATTTATCTGTGTGTCTGTTTTTGTGCCAATATCATTACTGTTTTGATTACAGTAGCTTGGTGGTATAGTTTGAAGTTTGGGAATGTCATATATCCATCTTTGTTCTTTCTTTTCAAGATTGCTTTGGCAATTCAGAATCTTTTGTGGTTTCATGTAAATTTTAGGATACTCTGTTCTAGTTCTGTGAAAAATGTCATGGGTAATTTGATAGGGATTGCATTAAATCTACAGCTTGCTTTGGGTAAAATACAGACTTCTTAAGCACATTCTTCCAAGCCAAAACAGTGTATCTTTCCATTTTTTTTATATCATTTCTAAATTCCTTCATCAATGTTTTATAATTTTCCATGTAAAGGTCTTTATATTCCTTGGTTAAGTTTATTTCTAGATATTTTATTCTTTTTGATGCAATTTTAAATGGGATTGTTTTCTTTTTTGATAATTTATTATTAGTGTCTAAAAAGCAACAGATTTCTGTACATTAATCTTGGACCCTACAACTTTACTGAATTTGTTTATTTTAGTAGTTTTCTAATGGGGACTTTAGGGTTTTCTATAGATATTATCATGTCATCTGCAAATAGCGACAGTTTTACTTCTTTCCTTCCAAACTGGATGACTTTTATTTCTTTTTCTTGTTTGATTATTGTGGCTGCTGCTGCTGCTGCTAAGTCGCTTCAGTTGTGTCCATCCCTGGGATTCTCCAGGCAAGAACACTGGAGTGGGTTGCCATTTCCTTCTCCAATGCATGAAAGTGAAAAGTGAAAGTGAAGTTGCTCAGTCGTGTCCGACTCTTAACACCCCCATGGACTGCAGCCTACCAGGCTCCTCCGTCCATGGAATTTTCCAGGCAAGAGTACTGGAGTGGGTTGCCATTGCTTTCTCTGGATTATTGTGGCTAAGATTTCCAATACTATGTTAAATAGAAGTGGTGATAGTGGGTATTCTTGTCTTGTTTCTGATTTAGAGGGAAGGCTTTCAGTTTTTCACCAATGAACATGATGTTAGCTGTGGGTCTGCCATAATTAGATCTTATTGTGTTGAGATATATCCCCTCTATACCCTCTTTGGACTTCCCTGGTGGCTCAGCAATAAAGAATTTGCCTGCAGTGCAGGAGATGCAGGTTCAATCCCTAGGCTGAGAGGATTCCCTAGAGAAGGAAATGGCAGTTTACTTCAGTATGTTTGTCTGGGAAATCTCATGGACAGAGGAGCCTCACAGGCTACAGTGCATGAGATAACAAAATTTGGACACAGCCTAGCAACTAAACTATCACCACCACCACATACACTTCAAAAGTTATCATCATGAACAGATGTTGAAGTTTGTGAAATGTTTTTCTGCATCTGTTAAGATGATTATGTGATTTTTATCATTCCTTATGTTAGTATGGTATATTACATTGTTTGACTTGTGAATATTGAACCTTCCTTTCATCCCTGGAATAAATTTCGCTAGATCATAGTCTGCCTTTTTATATATTGTTGGATTTGGTTTGCTAATGTTTTGGATTATTCATCTGGTATATTGTTTATTTCTGTTGTGTAGTATGTTTTGGGGGCCATTTTCTCTTGCACTTTCAAATGAGAAAAATTCCTCTCTCTTCTCATTTTAGTTCTTTTTCTGTCTCTATGAAATTAGGAGAAACAGTTGTCTATGGTTATCTTTTTATCATTTTTGAAATTTTCTTTTCTAATACAGGAATATATTCATAAGGCATTAATGGATGGAAAAAAAAGAAGTTACAAAGCCCTATGTACAGTGCAATTCCATTTTTGTTTGCTTTAAACTATATTACATATTTTAATATACAAATATGTAAATATATGTATATATAAATTCTAGAATGACATCAATAACTTCAGATATGCACATGACATCACCCTTATGGCAGAAAGTGAAGAGGAACTAAAAAGCCTCTTGATGGAAGTGAAAGAGGAGAGTGAAAAAGTTGGCTTAAAGCTCAACATTCAGAAAACGAAAATCATGGCATCTGGTCCCATCACTTCATGGGGAATAGATGGGGAAACAGTGGAAACAGTGTCAGACTTTATTTTTTGGAGCTCTAAAATCACTGCAGATGGTGATTTCAGCCATGAAATTAAAAGACACTTACTCTTTGGAAAGAAAGCTATGACCAACCTAGGTAGCATATTAAAAAGCAGAGACATTATTTTGCCAACAAAGGTCCATCTAGTCAAGGTTATGGTTTTTCTAGTGGTCATGTATGGATGTGAGAGTTGGGCTGTGAAGAAAGGTGAAGTGAAGTGAAGTGAAGTTGCTCAGCCATGTCCAACTCTTTGCGACCCCATGGACTGTAGCCTACCAGGCTCCATCCATGAGATTTTCCAAGTAAGAATACTGGAGTGAGTTGCAATTTCCTTCTCCAGAGAATCTTCCCAACTCAGGGATCAAACCCGGGTCTCCTGCATTGCAGGCAGGCAGACGCTTTATCTTATGAGCCACCAGGGAAGCCCCTGAAGAAAGCTGAGCACTGAAGAATTGATGTTTTTGAACTATGGTGTTGGAGAAGACTCTTGAGAGTCCCTTGGACTGAAAGGAAATCCAACGAATCCATTCTAAAGGAGATCAGCCCTGGGTGTTCTTTGTAAGGACTGATGCTAAAGCTGAAACTCCAATACTTTGGCCACCTCATGCGAAGAGTTGACTTATTGGAAAAGATTCTGATGCTGGGAGGGATTGGGGGCAGGAGGAGAAGGGGATGACAGAGGATGAGATGGCTGGATGGCATCACCAACTCGATGGACATGAATCTGAGTGACCTCCGGGAGATGGTGATGGACATGAAGGCCTGGCGTGCTGCAATCATGGGGTCGCAAAGAGTTGGACATGACTGAGCAACTGAACTGAACTGAACTGATGCAGCAAAATGTTGATAATAGTTACCTGTGGGATTTCAAGCCATTTTTGTTTTCCTTTTTTTATTTGTATTGGTAATCATGAGTTTTCTTTCCTTTATATTCAAGAATAATAATCATTCTGAAACCATTCACCTCAAACTGGGATTTCAACTCATTTGGCCAGGCCTTGAACCCAGCCACATTCCAGGGTCTTCCAACTGAGATCACACACCTGGTCTCAGGACTTAATGAAACTCAGGTTCTTGATGTCACAACGCAGAAAGAATTCAATAAGAGACAAAGTGATAGGTAAGAAGTGGATTTATTTAGAGAGAAACACACTGCACAGTGTGTGGGCTGTTGCAAAAGGTGTGTCGGGCCATTGCATAAGATGAGCGCAGTTATGGCTATCTTGAATGTGGAGGATCCTTACACTGGAGTGACCTTATGGAGCCTGTAGCTTTAGTTGGAGAGCTGGATTTGTCATGAACATGGGTTACATCTTTCCTTAAGTTGTGCTGGCAGCTTTCACCTTGGTAGGAGTTGGAGCTGGAGATGAGCTAGGGCTGGAGCTAGCTATGAGGCAGGCTGTCAGTGGCTGTCCCCTGTGTTCAGCGGCTGTCATTGCCCTATTAGGGCAGTGCCAGACCCTAAGTTACTAGAGCAGAAGCTCTGAGGTTCAAGTCCAAATGGCTCAGTTCTCTTTAGGTGCGTGTTCTTCTACTTCCTAGCATCAGCACCCTTCCCCCAAAAGGAAGTAATATGAGAGCAAGAGGTGCCCATTTGGGCCCTTAGTTTGTGATGGTATGCATGCTGGTGGTCCAGATACAGCTAGAGGTTGGTTGTGTTGCTTGTACAACTGTCAATATTGACTGCCCCTACCCTTCTCAGATGCCACTTGTAGTTTGAATCTCCTTTGTCCCTCACGGCCAGTCTCTCTTCTTGTGCTCTGCTGCCCTCATCCTGCTATGTGGCTGCACTGGAGGGCAGGCAGGGCCCATGTGTTCTCTCAGTGTTAGGGTGCAGGCTTTGGTGGACCAGGGCTATTTCTGATGCACTGCCCCTGCAAGCACCAGTAATGACTGTCCCCTCCCTTCTCAGATGCCACTTCTGAGCTGCTGCTGTTTCTCATGGCCGGGTTCTTTCCTTGGTTTTGGTAGCCCTCCTTCCAGTGTGAGTCTGTGGTTTGAAGTTAGTGCATTAATTCTACCCAAGCTGGGGCATGTACTAGAGTGGTTGTGGGAAACTAGTCATGAAACCTGTGTGGTACCAGTCCTCCAGACAACCATCTTCCCTTTTTCAAACCTTAGGACTGGAGCACTTAGTGTCTGGCTTGCACCACTCATTCCCCATGAAGGATCTTTGTCTCTGTAAATCTTTTCCTCTGAGTCTCTTCTCTGAGGCACAGGTTCTGTATAATTTTTTTTCTCCCCTTCATAATAGATTCTGTGTGGATCTTTCTTTCAGCCTTGGCTATACGGGAATCTTTTTGCCAGTACCCAGTTATTTTTCTTCAAGAATTCTACTCGTAGATGTATTACTGATGTGTTTGTGGCAGGGAAGTGATTTCCATCTTGATCTCCTCCAATTTTACTCTGTTTTGCTTTGCTAGATTTACACTTACATGTCTGATTAAAAAATTCAACTGAAAGTTGAAGGTTTCTGTGTAATAGTGTTGTTGAAACTTTTATAGTTGCAATATAAGGATAACTTTGGGCAGCCTGTATATTGAAGCTCAAGGCTGTGTTCTTGTGTTATTGGAGAATTTGCATGGTATGTCTTGCTCTGGAACTTGTTGGCCCCTGGGTGGTGCTTGGTTTCAGTGTAGGTATGGAGGTGTTTGATGAGCTCCTGTTGATTAATGTTCCCTGGAGTCAGGAGTTCTCTGATATTCTCAGGATTTGGACTTAAGCCTCCTGCTTCTGGTTTTCAGTCTTATTTTTACAGTAGTCTCAAGACTTTTCCTTTTATACAGCACTGTTGATAAAACATCTAGGTTAAAGATGCAAAGTTTCTCCACAGTGAGGGACACTCAGAGAGGTTCACAGAATTACATGGAGAAGAGAAGAGGGAGAAGGGAGTTAGAGGTGACCCAAATGAGATGAAGTGGAATCAAAAGAGAAGAGAGCAAGCTATCCAGTAATCATTTCCTTATGTGTGCTCCACAGTCTGGACTGCTCAGAGATGTTCACAGAGTTATACAGAGAAGAGAAGAGGGAGAAAGGAGACAGAGGTGGCCAGGAGGATAAAAGGGGGAAATGAAAAGGAGAGAGATCCAGCCAGTAATCAGTTCCCTAAGTGTTCTCCACTGTCTGGAACACACAGAGATTCACAGAGTTGGGTAGAGAAGAGAAGGGGGAGGGAGGAGACAGAGGCAACTTGGTGGAGAAAAAGGAGAGTCCAAAGGAGGAGAGAGCAGTCCAGCCAGTAATCTCACTCCCAAGTAAAAATGGGTACTAAAGATTGGGTTTTTAAAGGTACAAAATTGATAAAAAATACCAAAAAGCAAAGGTTAAAAATCTAGAGTAGAGGTTGGATTTTCAAAAATACAATATTAAAGAAAAGAAGAAGAAAAAAAAACAAAGTCACAAAAATTATTTTAAAAAAAAAAATATATATATATATATATATGAAGTTTGCTTTAAAAATAGGGTCTTTTTTTGAAAAGTAATAGTAGGTAATAAAAATGAAAATTAAAGGAGTAATAGAGGACTTAAAAATTAAAAGAAGTTAAAAAAAGAAGAAGAAATAAAGAATGATTGTAAAAATAGTAAAGATATATCCAGGACTTTCTCTGGTGTTGTTGTGGGCAGTGTGGGGTCAGTTCATTTATGAATAGTTCCTTGGTCTGGCTTATATTTCTTAAGATCTATAGGCCCCTTCCTGTGTAGTCAGTACTAATGACAGGGTTTTAATCTATTGCACCTGCCACTTCCAAGGTGGTTCCCCCTGTTTTAGCTTCTTCTGTTTGCTGGTCTCTTCAGTGTCTGATTTCCGCCCTGACACAAGGGGGCCAGTGGTGGACACTTTTTTTAGGCTTATTTGTTCAGTCACACTGTGGGGAGGGAGGGACGCTGCCAACAAATAACACTGGCGTGTGCTCGCAGTGTCTCAGCCACGCTGGGCCTGCCCCTGCTTCCGGTGCACACAGCTCAGGCTCTAGGTTGCTCGGCCAGGAACCGTCCAAGGCCTGGCCCTGGGCTGCATGAACCTCCCAGGTCTAAGCCGCTAGGTTCAGGCACTCAGGTAGTCCTCAGAGGAGCAGACTCAGTTGGGCCTACGTTTTGTGCCCTTCCCAGGTCCGAGTAGCTCAGGTGTTTGGCGAGCGCAGTCGCTGCGACTTATTGCCTCTCCAGTCCCTGCTGCTCCGTTTTCTAGGTGTACAGCTGGCACACCTTCTCAGGAGGATGATGACTGTCCAGAACCCCAAGAAATCTCAGTTAGCGAAGAAGCCTGCTTGCAATTTGGTTGATAATGTCTCTCCGGGGCTGTGATTGCCCACTACTGGCCCTTCCAGCTCTGGCTGCCTGTCACTGGAGGGGGATGGTCTGAAGCCAGCTAATTCTGTTCCGTCGTATGTTCTGTGCCCAATCTTGGTGGTGTCTTATGTTAGAGCTTTCCATGTGGTAGCTATCCAAAGCCTGGTTTGCTAGCCCAAGTTAGTTTGCTCTGATTAACGGATCCTTACTCTAAGCAATGCAGACCATGCCTCCCTGCCCAGCCCCGGCTTGCTAGTGGCAGATGCAGGTGTCTGTGCTGCTTCTCTGCTGGGGGAATTAACTGCTGGGCTCGTAATCTGTGGGTTTTAATTATTTATTTATTTTTCCTCCCTGTTATGTTGCCCTCTGCACTTCCAAGGCTCACCACAGACTTGGAAGTGAGAGTGTTTCCTGGTGTTTGGAAACATCTCTCTTTTTAATACTCCCTTCCCGGGACCGAGCTCTGTCCCTACCTCTTTTATCTCTTTGTCTTTTATATTTTTTCCTACCTCTTTTTGTAGACAATGGGCTGCTTTTCTGGGTGCCCAATGTACTCTGCCGGCGTTCAGAAGTTATTTTGTGGCATTTACTCAGCGTTTAAATGTTCTTTTGAATTTGTCAGGGAGAAGGTGGTCTCCCCATCCTATTCCTCTGCCATCTTAGGACCACCTCTCGCAATATAAGGATAAAAACAATGCATTAACTAGCCATTTCATGCATGTTTTAAAAAGCCTGTAGCAAGTGCTTAAGAGATAAGCCTAAACTGCATGCTAAGCTAAAGTTTGGTTTTGAAAAATAAACATGAGACGTCAAAGATTCAGGAAAATAGCACTTACCTCATTATGATAAGTAATAAAGAAGATAATTTGTGGCAAAGGAATATAAAAGTTCTCTCCCTCACTGGACCTTTTTCAGCATAGATACCCATTTCACCAATTAAAAAA
Source organism: Cephalophus harveyi (assembly GCA_006410635.1). Classification (NCBI taxonomy): domain Eukaryota; kingdom Metazoa; phylum Chordata; class Mammalia; order Artiodactyla; family Bovidae; genus Cephalophus; species Cephalophus harveyi. The sequence goes on from SJYT01003402.1 coordinate 84,457, forward strand.
TCCAAATGCAGTAAAGGATAGTTAATCACAAACTACATTAATATGAACTTAAAGTCTGTATTTACTTTCTGTAAAATTAAGAAATTAAGGAAAATATTAGTGTAATATATAATGCAAACGTGTCTCCCTGTCTTTGGAGAGTTAATGCATTACAGTCGGTTACCTTAGGAAGACGGGTGACAGAATTTTAAAAGTTAGAGAATAAATTGACAGCCTTGGGATATTTTGACTGTACTACTCAAGTGGCAGCAGTTATTTTCAAAAAGTGATTGTGAAATATGTGGAGCCTGGAGGGTACTTAAGATTTAACCATCTGTCTATACATGTACTGTTTGTTATATGTGAAAATGCTCTTTTCTTCCAGTCCTAGCCTTGATAACATGTCTGCACTAACGTGTCCTTTCTGGCTCTCACACTTTCAGAGTAGCACACAAGGGGAGGGGCTTTGGGGGAGTAGCCCATGGTTTGCGATATGCCTTGAAATATAAAAAGATTATCCTCTAAAACTTTATCCAAGAGCTTTCTCAGGACCAACCAACTTTTAGGTGGCTTGGTCAACAACTTACAAATAGTATAAACTTTTATTTTACAGATTTAGAGAAATAATGAAATGGAGATAATAAATTATATTGGTCTATGGATACAACACATCAAGTCGTTACAGTGATGTATTATTTTCATATTTGAAATTATAGCCTAACTTGCAATTTGTTTACCTTATTCTAAAGAATAAATCTTACTTTATGTCTACCCTACAACTTTGACAGTGAGTTTCAGGCCAAAGCAATAATTTTTTTTAAAACTTGGTAGAACATTAGAATTGCCATTTGCTGATCCCTTACATATGCTTCCCAGGTGGCTCAGTGGTAAAGAATCCACATGCAAATACTGGAAACTCAGATTTAATCCCTGGGTCAGGAAGATACCCTGGAGTAGGAAATGGCAACCCACTCCTGAATTCTTGCCAGGATACACCCATGGCCAGAGGAGCCTGGTTGACTACAGTTCATGGGGACCCAAAGAGTCGGACATGACTGAGCATGCACATGTACAATGTGCTAGACATGATAAATAAAACAATATTGGAAGTTACCAATTCTTATTCTCATTTTCAGATGAGCAATTGAAATCAAGTGTAGTTAGATAACTTCTCCAGGCTGGAAAATTAGAAAATTTTACGTTGGATTCAAATCTATCTGACATTTTAGATCCATATGCATTATTATTATTATTATTATTATTATTTTTTAATCATATGCATTTTTAAAATGAGCTTTTTGGGTTAGCGGACACTTTTGAATATTTCTTAACAATGAAATTGCCTGATATTTAACATGGTAGCATCTTAACATGGTAGCATGAGTTAGGTTTCAATTATAACAGGGTGTCATTTTAGGAAATGAAATTTTATCTCATTATATTTCCCCTAATTTGTTCGCTTCCAGTTATAGTTTATTCTTAAGAAAGTGGCTCAAGGTCCTATTGTTTCATATGTTGGCCCATTATACAAGTAATTTAAGTCCATATAGTCTATTTTTAATTTTAATGAAAAGTGCAGACTGTAAATGGTAGGAGCATTTCTGAGTCCCAGATTATGATAAATCACTGAACACTACCTAACCGTATCTTCTCTGGGATGATCCATTCAGGATAAGCAAGGATACTAGCTTCTTTTGCCTGTGTGTAATCATCAACCCCAGTTGTGGTTGTTATTGTTAGGGATGACACATAATATTTCCTTGGGATTGGGCTTCCAGACTTGTTTTTGAAACTTTTAAGGTCATTAATGATACTATTACAGTTGAAAAAGCTGGAAACAATCATATTCCTATCCAAATGTTCTGGACAAGTAACTTGAGATTATAGAGGCCTATTGGTCCTGCTAGGATATTTTGGTCCCCTTGGCCCATGATAGGATTGTATGGACTTCTGGATGGCTCAGGAGCAGATTTTGCTGCTATGTTGGATGAGTCTAGTGCCAGCTGCCCTGTGATAAATTTTTAACTTGGAATAAGGTAAAGTATAAGACTTGTGAATAAGGATGCATAAAAATTTAGTATTCTCCTAAATTCTTGGTGATTTTGAATGCCTGGTGATTGACTCAAGCTTAATTACATGGGAAAAAAGCTATTCCATTAATATATTTTCTACAAATCATCTTCACTGCTGCCTGCTTACAGGAGGCAGTGTGGTGAAATGAAAAGATTATAGTATCAATAGGATTATGCTAATTTCAGATAGAGCCCAGGCTGAGGAATTTGGAGGGCATTTGGTTTTGGACCAGTCACCTGACTACTCCAAGACAATTTTCTCAAATCACAAATTTATCACAATTATAAATATGTTAATAAGGCTGTTGTGAGGCTCTAATAAAAAAATAAAAGGTACTCTATAAATTGAAAGGAACTGTTCAGAGTCTAGCTGCCTCAGAGTCTTTTGGGAAAGGGATTAGGAGTATAAATCCAATAGAAAATATTGGACCCAATAGAACTATAAATCCAATAGAAACTAATTATGATACCCATAATTATGGGTATCATAATTAGTTTCTATATTTTTATACAAATGATATTGATAGAGTCAAGGTTAATTATGGGGAAAGTTTACAACAATTTGCAATAGTGACATAGAAGGTAACTGCATTGGGTACAGATTAATGAAAATCTACAAACACACATTTTTATTTCCAGTATATTTAATAATAATTAAATGCTATAAAAACAGGGAATAACACACACGTAAGTCCCTCTTCTCTTTGCAATTTGGAGGAGAAATTCTGGAATACATCTTGAGGAAATCTTATGGGTTAATATGATGGGGTAGAAAAAAACAATATTAAAATTTGTGTCTGTCTGTTTAGCACTGCAGTACATGAAAGCTGCTGGATTTATTATCAAAGGTTTTGTCTGTGTGACTGGAATTTTCTGACAGAACATGGGATGCATGATCTATGTATTTGTTTTGGAGGACTCGGTCAATAGAGTTATGCAGGGCTGATGAGAGGAAGACACTGTTCCCGGCAGCTGAAGCTGTTGTCTAGCCAAAAGATATTTCCTTCTTATTGGGTGAGTCCTACATATTGTGTCAAAGAGAGGATTCTAAGAAATCTGAAGTCTGTCATGCTTAATTCCATGTATTCTCACATGCTTCTCCTTCCTTAGGAAATTGCTTTCCTTATAGATTCCACTCATCCACAAACTGAACACCATGAAAGGTTCTGATCAAGTCCCACAGTTCTTTACCAGCCTACACTGATGTTTTTCCTATCTCAGTTCTGAGTACCAGATGAACATGCCCTCATATTTCTAAATCCTCAGTTAAATAACTTTATTGCATTTTACTTTAAAAAAGAAAAAAAAAATTCTGCAACTTCAGGGACATTATCTTCATTTGTGTATCTTTGTAACAGTCCTTGTACACCCTCAGACATATCATAAGGTAAAATGAAGACTCATTGGTTGGTACCTTTTTTTGTTGTTGTTGTTAACAAATTGTGCTCATTTGACTGTTTCTTTAAAAAGTTAATTCCTATATAGCTTTTCCCCTGCCTGGGGTGATTTAGGTATAAGTCCTGTGTGAACTTCCAAGATCTCTTTCAACACAAAGATTGCAATATCATGAAAAGCTTAGGTATTTTGTATTAAGAAATGTCTTTTAAATGGATGCAATTTAAATGTTACATTTTTTCTTTCCTATATTTGCTTGCTAAATGCACTGTTAGTATTTATTTGTGTATTGGAATGACCTCTGTTCCATGCAGTTTTTTCCCATGCAAACAGTTTATAGTGTTTTGTTTATAAACTGCCAGGAAGAGGTGGAGGACTTTTAAATAAAGTGTTTTTATAGAGATCATCTTTATAAAAAAAAATATTTCTCCCTTTTTTATTATATTCTCTAGGCTCCATCTGTATTAAACATCTACAGTTGTTCTTGACTTGATGTATGTTAGTGCTGTAACTTTTCAGTACATCCTCATCTGCTGAGCTGAAAAATCCTCAATTACTTATGATGCATTACTAGTAAAGTAGATAAACCATACTCAGACTCGTCTTGTGGTTGATGAAGCAGCTCCTTTTTTGTTTTCTGGGCATCCTTTTGCAAACCATCATGTGCTCACTTACTTGAAACTTCCTATGAATCATGCAGTGATCTATGAACTGGGGCTACAATAATTCAAATATAAAAACGTACTTGCCCTCACAGAACTGACCTTTTAGTGGAGGTGGACAATTAATGACAAAAATATAATGAATTTCTCTTTAGTATAATTCTGAAATCAAAACTTCTTGAGACCAGAAGATTCCTTATAACTCATCCCCTCACCTAAATTAGTGAAAGAATGTTTATAAGTTTTATTCATCACAGAGTGGATATTCATAGTTTTATTATCAGTTCAGTTCAGCTCAGTCCCTCAGTCGTGTCCGACTTTTTGCCACCCCATGAATTTCAGCACACCAGGCCTCCCTGTCCATCACCAACTCCCAGAGTTCACTCAGACTCACGTCCATGTTGGTGATGGACAGGGAGCCCTGGCATGCTGCACTTCATGGGGTCACAAAGAGTTGGACACGACTGAGCAACTGAACTGAACTGAACTGAACTGAAAGTTAAAAAGCATATGATTTCTCAAGATGTTTAGTTCTAAGAGTTTCTGATAAGTGAGTGTGATCTGTATAATGTGAGTAGTGATATATCTTATGAATAAAATGAAGTAGCGGAAAGGGATTTATGAAGTAATGTCAACCCACTCCAGTACTCTTACCTGGAAAATCCATGGACGCAGGAGCCTGGTAGGCTGCAGTCCATGGGGTTGCTAACAGTCAGACATGACTGAGTGACTTTACTTTCACTTTTCACTTTCATGCATTGGAGAAGGAAATGGCAACCCATTCCAGCGTTCTTGCCTGGAGAATCCCAGGGACAGGGGAGACTGGTAGGCTGCCTTCTCTGGGGTCGCACAGAGTTGGACACGACTGAAGTGACTTAGCAGCAGCAGCAGTGGATAGGGATAGAAAGTGCCAGAAAGATTCTTCCCTTTATTAAAGTTTAGTTCATTGAATCCTTGTTTTCACAGATTTCTGGTATCTTTAAGATTTATTTTTGTTAGGTACTTTTGGTCTTCAGTGAGAGCTTTGGCCTATTGCATTCCAGTGTATCTTACTCAGAGAGCGGAATCCTGATACAGATTTCTTTAAAAAGAAGTCACAGATATAGAAAGGTTAAATATCCTCAAATTCAGCCACTTGGCTGTAACAATCTACACACACACATATCTAAGTGCTCATTTTAGAACACTATATCTAGGAAAGTCTTAATTCATAATATTATTGATTTTATTTTTCTTGTTAGTATTTAGCATCACCAAGTTACTCTAATGACAAAATACAGGGATTGTAGAATATGTCTCATTTCTCTCTTGTTTCTGGAATATTATTTTTCTCAGTTCCTCAGCAGGAGTCAGGTAAGTTGTGACATGTGTTCTAAGGCTAAGTCTGTATTTTTTTTTCCTTCTCATGATTTAATAACATCTCCTTGCATTTTTTTATTACTTTACACTTATGAAGTATTTTTATTAATATTTATCCTAAAGATGGTGTTAGTCTACAGTAAATCCTCTGTTAACATTTAAGTTGGGGTATGTATGGAATGTTCATTAGTGGATTTGATATTCAAAGCAATCCAGAGAGGTAGAAATAATTTAAAAAGAAGGATAATGTTAGAAAGAAAAGAATGAGATTGACAGGCAAGTTTATTTACCATTCCCAATTAAAGATGCTATTTTTAAAGAAAGCTCAGGAAATTTAAATTGACCAATGTCAAATAGTGTATGGAATATAAATTATTTGACATTGGTCAATTTAAATTTCCTGAGCTTTTTTTTAAAAGGCATCTTTAATTGAGAATGATAAATAAACTTGCCTGTCAATATCATTCTTTTCTTTCTAACATTATCCTTCTTTTTAAATTATTTCTACCTCTCTGGATTGCTTTGAATATCAAATCCACTAATGAATATCAAAATCTTTTGCAAATGCTAATTTCTATTCAAAGTTATTTATGATTCTTGTGAGTAGTAGAATAAATATGCGACTTCGAGAAATATCTCAAAAAATTAAGTGATGGTGATTATATAAGAAAAATATCCATTTATCAATTCTCAGAAAGAATGGCTTATAACAGGCTGCTGCTGCTGCTACTGCTGCTACTAAGTCGCTTCAGTCGTGTCCGACTCTGTGCGACCCCACAGATGGCAACCCGTTGGGCTCCGCCATCCCTGGGATTCTCCAGGCAAGAACACTGGAGTGGGTTGCCATTTCCTTCTCCTATAACAGGCTACATATTTGTAAATATGTAAAGCTTTAAAGTAGGAAAAATGCCAGATTTGGTGTTAAGAGATGAAGGTTATTAGTTCCGTAAACTTACTGAAATTAGCATGATGTAAAATACAAAAACGGAGAAGGCAATGGCACCTCACTCCAGTACTCTTGCCTGGAAAATCCCAAGGATGGGAGAGCCTGGTAGGCTGCAGTCCATGGGGTCTCTAAGAGTCAGATACGACTGAGCGACTTCACTTTCACTTTTCACTTTCATGCATTGGAGAAGAAAACGGCAACCCACTCCAGTGTTCTTGCCTGGAGAATCCCAGGGACGGGGGATTCTGGTAGGTTGCCATCTCTGGGGTCGCACAGAGTTGGACACGACTGAAGCGACTTAGCAGCAGCAGCAAAATACAAAAAACCGCAACAAAATTTATGAGGCATTTTGTATATCTTGTACTTTAATCAGAAATGGAACATGATTTTAGCTAAAAATCAGAATGAAAAAAAATCAGAACGCTAAAGTTTCTATTCACTCTTACCTGGGCAATCAGCTTAATAGTAAATCTTCCAAACAACATATATTTGTATAAAAAAACAAAGATTAAAGAAAGTGTCCACAAAACATATCTGGTATAGTTTCTTTCTGTGTGTGTTACTCAGTCATGTCTGACTCATCCAGATCCCACAGACTGTAGCTCACCAGGCTCCTCTGTCCGTGGGATTCTCCAGGAAAGAATGTTGAGAGGGTTGCCATTTCCTTCTCCAGGGGATCTTCCCAACCCAGGGATCCAACCTGGGTCTCCCACATTGCAGGCAGATTCTTTACCATCTGAGCCACCAGGGAAGCCGCAATATATTTGTCTTACTAGACAAAATAAACTTAAAAGTCAGGTTTACTATAGATTGGTTTCTCATCTAGTTTTTACAGATATATTGATAGGTTGGTGATAAAATATTTATTTTTTTAAATTTAAATTTATTTATTTTAATTGGAGGCTAATTGCTTTACAATATTGTATTGGTTTTGCCATACATCAACAAGAATCCACCACTGGTGTACACGTGTTCCCCATCCTGAACACCCCTCCCACCTCCCTCCTCATCCCATCCCTCTGCACCAGTGCACCAGCCCCGAACATCCTGAATCCTGCATCAAACCTGGACTGGTGATTCATTTCTTATATGATATTATACGTGTTTCAATGCCATTCTCCCAAATCATCCCACCTTCTCCCTCTCCCACAGAATCCAAAAGACTGTCTATACATCTGTGTCTATTTTATTGTCTCGCATACAGGATTATCATTACCATCTTTCTAAATTCCATATATATGTGTTAGTATGCTGTATTGGTGTTTTCCTTTCTGGCTTACTTCACTCTGTATAATCAGCTCCAGTTTCATCCACCTCATTAGAACTGATTCAAATGTATTCTTTTTAATGGCTGAGTAATACTCCATTGTGTATATGTACTACAGCTTTCTTATCCATTCATCTGCTGATGGACATCTAGGTTGCTTCCATTTCCTGGCTATTATAAACAGTGCTGCCATGAACATTGGGGTACATGTGTCTCTTTCAATTCTGGTTTCTTCGGTGTGTATGCCCAGCAGTGGGATTGCTGGGTCATAAGGCAGTTTTATTTGCAGTTTTTTAAGGAATCTCCACACTGTTCTCCATAGTGGCTGTACTAGTTTGCATTTCCATCAACAGTGTAAGAGGGTCCCCTTTTCTCCCCACCCTCTCCAGCATTTATTGCTTGTAGACTTTTGGATCGCAGCCATTCTGACTGGCGTGAAATGGCACCTCATTGTGGTTTTGATTTGCATTTGTCTGATAATGAGTGATGTTGAGCATCTTTTCATGTGTTTGTTAGCCATCTGTATGTCTTCTTTGGAGAAATGCCTAGTTAGTTCTTTGGCCCATTTTTTGATTGGGTCGTTTATTTTTCTGGAATTGAGCTGCATGAGTTGCTTGTATATTTTTGAGATTAGTTGTTTGTCAGTTGCTTCATTTGCTATTATTTTCTCCCATTCTGAAGGCTGTCTTTTCACCTTGCTTATAGTTTCCTTTGTTGTGCAGAAGCTTTTAATTTTAATTAGATCCCATTTGTTTATTTTTGCTTTTATTTCCAGTATTCTGGGAGGTGGATCATAGAGGATCCTGCTGTGATTTATGTCGGAAAGTGTTTTGCCTATGTTCTCCTCTAGGAGTTTTATAGTTTCTGGTCTTACGTTTAGATCTTTAATCCATTTTGAGTTTATTTTTGTGTGTGGTGTTAGAAAGTGATCTAGTTTCATTCTTCTACAAGTGGTTGACCAGTTTTCCCAGCACCACTTGTTAAAGAGATTGTCTTTACTCCATTGTATATTCTTGCCTCCTTTGTCGAAGATAAGGTGTCCATAGGTGTGTGGATTTATCTCTGGGCTTTCTATTTTGTTCCATTGATCTATATTTCTGTCTTTGTGCCAGTACCATACTGTCTTGATGACTGTGGCTTTGTAGTAGAGCCTGAAGTCAGGCAGGTTGATTCCTCCAGTTCCATTCTTCTTTCTCAAGATTGCTTTGGCTATTCGAGGTTTTTTGTATTTCCATACAAATCTTGAAATTATTTGTTCTAGTTCTGTGAAAAATACCGCTGGTAGCTTGATAGGGATTGCATTGAATCTATAGATTGCTTTGGGTAGTATACTCATTTTCACTATATTGATTCTTCCGATCCATGAACACGGTATATTTCTCCATCTATTAGTGTCCTCTTTGATTTCTTTCATCAGTGTTTTATAGTTTTCCATATATAGGTCTTTAGTTTCTTTAGGTAGATATATTCCTAAGTATTTTATTCTTTTCGTTGCAATGGTGAATGGAATTGTTTCCTTAATTTCTTTTTCTACTTTCTCATTATTAGTGTATAGGAATGCAAGGGATTTCTGTGTGTTGATTTTATATCCTGCAACTTTACTATATTCATTGATTAGCTCTAGTAATTTTCTGGTGGAGTCTTTAGGATTTTCTATGTAGAGGATCATGTCATCTGCAAACAGTGAGAGTTTTACTTCTTCTTTTCCAATTTGGATTCCTTTTATTTCTTTTTCTGCCCTGATTGCTGTGGCCAAAACTTCCAGAACTATGTTGAATAGTAGCGGTGAAAGTGGGCACCCTTGTCTTGTTCCTGACTTTAGGGGAAATGCTTTCAGTTTTTCACCATTGAGGATAATGTTTGCTGTGGGTTTGTCATATATAGCTTTTATTATGTTGAGGTATGTTCCTTCTATTCCTACTTTCTGGAGAGTTTTTATCATAAATGGATGTTGAATTTTGTCAAAGGCCTTCTCTGCATCTATTGAGATAATCATATGGCTTTTATTTTTCAATTTGTTAATGTGGTGAATTACATTGATTGATTTGCGGATATTGAAGAATCCTTGCATCCCTGGGATAAAGCCCACTTGGTCATGGTGTATGATCTTTTTAATGTGTTGTTGGATTCTGATTGCTAGAATTTTGTTAAGGATTTTTGCATCTATGTTCATCAGTGATATTGGCCTGTAGTTTTCTTTTTTGGTGACATCTTTGTCAGGTTTTGGTATTAGGGTGATGGTGGCCTCATAGAATGAGTTTGGAAGTTTACCTTCCTCTGCAATTTTCTGGAAGAGTCTCAGTAGGATAGGTGTTAGCTCTTCTCGAAATTTTTGGTAGAATTCAGCTGTGAAGCCGTCTGGACCTGGGCTTTTGTTTGCTGGAAGATTTCTGATTACAGTTTCAATTTCCGTGCTTGTGATGGGTCTGTTAAGATTTTCTATTTCCTCCTGGTTCAGTTTTGGAAAGTTGTACTTTTCTAAGAATTGGTCCATTTCTTCCTAGTTGTCCATTTTATTGGCATATAATTGCTTAAAATTGGTTTTAACAACTTGATTTGAGTTGTAGCAATAAAGAAACATCCCTTTCCTGCCTCTAGCAAACCTGGAAGCAAAAATTACTTTGAATACCCAGATGGTATATTTTTAGCATTCATTGAGAGCAAGAATTAAAATTGACATGCTGTAGTTACCTACCTGTTAAGCTTGTATAAGTATATTCATAATTCACATGAAATTGCTTATGTGTTAAAATTGTGATTTTTATTGCAAAAATATAAATATAACTTTCACAGAAGAGTGAGGTAGCATGATGTAGAAGAAAGAAGTATAAACTAGAAAATAGGACACTGGCTTATAGTTCTGTGTTACTAATTATGTGGAGTAAGGTTGTGTAAGTAAGAATAATCTCTTACTCTCACCAGATTTTTGCTTCTTTATTGGCTAAATGACAAATTTGGAATAGACAGCTTTTAAAGTTCCTTTTAGTCCAAAATGTTTTAATTTTATAAGCTGCTGCTGCTGCTGCTACTGCTGCTGAGTCACTTCAGTCGTGTCCGACTCTGTGCGACCCCATAGACGGCAGCCCACCAGGCTCCCCTGTCCCTGGGATTCTCCAGGCAAGAACACTGGAGTGGGTTGCCATTTCCTTCTCCAATGCGTGAAAGTGAAGTCGTGTCCGACCCTCAGCGACCCCATGGACTGCAGCTTTCCAGGCTCCTCCGTTCATGGGATTTTCCAGGCAAGAGTACTGGAGTGGGGTGCCATTGCCTTACTCAGATTTGCATAAAAATAATTTTCTTTTTCTGTGGTTCAACTTAAATTTTATAAAGTGCCTCTTCTGCCTGATACCAGTCAATGTAATTTTGTTTATACTTGTTTTTTTTTTTTTTGTTTTGTTTGTTTAGTGTCTAATTTGTGTCTATTTTATGACCTCATGGATTGTAGCCTGCCAGGATCCTCTGTCCATGGGAATCCCAAGCAAGAATACTAGAGTCGGTTGCGATTTCCTTCTCCAGGGAATCTTCCAGACCCAGGCATCAAACCTGCATCTCCTTCATTAACAGGAGAATTCTTTACCACTGAGTCACCTGGGAAGCCTTGGCTATGCTTACTAGATTTTATCTAGTGACATTTGCACACAACAAGTTAATGATTATCTCCTTTTTCACATTCATTGTAGCTTTAGTGGCATCTAATTTGTTACGCTGTTGGGTGGGGTTACCAGATGACCTGTTTGTGTCTGCCCAGTGGCATCTGATGAAGTGCATACAATCTCCTACAGGTGTCAACAGCCTTTCATAGTGCCGTCTGCTACTGTTTCTGGATTGGGTACTTTATAGTCCAGGTCACTCCTGTTGTATCTAGTTACTGTCATTACAGTCAAAGATGTTTCCAGATAATCTCTTTCTCTCCCCTGTCCCCCTGCCCTGCCTCCGTCTGTCTCTCTCAGTTAACATCTGCAACTTTTTTGGAGGCGTAAAAACTAGAAGCTTCTCTATTTGCCTTCTCTCATGAAGCCAAATCTAGAAACGTTTATGTTTCCTGGACCAGCCTCTATTTATATATACCTCATTTTAATATCTTTCATCATGGAGACCTATTAAAAACTCCTGTACCTGGTTTTGGGAAGCAAGGTAAATTCTTTCAGATCCTCAAACCTGTCTAGCATTTGTATTGCACTCCTAGCCAGAGCAGACTTCCCTGGTGCCCAGCTGTTAAAGAATCTGCCTGCAATGCAGGAGACCTGAGTTCAGTCCCTGGATTGGAAAGATCCCTTGGAGAAGGGAATGGCTACCCACTCCAGTATTCTGGCCTGGAGAATTTCATGGACTGTATAAGCTCATCAGCTGATGGCAAGTTGCATTGATATAGACTCCATTCCTACTCCAAACTTTCACAATACCTGGCCAGAGCACAGCTAGAGGGGTGGGAAGGATGACTCTCTGCTTAGAAAGTCTGTAATGGTATAATCTTCTTGCTCCCTCTTCAGGCATTCTTTTACTTCTTCTCTCCTTGGAGGATGTCTATCTAACCTTGGAAAGGGAGGAGGGTGACTAGAACAAGACTGCATGTTTTACAATATCTATTATTAAGCCAGAACCTTGAGTCCACAATATGAAAATGTTTGTAACTCAAAAGTTCTTTTTTCCTCAAATGTGTTACCTGGTCATCAAAATTCTACCTTAAAACTTAGTACTGAGCACTGACTTGTATATTACTTGGTATAATTTTTCATTAAAGACGTTTCACTGAGGGCAGATGGAGAGGTGGAGGGTTTTTACTTTTGGGGACTGGGGTTGGCTTTGCATGTTATAAAAAATGTATTGATACATATTTTCACATACTAGTTCAAACTAGAAAATGTTACCACTTCAAATAATTTTTTAACATTTTATATCTTTGTCTTAATTTTTATAGTAAGGTACTTTTGATAAACTATGTTATTAGGCTAAATTAATAGATGAATAGTAGAGACAGAGGTTGATTTTTTAAGGTGTCGCAAAATTCTGAGGTTACTTGGGCATTCTCAATAAATATTGTCTTTTATTTTTCGTGTTGGTAGATGGCAGAAACCAATGCAACAGTAAAGCAATTATTTTCCAATTAAAAATAAATAAAAAAATATTGTCTTTTCAGTTCAGTTCAGTCTCTCAGTCGTGTCCGACTCTTTGTGACCCCATGAATCGCAGCACGCCAGGCCTCCCTGTTCATCACCATCTCTCGGAGTTCACCCAGACTCATGTCCATCAAGTCAGTGATACCATCCAGCCATCTCATCCTCGGTCGTCCCCTTCTCCTCCTGCCCCAAATCCCTCCCAGCATCAGAGTCTTTTCCAATAAGTCAACTCTTCGCATGAGGTGGCCAAAGTACTGGAGTTTCAGCTTTAGCATCATTCCTTCCAAAGAAATCCCAGGGTTGATCTCCTTCAGAATGGACTGGTTGGATCTCCTTGCGGTCCAAGGGACTCTCAAGAGTCTTCTCCAACACCACAGTTCAATCAAGGGCATGTCATGAACTATTAGAATATATATTTTAGTACATCTAAGAAACAGGTGATATTGAGAATATATTTTAAAAACTCCCATGATTCTATAATAAGTAGAACCACCTAATTTATAGAAAATAAGTCAAGACTTGAATAAACACTTCACAACAGAAGAAAGGTCAGTAAGCACAGAAAAAGTACTCAGCATCATTAGTCATCAGAGAAATTAAAATTATAAGTATTGTTCAGTCACTAAGTTGTGTCCAGGGTCACAAAGAGTCAGACACAACTTAGTGACTGAACAACAACACTTATAATCTTAATTTCTCTGATGAGTAATGATGCTGAGTACATTATGACCTCAGGGCTTCCCTGATAGCTCAGTTGGTAAAGAATGCAGGAGACCCGGATTCAATTCCTGGGTCGGAAAGACCTGCTGGAGAAGGGATAGACTACCCATTCCAGTCTTCTTGGGCTTCCCTGTGGCTCAACTGGTAAAGAATCTGTCTGCAATGTGGGAGACCTGGGTTCAATCCCTGGGTTGGGAAGATCCCCTGGAGAAGGGCAAGGCTACCCACTCCAGTATTCTGGCCTGAAGAACTCCAATCCATGGTATTGCAAAGAGTCAGACACGATTGAACAACTTTCACTTTCACTTCACTTTGTGACCCAATGAACTGCAGCATGCCAGACTTCCCTGTCCTTCATTATCTCCTGGAGTTTGCTCATAATTCATGTCCACTGAGTCAGTGATACCATCTAACTATCTCATCTTCTGCTACCCTCTTCTTTTGTGTTCAGTCTTTCCCAGTATCAAGGTCTTTTCCAGTCTATCCTGAGCATTCACTGGAAGGACTGATGCTGAAGCTGAAGCTCCAACACTTTGGCCACCTGATGTGAAGAGCTAACTCATTGGGAAAAAATATATGTAAGTAGATACAATTTAATATCCAGTGTACCAGCTAAAATGAAAACAATTGAAATAATCAAATTTGGTAAGGCTGAGGAACAGTTGGAGTTTTCATTGTTGCTCCTGGGAATGGAGAATGAGAAAACAGCTAAGGGGAAACTTTTTTGCATTTCTTTTAATGTGGGCTTCCCTGGTGTCTCAGATGGTAAAGAATCTACCTTCAATAAAGGAGACCTAGGTTTGGTCCCTGCAGCCATGAAATTAGAAGACGCTTACTCCTTGGAAGAAAAGTTATGTCCAACCTAGATAGCATTTTCAAAACCAGAGACATTACTTTGCCGACTAAGGTCCGTCTAGTAAAGGCTATGGTTTTTCCTGTGGTCATGTGTGGATGTGAGAGTTGGACTGTGAAGAAGGCTGAGTGCCGAAGAATTGATGCTTTTGAACTGTGGTGTTGGAGAAGACTCTTGAGAGTCCCTTGGACCGCAAGGAGATCCAACCAGTCCATTCTGAAGGAAATCAACCCTGGGATTTCTTTGGAAGGAATGATGCTGAATTGGTCCCTGAGTCAAGGAGATCTCCTGGAGAAGGAAATGGAAGCCCACTCCAGTATTCTTGCCTAGAGAACTGCATGGGCAGGGGAAAAAAAACATGTAGTTATTATTTAGCAACTCTACTCTTTAATATTTAGCTGAGAAAATAAAAACACACATCAGATACACACACATGCCCCAAAATGTACAGAAATATTCATTGTGGACTCATTTATAATATCTCAAGGACAGGAGTGTTTGGCATGCTGCAATCCATGGGGTCACAAAGAGTTAGACATGACTGAACAAACAACAACAAATAACTTTTCATCAACATGAGAATGACTAAGCAAACTATGATGTATTGATATAATAAGATACTATTCATCCATGAGAATGAACATGTTGACATGTATAAACAGTGATAAACTTAAAAAATAACATGTTGACCAACAAAGCCAAATGCAAAGGTTTATTAATTGTAAGTCAATTTATGTGAAATTTAAGCACAGGCAAAACTAATCTATGGTGAGAGAAAATGCATTGGGGTGAAGTAATATTGAAAAGGAACACAAAAAATTTTTTTGATTGATTAGAATTTTCTATATCTTGATTGTGGTAGTTTGCAAAGATTTTATATGTATATATATTGTTGTTGTTTGGTCACTAAGTCCTGTTCAACTCTTATGACCCCATGTACAGGTAGTCTACCAGGCTCCTCTGTCATGGGATTTCCCAGGCAAGAATACTGGAGTGGATTGCCATTTCCTTCTCCAGGGGATCTTCCCAGCCCAGGGATCAAACCCACATCTGCTGCATTTCAGGGGGATTCTCTACTGTTGTGCCACAGGGGAAGCCCTATGTGTATAGATACACAGACACATATATATGATTTTGGTTGAATAAGAATCATCAAATTGTGATGAAATATGCACAAAATATGAAATAAGAATTTTAAGTTAAAAATAGGGGTAGAATTACAATAACAGTATGATGATTTATCTTACTATATATAGGATAATTCATTAATGAGTTAATGTTCTATGAATCTCAGACAAATGTGGTGAAAAATATGTGTTCATTAATACTTTGTACAAGTTAAAACAGGCTTTCAAAATCTGTCATCATTAAATGTAGATAAACCCCTAATAAATTGAAAGTAATGAAATGTTAAATTTCAGACTTCCAATTTTGAAAAATCACAAGAGAGTCTGTATGGTGAGCTATTACCATGTTGAAAAAGGGAGGCCGTGGTAAGGGTCATAGATGGTGATTTATTAAAGCCCTTACTTTGCATTAGAAGATCTGTCCTTTAGTCAGATGCTCATAAAAGTAAGACAGCTTGATTTTTCTGATAAATCTAGGAACCTGGCTGCTGTTAATTTCCTGTTCAGTTTTTCACATTAAGTGACAGAAACTATAATTCTAAAAATACAGAGCTAAATAAGCTGTTTGAATTCAAATAATGGAAATGATACTTGTTTGGAAATTTATGTTGATAACAAAATATATGTGGATTAAATTAAATATTTGAACACCTGTTAAGATAAAGAAGAATAGAAACTAGCACAGAAAGCAAAAAAGACAGAGAGAGTAAGTTGAAGGACATTTTTGTGTCTACTTCTTTCAATTTCCTATGGAACGGGAAATATTTAGAATTGAATGTAACTGTAGTAGCTGTGCCCTGGGCCTGTCCTTTTAGAGCAAGGACTTAGTCACCGATGACTTCAAAATGAAAAGAATTAAGTTTGGAGTAGCTGATCTGCAGTGAATATTCTGAGGAGATCACTCTATACCATATATTTTTGTCAGAGTGTATTTTGGAGAGATATACTTTGAAGGGTTAATCTATTCTATCTTTGGGTTGCCCAAAACTGACATTTCTTTCTGTGCAGAGCCAGTGATGATGGTGACCAGGGTGCCTCAAGTAAGAACAGGAAAATGTGACAACAACAAAGATAGCAAAATTAGTTGGAATGCAAAGGCTACAAGCAATTTGTATATATTTGGGAGGCAGAGGAGAATGATTTTTATTCTCATGGCTCAACAAACTTGACTAGCCTTGCAGCATAATGATTAGAGTTTGGAAATCATGGAAATCATAACCCAAGAAATCTAGTCAAAATATACCATCTGACCAGACATCCTCAAACATCTTAAACTGTGTGACAAAGGATCCCATTTAAAAATTACATAAAATATGAACTTTCTGATAATGTTGATTGGAGATTTAATTTACAGTAAGCAATTTAGTCTCAGAACAATTTTTGTTTTGTCTTGTCAACATTTTTTTAAACATAAGCTCACTGTAGGAGCTTTTAGCATACAGATAACATTTCTTAAAAAGCCAATAAGGAAATAACATACTTCAAAAGATAGATTAACTATATGATTATTCCAGGCAGGGATAGATGAAGATAATAAGGCTCAAATTCAGTTGCGGTATACCTTTTCTTTCTCCTTTTTTTTTCTAAATTGGGGTACAGTTGCCTTACAATTTTGTTAGTTTCTGCTGGATGATGAAGTGACTCAGGTATATGTTTATATATATTCCTTCCCTCTTGGACCTTCCTCCTCCCACCACTCTGTCCCACCATCCCACCCATCTAGATGGTATATATGTCAATCCCAATCTCCCAATTCATCTTCACCCCTCCCCCACCCCACCCTGTGTCTGTTGTCTACATTTGCATCTCTGTTCATGACCTGGAAATAGGTTATTTTATATCATTTTTTCTAGATTCTACATGTATGCATTAGTATATGATATTTCCTTTTCTCTTTTTGACTTCACTCTTTATGACAGACCCTAGGTCCATCCATGTTTGTACAAATTACCTACTTTTGTTTCTTTTTATGGCGGAGTAATATTCCATTGTGTATATATACGACATCTTCTTTATCCATTCATCTGTTGATGGACAATTTAGGTTGTTTCAATGTCTTGGCTATTTTAAGTAGTGCTGCAATGAACATTGGTGTACATGTACATTCGTTTTTAATATACAGTGATATGGGAAAATAATATGATTGAAATAAGAGATTCAGAGGTTCAACTCCAATATTTTAATTCACTGTGTATTTTGGGAAGTTACTCTGCTCTGAGCCTAAATTTCTTAAGTTTTAGAATATGAAAGAATAGCACCTTAAATGACTGTTTTGAGTATTTGTCATATATCTCTATATATACATGCTGCTGCTAAGTCATTTCAGTCATGTCTGACTCATGCAACCCCATAGACGGCAGCACACCAGGCTCCCCCGTCCCTGGGATTCTCCAGGCAAGAACACTGGAGTGGGTTGCCATTTCCTTCTCCAATGCATGAAAGTGAAAAGTGAAAGTGAAGTCACTCAGTCGTGTCCAACTCTTAGTGATCCCACGGACTGCAGCCTACCAGGCTCCTGTGTCGATGGGATTTTCGACACAGGATTTTCGACACAGTGGATTTTTGACACTGGTTGGAGGTCCAACCAGTCCATCCTAAAGGAAATCAGTGCTGAATATTTATTGGAAGAATTGATTCTGAAGCTGAAATTCCAATATTTTGGCCACCTCATGCAAAGAGCTGACTCATTGGAAAAGACCCTGACACTGGGAAAGATTGAGGGCTGGAGGAAAAGGGGATGACAAAAGACGAGATGGTTGGATGGCATCATGGACTCAATGGACATAAGTTTGGGTGAATTCTGGGAGTTGGTGGTGGACAGGGAGGCCTGGTGTGCTGAGGTTCATGGGGTCACAAAGAGTTGGACATGACTGAGCGACTGAACTGAACTCAACTGATACATATATACATACATATACACATTTATCAATATAGTGTCTAGTGTCAATTATTAATATGTTATTATTGCACAACAAGTGAAAAAATTTAGTAGCTACAAACAACAGTCACTATTACCATAGCTTATGAAAAATAAGCAAGGTATCAGGTGATCTCAACTGGGCTTACTCATGAATTTTTGTCCTTGATGAAGGTCTTCTGATATGGTACAGTATTTAATGGAGTGAGTGTAGACACTTGGTTATATTCCACATGTTTCTCATCTTCCAGAAGCTATGTTCTCATGACAATGGCAAAGGGGCAAGAGAAAAAACAGAAACATACAGTCTCTTGAGTCCTAGGCTTGGAAGTAGCATACTGCCCCCTCTGCTACATTCCATTGGCAAGTTGCTTTGAAATCAAGGTACAAGGATTGGGAAAATAGGCACCACCTCTTTATTGAGAGGAACTAGGAAGTCACATCAAACATTAAGAACACTTCAGAAGACATTTCTTTTCTCCAGGAGAGAAGTATATCATTACTGTATTATTATTCTCATCAATCAAATAAGATATATTTTCCATGATTGGGATGTATGGGATGATACATCAAGCCACAACTCATTCTGTTCATGAAAAGCATCTTTATCCTGCTTCCTTGAAGATTTAAAAAAGAGGAGAATAGATTAGTTATTAAAGAAAAGAGGATGTACCCTTCATTCAAGCTATACATTTCATATTTTGAACATAATTTGAGTGTTTGCAAAAACTTGTGGGTCTGATGTTATGTGAACCACAATTGGTGGTGGTGGCAGTTTAGTTGCTAAATTGTATCCACTTCTTGAAACCCCATGCCCACCAGGCTTCTCTGTCCATGGTATTTCTCAGGCAAGAAACCTGGAGTGGGTTACCATAACTTTCTCCAAGGGAACTTGCTGACTCAGTGATCGAACCCAGGTCTCCTGTATTGCAAGTAGATTCTTTACCAACTGAGAGATGATAAAGAAAGTGTTAATCGCTCAGTTGTGTCCAACTCTTTGTGACCCCATAGACTGTAGCCCACTAGGCTCCTCAGTCCATGGGATTTTCCAGACAAGAATACTGGAGTGGGTTGCCATTTCCTTCTCCAGGGGATCGTCCCAACCCAGGGATTGAACCCGGGTCTCCTACGTTGCAGGCAGACTTTTTACCATCTGAGATACCAGGGAAACCTGAACCATGATAAATGCAGCTAAATATTTATGCTTGATCTCTTTTTCTGCTCCTTTATTCCTTCCCCGAACAAGCAATAGGTTCAGTTTCTTTACCTTTGAGGACCAAATGCAGATGAACTTACTCATTACCCCTTATATTTTGGCTGTTTTGAGTGGTTCAGTTCAATTATGTTTATTCCATAGCAGTGTAGAATGTTTCCAAAAGTTCTGATTCAAATGAGGAGAAAATCATCCAAGTGATCATTGTCCTTGACATGTCTTGGTAATCATGAGTACATGTGGCTTTCTTCTATATCCTAATGAGATGAGTAAGCTGTAAGACAAAGACCTAAGCCTGAATTTATATATCTACAGTTGGTAGTGACTCCATTTCATTGTTCTCTGCTTTCTTCAACGGTATTTGATTTGAATCTTTTACTATTTGGTAAAAACTTCAAAAAGCGGACTGCATGAAAATAGAGTTGGAGTAGCAAAAAGAGATAAGTTACTTGACAGTAAGGCAAATGGTAGAGATCTGAAGTAATTCATTGGTGCATTTTTTTCTGTGGAAAGGAAACTTATTATTTCTGGCAGATTACCTAACCCTGCAGAAAATTTAGACCATGTATTCAGAATCCAAATGAGATTTCCAAAAATTCATCACTGAGGTTGGTTGAAGACATGCCTCATCAGTATTCAGTACTTCTATCTTAAGATGAAAGAGAAGAAGCTCTTTGGGTAGAGAGAAAATAGAAGTTACTTTATCTGACAGCAAAAGCTCCCATCTCTCACTCATATCCAGCTCCCATTGACTTCAATCAACTTCAGCCTCTCAGCAGGAAGAACTTGGCTGCCGGATAGAAATTTGAACTTCATTAATAGTACTATGAGGGGATCAAGGCTTTCATAATGAGTTTAACAACTTGGATGCAGAAAGAATCACGACATTGGAAAGTCTTAAACATTTTTGTTGGCTTGGTGAATTTTATCACAATTAAAAATAGTGAATTTCCTTCTGGAAAGTTTTAAACCAAGTGTATAGGATATATAGTTACTAGAAATAAAAAATAAATATGGGACTGTCACAATGTTACATAAATGGTGTCCATTTATAGGAAAAATTGGGTTGAATATATCTCTAAATAATGTAAATTATAAAGATCTGCTTGAAATCTAGATTTTGATGAATTGATTGAGGCTACTTAATCCCTTCTTTCTAATCTATGTGGTGTGTGTATACAGACACAAACATATATGTGCACACACATAAACATATACACATGCCAGTATTTTTGCCTAGTACTCAGATTTATCTAAAAGAGCAGCATCAGCACTACTAGGCATATCCCCATAGCTGGACCCATCTGTATGTACACTAGGTGGTGTGGAAAGAACTAGGCCTCTACCAGGCAGTCTTAACTCCATGTGAGGAGCTATGCTACTCTGTTCATATTTAGAAGACATTTTCATATTATTGTTATTGTTCTGTGCATCTGTTTTGTAAATGCATGTGTGCTGAGTCACTCAGTCATGTCTGTTTTGTGACCCAATGGACTGTAGCCTGCCAGGCTCTTCTGTCCTTGGTATTACTGTGGCAACAATACTGGAGTGGGTTGCCATTTGTTTCTCCAGGGGATCTTCCTGACCCAGGGATTCAACCTGTGTCTTTTGCATCGGCAGGTGGATTCTTTACCACTGAGCCACCTGGGAAGCCTCTAGTCACTATATATTTGTTATTTAATTTATTTAAAAAACTTTTATTGGAGTATAGTTGACTTACAATATTGTGTTAGTATCAGCTGTACAGCAAAGTGAATCCACTCTTTTGTAGATACTTTTCTCATATAGGCCATTAACAGAGTACTGAGTAGAGTTCCCAGTGCTATACATTCACTACTATATAGAGTTGATTACAATGTTAGTTGTTTTTTTCCTTTCATGTCTGCTATGTTAAAAGTAGAGGTAGTAAAACAACACATTGTGTAAATATCTTTTCATTAAAACTTATGTGAAATATTATCTTTTGGAAGTGCCATAGGTAATCCACCTCTTTGTGTATTTTTACAGTTGTGCATTGGTTCCAGGAAGGAGGGATAAGAAAGGCAGCCGAAGAACTCTATGTCAGTGTGGTTATAGTTAGGCAGTGTTAACCATTGTATCATATGTTCTGTGCATTTTATTTTATTTTGTGTGAGTAGCATATTTAGTGTATGAATGAGCCCTAATTTTTCATGTAGTTTTTCTATATGTTAGAGGTTGTCAGTGAATAATACATTATATAAACCTTGTGTGAAAATTTACCATAAAGACTTTCTTTTGAAAATGACTTGTGGAAGTGAAATTGTTAAAAGCACCTCATATCAAATCAATTATTAATATCCATGGATTCTAGAATAATTTATCCTGGTTTTCTTAAAGAACTTGGACTCTGGAATTAGCCTGCTTAGGTTAGGGTTGTGGTTTACCAACTAGATTTTAGCTCTCCATGTCTCTTGTTTTCTCATCTACAAAATATCAGTAAGATAATATCACCTGCCTCAATGAATTATTGAGAGTTAAGGTAGACAATAAATAGACTTATAATGGCCACTGGCTTATACTAATTTCCTGATATCTGTCATCCATTCTTATGGTTCTGTGTGGGCAGAGTATAGCATGCTCTTTGGAGACTAGGAGAAATTGAGCTTGAAAAACATATCAGTAAGATAATATCAGCTGCCTCAATGAATTATTGAGAGTTAAGGTAGACAATAAATAGACTTATAATGGCCACTGGCTTATACTAATTTCCTGATATCTGTCAACCATTCTTATGGTTCTGTGTGGGCAGAGTATAGCATGCTCTTTGGAGACTAGGAGAAATTGAGCTTGAAAAACAGGCAGGGTCTGGGTTGAGAGGAGCCTCATTACTTGTTAGGAGTTAAGATCAAATTCTCTATGTAGGAGGGAACAATTTAAGAATCAACTTAAGATGAGAAGTGCCTGGTAAACCTTATGGCAAATATTTATCAACAGGTAAAACATGGGCTATTGTAGTTGTCTAAGAAGGCCAAGAAGTCCATGGTATGGTCCTAAATCAGGCAGTAGAAATAGGGTATAGTAAAGTAGAATGATAACATAACATGTGATACATAGAATGTAGATGTTGAGGATGGAAGAGAGATCTAGGAAGAATTCCTTTTCTTGTTTGGATAACTAAGTAGATAGAAGTGCTAACATAGTGAATGCAAAACAAGTAGCTTTGATGCATAGCTTATAGCTAATATTAGTTTGAATATATTAAATATGATACCTAAAAAACTTCCAAGGAATATGGAAGAGAGATCTAGGAAGAATTCCTTTTCTTGTTTGGATAACTAAGTAGATAGAAGTGCTAACATAGTGAATGCAAAACAAGTAGCTTTGATGCATAGCTTATAGCTAATATAAGTTTGAATATATTAAATATGATACCTAAAAAACTTCCAAGGAGGCATATACAATGCACAGTAAGTGGTAAAGGGCTGGAACTTGGAAGGTTGGGCTTAAGTTACTATTTGGGATTCATTAGAAATACAGAAAAAAGAGTAGATGAGCCCACTGAACCAATGAGGAAAAAAATGCAGGTCAAGGGTAGAATTTCAAGACATTCTGCAGAGAGGAAGTAAGATAGTAAGACCAGCAGGATTAGGTAACAATGATGTCACTGATTTTCTTGGTGTGTGCTGGGCCAGTAGAAGACAATGAACAAGTATGGATGTAGACCTTTTATTATTATTGTTATTATTATTCATAAGAAGTTTAACAAATGGAGGGAGGGAGGGGCCATTAGCTAAAGAAATTTCCCAGTTGAGTGATATAGCTATTTTGTGCATTTTATGTGTTTAAAATGAGAAAAGCATACTTGTAGACTAAGGTAGGGTGACTAGGGGAAGGTGAATTTACAGAAGGGATTTATTTTATCATATACATAATATTTGAATAACCCATTTTCTTTTTATCCAATGTCATATGCTTATTTCTTTGATCTCGATATCTCCCCATGCTCTTTTAATTCTTATTTCTTCTTTCTGCACTTATACTTAACTCTGGTCCTTATATTCTGTGCCTATCTGTTGACATGTCCATTTATTTAGATCTTTCATATTCTCTCCCCTGATATTTTAAGGATTTCACAAGACTATTGTGGCTATTTTGATGAATTATTCTGCTAATGAGACATTCTTGATAGAATGCCTTGGTGGTTATGGATAATATTGGTATTTTATTAGGGTTACAACTGGTGTAGTTCAGCAGGTATAGTCATTGCTTGAACACAACCCTGTGACCTAAGGAAAAACCTGGGTCCAATATTGGTGAAATAAAAATGTATAAGTTTGTATAATGTTTTCATTCAGTTCAGTTGCTCAGTCGTGTCTGACTATTTGCGACCTCATGAATCACAGCACGCCAGGCCTCCCTGTCCATTACCAAATCCTGGAGTCTACCAAAATCATGTGCATCGAGTCGGTGATGCCACCCAGCCGTCTCATCCTCTGTTGGCCCCTTCTCCTCCTGCCCCCAGTCCCTCCCAGGATCAGAGTCTTTTACACTGAGTCAAATCTTCACATGAGGTGGACAAAGTATTGGAGTTTCAGCATCAGCATCAGTCCTTCCAATGAACACCCAGGACTGATCTCCTTTAGGATGGACTGGTTGGATCTCCTTGCAGTCCAAGGGACTCTCAAGAGTCTTCTCCAACATCACAGTTCAAAAGCATCAATTCTTCAGCGCTCAGCCTTCTTCACAGTCCAACTCTCACATCCATACATGACTACTGGAAAAACCATAGCCTTGACTAGAACTTGGCTTTTCACTTCTCTTCATTTCAAAGCTATTTGTAAGGCCTCCTCAGACAGCCATTTTGCTTTTTTGCATTTCTTTTCCATGGGGATGTTCTTGATCCCTGTCTCCTGTACAATGTCATGAACCTCCGTCCTTAGTTCATCAGACACTCTATCAGATCTAGTCCCTTAAATCTATTTCTCACTTCCACTGTATAATCATAAGGGATTTGATTTAGGTCATACCTGAATGGTCTAGTGGTTTTCTCTAATTTCGTCAAATTAAGTCTGAATTTGGTAATAAGGAGTTCATGCTCTGAGCCACAATCAGCTCCATAGTATTTATTTATTTTTTAATATAAATTTATTTATTTTAATTTGAGGCTAATTACTTTACAATATTGTATTGGTTTTTCCAGACATCAGCATAGTATTTAAATAACCATATTTAAAAGAAAAATCATAATGCCTCAATTGCACAGGTCAGAAAATGACCACACTTTCATTCACAAATAACCTGAAACAGAAACCTTAAGGTGTGAAATTGTATAACAAGTCAATGCTTCCTGACTCTTCTCTTACTTTAAGATTATCTTTGGGAGGAATATGACCATCTCCAAGCTATGAAACACTCAGATAATCAGGGGAAATTGAAAGCTCTAAGTGGAAGCCCACTTTATAATTCGTTCACAGAGTGATCAGAAAGTAATATTTTTATCATGCTCTTGTCTCTGAGATTGCTCATACCTGATGTAGATGGATATCAAATAGTGCCTTTTCCTCTCTGGGCCATTGTGTTCCACATTGAGTCCACTAAGTACCTTTTACTATTCCATAGCAACAAAGGATTTGGAGGACATTTCCTTAGTGTCAGAAAAGACAACCTATAATCATCAGAACCACCAGCATTGATTGATTACTTAGGATTCCTAAGGAAATGTGTTGTTCAGATACAATTCAATTTCAACCACAGGATGTATCTCTTGGCAGCAGCCTCACATTAGACTAACCGATGTTGTACATTAGCTGGAAGGGCATGCCCATAACACAAGCAAGCAGAAAGGATATTTATGACAGAAAATAGATTTTTGGAAAGCTGGTTTAAATATATTTACCTCTAGTGTTAAAAGCCTGAAATTTATGCTCCTGAGAGATGGTAAAACCCAAGTTTAGACCACAGGCTTTGGATTCACATATACCTAGTTTCCAAAATGGACTTTGACTCTTAATTGCTCTGTGACCTGGAGAAGGTTACCCAACCCTCCTGTGCTGTAGTTTCCTTACCTACAAATTAGACTAGCTATTATTTCACAGTGCAGTAGTGAGCATTATTATTTAGTATGCATTAAGCTCCTATTACCACTTCTGGATTTTCCTTATTTCTCCAAGTTATTCAGGGAAATAAATGTGGGGAGAACAAAGTGTAGTTTGGCTCAGAAAATGGAGATTTAACCCATAGCAATTATTAAAGAAGATAGCAAGCTACCTGCACTCCAGAAGATATCTATTAGTTTTTGCATTTGCTCTTACTTTAACCTAATTCTATATGGTGTTTCTTGAGTGCCCCATGACATTCTCACATTACTGGGCTCAGTTTGCTGATTTATGTTTGGTTGTACTAAAGATACATGGGCCATGACTCCTTTAGGAAGTATTATCATGTTAATTCCATGAACTTGGTATCAAGACATATTTGTTCCAGGAGTAGGAGGATTATGTCTTTCCTCCCAAACAAAATGCTTGAACTAATCAAATTAAGCCCTTCTTTTACACAATGTACTATGTATTGGTCTTGGAGGTTAATTAGATCTTGTAGTAACTAGTTATGAGAAGGCAATGGCACCCCACTCCAGTATTCTTGCCTGGAGAATCCCAGGGACGGGGGAGCCTAGTGGGCTGGCTTCTCTGGGGTTGCACAGAGTCAGACACGACTGAAGCGACTTAGCAGCAGCAGCAGCAGCAGTAACTAGTTATTGACAAAAATCATGTCCTCCAAAGGGTCAGAAATGAATGTATGAATAAAGCATAGGGTTCACTATAGTCAAAGCTATGATTTTCCCAGAAGTCATGATGGATGTAAGGGTTGGACCATAAAAAGAAGGCTTAGTGCTAAAGAATTGATACTTTTGAATTGTGGTGTTGGAGAATACTCTTGAGAGTCCCTTGGACAGCAACGACATCAAACCAGTCAATCCTAAAGGAAATCAACCATGAATATTCATTAGAAAGACTGATGCTAAAGCTCTAATACTTTGGCCACCTGATACAAATAGCTGACTAAGTGGAAAAGACCCTGATGCTGGGGAAGATTGACGGCAATAAGAGAAGTGGGCAGCGGAAGATGAGATGGTTGGATGGTCTCACTGACTAATGAACATGAATTTGAGCAAACTCTGGGAGATAATGGAGGACAGGGAAGCCTGGCATGCTGTAGTTCATGGGGTTTCAGAGTCAGATGTGACTTGGTGACTAAATGACAACAAAAACAGCATAGAGGAACTCTATTGTGCTAAAGACAACAGAGGGCCACTGATTGGTGAGATCTCTAGCTGCAAATAGGCACGTAGTCCACATTAGTTGATTGAGAGATGGCTATGCTTTTAAAGAATTATAGAATTATTCATTGGTTGAATATGACTTTAGAAAAAAAATGAGTTTATTTTATAACAAATATACATTTAACTCTTCAAATTTGTCTGTGTCCATCAGAAAGAATAAAAATATAAACATAATTATGAGACCAAACAATACAAAACTAACATTTACAAAGAGAAAAATACATTCACTAAGACAGAGAAGTTTAAAAAATTCAATTTAGATATTCTTCATGTTGCCTGACTTAGTACAGTTAAACTGGATAGCAGTCTCATAGAAGCATAAGAAAATCTAGCATGGTTATGCAAAATATATTTCAAAGTAAAGGGCTTTGAGAGAAATTTTAGAAAGTAAGGGAATTCTGCTCACGTGAAAATCTTCTTGAGGCTCTTTAGAAATTTAGCAACCAATGCATTTTATCAGCTTGAAAGAACAGTTTTCTTCTTTTTTTTGACTTTACTTCAGTGATAAAGCAAGTCTAAGGCTAAAACCACATGTTTTCTTTCCTCTTGGAAAATAGTACTCCATTTTTGATTAGCAAGGTAAGAGTGGCACTGTTTTTCCTAAGCTGGGGACCTGGGCTATTTCTGCAAAGACTTGTAACATTTTTTTCATTGTTTTTCTATTTGTTCTTGGTATGCCTTATATACTTAGCTATGCTGACTAAATATACTACCAGTTCTTTGAATGTCATTCTTCATTGGCCTTGAATCTGAGGGTATAAGGAGGAGGCTTTTGTTTGGTTCATATAATTTAAATTTGGTATCTTCAAATTCATGAAATTTCTTCCTAAACATGTATATTCATACCTGATTGTCCCGAATTGCTTTACTGTTACTAACAGAGTCCAAGGACTTTCTTGTCTTTTTCATTTCTATTGCTCTTCTCCACAACTTGCACAATCCCTTAGATGTTTTATATTCATGACTCAGTATCCAGCATTTTGAATTTTAATGGTATATTCATGCTCTGCTTATTTCTCCTCTCTCCTGAAGAGTGTCTCTTGAAGAGTTATGGATATGCTCATAAAATCCAATAAAGATGCATTTTTTAAACTGATTTATTTTTCAAACTCTGTTCCTGTTAAATTCATAAAAGAAGCCAAGATATCTGACTACTGTAGTGGATATGATAAGAAGTGCAAGAGTCATCCAAGCACAGATATTAAAAAGAACCACATGAGAAAAGGCTCTGTCACTTAAACTAAATTGTTTCTTCTCAAAAGATAAGGCAATTGTCTAAATAGAAAAATTAATCGTGAAGCATGTTAAATCATCAGGCATGAAAAAAATAGGGTTTCATGATTCATGATAATTATTTGGGAGAACTATAAAGTAACTAAATAGACTTGTGAGAAGAACTCACAACTGGATAAGTTCATTTTATTTTCAGATTCAGCACACAAAGCAAATGCTTTACCAAAATAAAAAATCTCTTAGATTTATTTGGTCATTATTTTAAAACCTGTATTTTCAAGTCAGGGATCCTCAGCACCATAGTGAGATTTTGTATACCGCCAGGTGAGTGAAAAATGACTCAGGCAAAACCTCAAAAAGAGTTTGTCCTCAAGTTTCTGTCCCCTTTCCTCGTTATCCCATTTTCCCCAAAATTCAGTGCCTTATTTTTCTTATGCCTTGGGTGTCCCAATAGAGTCACAATAATAGTAACATTGTATTACCTGAGTTTCAGCTGTCATAAGTAAAAATAACTGGAAATATCAGACTCAAAGTTTTCTCTATTAGTTCAGGAGAGTAACTGAAGTATCCTATGTATGCTTGCAATGAACTGTGACTATCAATTTTTTCCACTTAATATTTTTTTTTCTCTTTTCTTTTGACATTCAAGACATAATCCATTCATTCTGTGGTCACTGTGTTCTCTTCTAGTGGAGAATTTGTTCTGTTGTGTCTCTTTCATCATCTTGTTGGCTTCAGGTTACAGCAGTTGTGAGGCTTTTCAGTTTAAGAGATTGACTTAGCTATTTTACTCTGCTCCATTTCTTTTCCTAACCTGCGTGTACCTGTGTCATTGTCCTACTACTTTGAAGATAATTTGAGGACACAGCTCACTGACATAGTCCTCCCTGTTACCTCTTCTCACTAGGACTCTTTTGAAAGTTACTTTGGACTGGGCCAAAAGATAATCTGAGTGACTGGATAGAGTATAAACAGATTTGATCCCTCATAAATTTTACATTTTTCCATATATGAAAGCTTTGCGTTTTTCTCCTTTTACTCTCAGATAGGACTATTGGGTCTTTTTGAGAAGCTTTGTGGAGGAGCCTTTGTTGTCTGATGGATTAGAGGTGAATGATGTTAGGACTAGCCATTAGGTTTCATGTTATTAGTGACCAAGTTAAATTTATGTTTCATTTCTTGTCTTCAGTTATGTAGTAGACAAGTCTATAAGCAAGGATCAGGCCTGGGAACATCTGATTTTGCCATAGACTGTTGTTGTTCAGTCATATCTGACTGTGCGACTCCATAGACTACAGCATAACAGATTCCCCTGTCCTTCACTATCTCCCGGAGTTTGCTCAAACTCATGTCCATTGAATCAGTGATGCCATCCAACGATCTTGTCCTCTGTCATCCCCTTCTCCTCCTGACTTCAGACTTTCCCAGCATCAAGTTAGTTTCCAGTGAGTCAGCTCTTCACATCAGGTGGCCAAAGTACTGGAGCTTCAACTTCAGCATCAGTGCTTCCAATGAATTTTCAGGGCTGATTTCCTTTAGGATTGACTGGTTTGAGCTCATTGCTGTCCAAGGGACTCTCAAGAGTCTTCTTTGAAACCACAATTCAAAAGCATCATTCTTCAGTGTTCAGCCTTCTTTATGGTCCAACTCTCACATCTGTGCATGACTACTGGAAAAACGATAGCTTTGACTAGCTGGACCCTTGTCGGCAAAATAATGTCTCTGCTTTTTAATATGCTGTCCAGGTTTTTCTTTGGTGATTGCAGCCATGAAATTAAAAGACGCTTACTCCTTGGAAGGGAAGTTATGACCAACCTAGATAGCATATTCAAAAGCAGAGACATTACTTTGCCAACAAAGGTCTGTCTAGTCAAGGCTATGGTTTTTCCAGTGGCCATGTATGGATGTGAGAGTTGGACTGTGAAGAAAGCTGAGCACTGAAGAATTGGTGCTTTTGAACTGTGGTGTTGGAGAAGACTCTTGAGAGTCCCTTGGACTGCAAGGAGATCCAACCAACCCATTCTGAAGGAGATCAGCCCTGGGATTTCTTTGGAAGGAATGATGCTAAAGCTGAAACTCCAGTACTTTGGCCACCTCATGCAAAGAGTTGACTAACTGGAAAAGATTGTGATGCTGGGAGGGATTGGGAATGGAGGAGAAGGGGACAACAGAGGATGAGATGGCTAGATGGCATCACCGACTGGATGGACATGAGTTTGAGTGAACTCCGGAAGTTGGTGTTGGACAGGGAGGTCTGGCGTGCTGCAATTCATGAGGTCGCAAAGAGTCGGACATGACTCAGCGACTGAACTGAACTGAGGTTTGTCTTTCCTTTTTCTCCAAGGAGCAAGTTTTTAACTTTATGGCTGCAGTTAGCATCCACAGTGATTTTGGAGCTCAAGAAAATAGTCTCTCACTGTTTCCATTGTTTCCCCATCTATTTGCCATGAACTAATGGGACCAGATGCCATGATCTTCATTTTTGAATGTTGAGTTTTAACCCAGCTTTTTCACTCTCCTCTTTCACTTTCCTCAAGAGGCTCTTAGTTCCTCTTCACTCGCTGCCATTAGGGTGGTGTCATCTGCATATCTGAGGTTATTAATATTTCTCCTGGCAACCGTGATTGCAGCTTGTGTCGCATCCAATAGATGCAGAACTTAATTCTGTGGTACTTTCTTTCTGTAGACATTGTCAAATTGCAAAACAGAATTATTTGCTTATTACTGAAATATTTCCAGGAGCTTTATACAGATAATTAGTGTCCCTACTCTATACTTTATCATCACATAAAAAACAGGGTTACTTTCATAAACATCCATATTTTCCCCAAATAAAAACCATTAAACGTCCTTTGGAATTCATGCTTAAATTTTCATGTGAAAAGTTAGACCTAATTTAACATTGAATTTTATTACATTCAGCCTTCATCTTTAAAAACTTTTGGTGTTTATTCACTCACTCTTGTCTGACTCTTTGTGACTCCATGGACTGTAGCACTCCAGGCTCCTCTGTCCATGGGGGGTTCTCCAGGCAAGAATACTGGAGTGGATTGCCATGTTTTCCTTCAGGGGATCTTCCAAACCCAGGCATCGAACCCAGGTCTCCCACACTGCAGGCAGATTCTTTACCATCCGAACCACCAGGGAAGCCACCATATTTATCAAGATAATCTCAAATTAGGCCAGTGCTGTTAATTTTCATTTTGCTGATAAGGAAATGAGGGACAAGGAGAGGATGAGTCACCTGGGACTACAGAAAGTAAGTAGCAAAACTTGGATAGAAAATAATATTACTGATTCCCTGGAAGCCTTTGTTATTTGGTTTGTTTACTTATCATCTATGTGTGAGAGTCATGTCCGACTTTTTGTGAGCCCATGGACTATGCAGTCCATGTAATTCTCCAGACAAGAATACTGGAGTGGGTAGCCTTTCCCTTCTTCAGAGGATCTTCCCAACCCAGGGATCGAATCTAGGTTTCCCACATTGCAGGCAGATTCTTTACCAGATGAGCCACCAGGGAAGCCCTACTTATCATCTACCAAGCAGCAAAATCTAATGTAAAGAAAATGTAAGGAAAAATCATAGTTCAAGATTTTTAGTCTCATAATTTATTTATATTCTAAAAAATACAGAGGGAAAGAAAAGTAATCTTTGAAAAAATATGATGATGCAAACATGATTTAAACATTCTTTAAATAGTTTATAGTCATTGTGAAGTGGTCCTTCTTTGAGTGTACATAGCCATGGGTGGAGGAGCCTGGTAGGCTGCAGTCCATGGGGTCGCTAAGAGTCATACATGACTGAGCGACTTCACTTTTACTTTTCACTTTCATGCATTGGAGAAGGAAATGGTAACCCATTCCAGTGTTCTTGCCTGGAGAATTCCAGGGACGGAGGAGCCTGGTGGGCTGCCGTCTATGGGGTCGCACAGAGTCAGACACGACTGAAGCGACTTAGCAGCAGCAGCCCCTTTTAGGAGTTGATATTATATGTCAAGATCACTGTCATTGAGATTCTTACAGCATCATCAAATAGGAAAATATCTCACACAATTGTTGTTTGAATATACTGTATGTAAAATATAATGATCACATCTATGGGGTCGCACAGAGTCAGACACGACTGAAGCGACTTAGCAGCAGCAGCCCCTTTTAGGAGTTGATATTATATGTCAAGATCACTGTCATTGAGATTCTTACAGCATCATCAAATAGGAAAATATCTCACACAATTGTTGTTTGAATATACTGTATGTAAAATATAATGATCACCAAAATTCTTACTTTAATCAGATATTTATTGAGCACCTACTATGTGCAGAGTTTATTCATGGGGTTCAGTACTGAAAAAATGTATGCTTAAAAATTATGTACTGGGGAAAATGTGTACTTAATCCTTTCAAAATGGGGACAATTAGCAGAGTTTTGAATGCATCTTGAAAGCCAGTTTTACATAAATTTTGTTAATGCCTTTTTGGGTTCCTTTTGATTTTGCTCTTCTCATTTATAAGCTCATGGTCAAATGATTGATTAAAATACTGCCTGCGTCTGTTCTGAATGTTGCCCTTTGTACCATGTCAGAAAATATAAGAACTTCACTTTTTCAGTGTTTTTATATCACAATTGTCAATTCCAAGCTATTTGATTCTTGTTGCTCTGACTTATGATTTCAGTTTTCCTCTTTTTATTATCTTTGTTTCAGATTATCTATTCTATCTCTGCTTTTGTTCTTTTTTTGATGAATATTTCTTTGAAACATCCCTGAGATCAACACAATAATACTTGATAGCACAGAATGTCAATTCCAAGCTATTTGATTCTTGTTGCTCTGACTTATGATTTCAGTTTTCCTCTTTTTATTATCTTTGTTTCAGATTATCTATTCTATCTCTGCTTTTGTTCTTTTTTTGATGAATATTTCTTTGAAACATCCCTGAGATCAACACAATAATACTTGATAGCACAGAGATTGGTTAGAAGTCTATTTCTTTTTGAAACATAGACATTTCCATCAAATGTTGTTCATAAAAGCAACTTTTGTTCTTTTTTTTGTTTGTTTTTTCGGCTTTGCAATAAGTGTATTTTAAGACCCCTTGGTACTTCATAATAAATTCTAAGCCCTTATTTTCTTTTTTGGGGGGAGGTAGGGAAGAATGCCTGTTAAGTGGTTTCTAGAACCCAGAATAAAACTCAGTTATCTTGTGCTTAGATGAAAAAATATGTTTGATTTCCCTTTAACCTATTAAGAAAGAAATTTTAAGGTTTCTTAAAGATTAATCAGAGTATATTGACATTTGGCTCTGCTAAATGAATATCTCTTGTCAATGTTGAAAATTCTTTAAGGGAATAGGCATAATTTACACTATTTTAGGAAACATTTAAAAGGAGCTAAAAAAGAAAAATATTCATAATAAGATACATTAATTTTCTCAAAAATCTCTCAATAGTGAAAAAGTTTCTATAATTGTTAATTTTATAAGTACAAAAAGAAAATTTATTAAATGGTTATTAATACCATATAAAAAGTATATAAAACATTTATATTCATTATATTTAATTCACATCTATTCTTAAGAATATATCTTTATACATACTTTATATAAATATGTATGTGTATACATAGTATTACATGTGTGTGTGTACACATATGTTATATGTGGGCTTCCTAGGTGGTACTAGTGGTAAAGAACCTACCTGACAAGGCAGGCGACATGAAATGTGGATTCGATCCCTAATTCAAGAAGGTCCCCTGGAGTAGGATGTGACAGCCCCTCTCCAGAATTCTTGCTTGGAGAACTCCGTAGACAAAGGAACCTAGTGGGCTACAGTCCATAGGGTTGCAAAGAGTCAGACATGACTGAAGCAACTGAGAATGCACACATGTTATGTATACATAGCTTCTCAAGTGGCATAGTGGTAAAGAATCTGCTGCAGGGGAGTCAAGAGACAGGGGTTCAGTCCCTGGGTTGGGAAGATACCATGGAGTAGGAAATGACAACCTGCTCCAGTATTCTTGCTTAGAGAACTCCATGGACAGAGGAGCCTGGCAGGCTACAGTCCATGGGGTTGCAAAGAATCGGACATGACTGGCTGCATGTGCACCACCACACACATGCATATATACATATAATGTATATGCATTTTTAAGGAATCATCATGGTTCAAATATTGAATCCTATCAGCATATATGTATTCTTTACCTTCTATTTGAGTTTTTGTAAGATGAATAAGGTCAGTATTTCAGATTTATTATGTTCACATGTTTTTTCCACCATTGTTGCTCTTCTGATGACTACCAAAAATGGAATACAATCCAAATATTAATATTCAAGTCACATTCATGAAAATGGTTTTTCTGTATCTAGAGGACTGGAAATCAAGCAGTCTTTTTCCTAAAGTCCTTCTTTCCATATATCCCATAATGAGTTACTACTTTCATTTTAATGAATGCCACTTCCTTTGGACATCCCTTCCTTAGTTTTTAATGCATATATATTTGGGAGATTGTGTCTGATGACTTTGTTTTGGGGTTAGTGCAGAGAGACATGTATTTGTACTTCTCTAGCCTGACATCTCTGTTCAAGTTTGTAAAAATCTCCTGAGTGAGATTCACAATCATGTCTTTGAAGTTCACTTCTTCTACATAGGCTCCTGGTAGCTTGCTGTCTCAGTTGTCCTGCTTTTCTGTGTCTCCTTTGAGCATTAGTAGCTCTCCTGAAGATGGAAGAGTTGCTGCTTTGGGTGCTACTCTGATCAGAGCCTTCTTACTGACCTTGGCCATGCCTGGCAATTCCAACTAATGCCCAAGCATTTACCTGTCTCTAATTAAATATGACTGTATATAATCTCCTCCCAAGATTGCCTCAAATTGTAACCTTATCATGGAATACTTTTTATTTTGAACATTTAATATTTATAACTGGATCAGTATACACTACTTATTTTACTTTGGGACTAAAAACATAAATAATCCTCAATACTACATGAAAGTTATTGCATTATTATATAAGATTTTAGACACATATTGTAGAGTATATTTTCCCCCCTTCTAAAAAAAATGACTATGTATATATATATGTGTTCTACAACTTTGGTCTATAAATTGAGAATGCATGATATGGGAAAATGACTGCCACCTGTAATACATGGTAAATTGTAATCTTTCAGTGGGCAGATGTCTTTTCATTTAAATTTGGTGTGGCTAAGCAATATCTTGTGTACTACTTGGAGTAGAGAAAAATAAACAAAAAGGGAGAAAAATGAAACACAACACTGTGAAAGATAGGAATGAACATGATGAGAGAAGTACAGGGCTAATACAAATAATGGAACATGTGCCATAACTTCTATATACCTTAAATTTGTGGGATTTGTCACTCTGAATTACTAGGAGATATATGAAGTGATAGACTTTCCACTCCTAGCTCATTTTAAAGTTTACCAAATGAACAGAAATTTTTAGTAATTAAAAAACTGATACTTATGATATCAAATGAAAAGAGTATAAAGGTAATTAAATGCTATAATTGTTTCAGCCTTGATTTTTAAGACTCTTTGTCTTATGTAATAGCATACCATTCTCAAAACAATCTTTAGAAGAATGAAAACAAGCATTATTATTTTGTGGTTGGTGAAACTGAGACTTTGAAGTGAACAGTCTTCTCTAAGGCTAGTGCATGTTAGAGTCCATTAAATTTAACTGTTTAGTGGCTTGCATACAAACTAAAGGTATGGAAACTTTCATTTTTGGAATATCGTGTGGGCTTTTCCCATGAAGAAAACCATTTTAGAAGCTAATCCTGGTACAGTGAAAGAGTCTTCCTTTCTGGGCTCTGAAATCCAGCTAAGCAGTTTAGTCAGTTACTCAGTCCTAGTGAGAGGAAGCAGAATGTGAGTACTGCCTCCAAACCTCTGTTTCAGTTACTTGCACCAAAGATGAGTTGGTATTGATGCATATTCTGATTTATGGCCCTCTAGCAAATACAGAAAAGAACAAGAACTAACCAACCACAGTCCTCTCCCTGCAGTGAGGTGAGGGCTGATTTTGAGCTCAACACTTAATTGATACTAGAATCCTGCCCTACCCAGCTGTCATTCCACTGAATGTGGCACTGAGGAGAAAGGGTTGTCTGTGTCTAAACTGAGTGAGCTGGACTCACTGACACCTACAAATCCTCCAGAGTTTAGAATAAATTATGGAAAGCGCCAACTATTGAAGTAAAACTGGAGTAAACAGGCTCTGTCTTCCAACTCCTACTCTCCAGGTTTTGGGGACTTGCTTCTATGTTGCATGCTTGTATCAGACTTCTGGAATTTTTTTTCCAATAGCAGTGTCAGCAACAGTAGAAGGAAAAAGCATTTTGAACTGATTGGTCTTCCTGGGCTCATCTCTACAAAGTCTGGTCCTACATGGACTGAGTAAGTGCACTTGGAGTTTTTTTTCCTATTGATTGAGGAAGAAAGGGACTTGGCTCAATCAGTGAAATATAGATTTATAGTTATTTAATATACCAGCAAATATGGAAAACTTAGCAGTGGCCACAGGAATGGAAAAGGTCAGTTTTCATTCCAATCCCAAAGGCAATGTCAAAGAATGTGCAAAAGTTCGACCACACAGTTGCACTCATTTCAGATGCTAGCAAAGTAATGCTCAAAATTCTCCAAGCTAGGCTTCAACAATATGTAAACTGAGAACTTCCAGATGTTCAAGCTAGATTTAGAAAAGGCAAAGGAACCAGAGATCAGATTGCCACAATCCAATGGATCACAGAGAAAGCAAGATAATTCCAGAAAGACATCTGCTTCATTGACTCTGTTAAAACCTCTGACTAAGCAGATCACAACAAACTGTGGGAAATTCTTGAAGAGATGGGAGTACCAGACCACCTTACCTGCCTCCTGAGAAATCTGTATGCAGGTCAAGAAGCAACAGTTAGAACTGGACATGGAGCAACAGACTGGTTCCAAATTGGGAAAGGAGTACTTCAAGACTATATATTGTCATCCTGTTTATTTAACTTATATGCAGTGTACATCATGAGAAACACTGGGCTAGATGAAGCACAAGCTGGAAATCAAGATTGCCAGGAAAAATATAAATAATCTCAGATATGCAGATGACACCACCCTAATGGCAGAAAGCAAAGAAGAACTAAAGAACCTCTTGAAAGTGAAAGAGGAGAGTGAAAAAGTTGGCTTAAAGCTCATCATTCTAAAAGCTAAGATCATGGCATCCAGTCCCATCACTTCATGGTGAATAGATGAGGAAACAGTGGAAACAGTGACATACTTTATTTTCTTGGGCTCCAAAACCACTGTTGACAGTGACTGCAGCCATAAAATTAGAAGATGCTTGCTCCTTGGAAGAAAAGCTATGACCAAACTAGACAGTATATTATAAAGTAGAGACATTACTTTGCCAACAAAAGTCCATTTAGTCAAGGCTATGGTTTTTCCATTAGTCGTGTATGGATGTGAGAGTTG
Organism: Cephalophus harveyi; assembly: GCA_006410635.1. NCBI lineage: Eukaryota > Metazoa > Chordata > Mammalia > Artiodactyla > Bovidae > Cephalophus > Cephalophus harveyi. Next base: position 122,100 of record SJYT01003402.1, read on the forward strand.
GACTATGAAGAAAGACGAGTGCTGAAGAATTGATGCTTTTGAATTGTGGTGTTGGAGAAGACTCTTGACAGCCCCTTGGATGCAAGGAGATGAAACCATAAAATCATTAAGGAAATCAATCCTGAATATTCATTGCAGGGGCTGTGGCTGAAGCTCCAATACTTTGTCCACCTGATGCAAAGAACTGACTCATTGGAAAAGACCCTGATACTGGGAAAGATTGAAGGGAGGAAAAGGGAAAAACAGAGAGGGTGAGACGGTTGGATGGTATCACCAACTCAATGGACATGAGTTTGAGCAAGCTCCAGGAGATGGTAAAGTACAGGGAAGCCTGTCATGCTGTAGTCCATGGGGTCACAAAAAGTCAAACATTACTGAATGACTCAACAACAACCATGCTGCTGCTGCTAAGTCACTTCAGTCATGCCCGACTCTGTGTGACCCCATAGACGGCAGCCCACCAGGCTCCCCCATCCCTGGGATTCTCCAGGCAAGAACACTGGAGTGGGTTGTCATTTCCTTCTCCAATGCATGAAAGTGAAAAGTGAAAGTGAAGTCACTCAGTCGTGTCTGACACTTCGCGACACCATGGACTGTAGCCCACCAGGCTCCTCCGTCCATGGGATTTTCCAAGCAAGAGTACTGGAGTGGGTTGCTATTGCCTTCTCCATAACAATCATGCATGTTGTATCAACTGTAATCCTATTTTGTACTCTGGCAAATACACTGACTACATTAATTATATAATAAGTAGATATTGACTTACCTGATGGGAATAGTTCTTTTGAAAGTTTCACAAGAATCATGATACAACTGAATGTAAGAACATTTGAATGTTTGATAGCATATGTATTTTTCATGTCAATTTTAACAGTTTTTGATAAAATAAGTGACATTTAATAGCTGTAATTATATTTCCTTCAAAGTGAAAATGTTCCAAGTTGCTATTTCTTTGTGAAGCATTTATGAGGTGTTAATTTTGACAAGTGTTACAAATCTCTCTTTTCATAAATGCCTTATACATTTCTGATATTTTGATGACTTTTGGATGGATATTGTTGATACTTCAAGACTATATATTGTCATCCTGTTTATTTAACTTATATGTAGTGTACATCATGAGAAACACTGGGCTAGATGAAGCACAAGCTGGAAATCAAGATTGCCAGGAAAAATATAAATAATCTCAGATATGCAGATGACACCACCCTAATGGCAGAAAGCAAAGAAGAACTAAAGAACCTCTTGAAAGTGAAAGAGGAGAGTGAAAAAGTTGGCTTAAAGCTCATCATTCTAAAAGCTAAGATCATGGCATCCAGTCCCATCACTTCATGGTGAATAGATGAGGAAACAGTGGAAACAGTGACATACTTTATTTTCTTGGGCTCCAAAACCACTGTTGACAGTGACTGCAGCCATAAAATTAGAAGATGCTTGCTCCTTGGAAGAAAAGCTATGACCAAACTAGACAGTATATTATAAAGTAGAGACATTACTTTGCCAACAAAAGTCCATTTAGTCAAGGCTATGGTTTTTCCATTAGTCGTGTATGGATGTGAGAGTTGGACTATGAAGAAAGACGAGTGCTGAAGAATTGATGCTTTTGAATTGTGGTGTTGGAGAAGACTCTTGACAGCCCCTTGGATGCAAGGAGATGAAACCATAAAATCATTAAGGAAATCAATCCTGAATATTCATTGCAGGGGCTGTGGCTGAAGCTCCAATACTTTGTCCACCTGATGCAAAGAACTGACTCATTGGAAAAGACCCTGATACTGGGAAAGATTGAAGGGAGGAAAGGGGAAAAACAGAGAGGGTGAGACGGTTGGATGGTATCACCAACTCAATGGACATGAGTTTGAGCAAGCTCCAGGAGATGGTAAAGTACAGGGAAGCCTGTCATGCTGTAGTCCATGGGGTCACAAAAAGTCAAACATTACTGAATGACTCAACAACAACCATGCTGCTGCTGCTAAGTCACTTCAGTCATGCCCGACTCTGTGTGACCCCATAGACGGCAGCCCACCAGGCTCCCCCATCCCTGGGATTCTCCAGGCAAGAACACTGGAGTGGGTTGTCATTTCCTTCTCCAATGCATGAAAGTGAAAAGTGAAAGTGAAGTCACTCAGTCGTGTCTGACACTTCGCGACACCATGGACTGTAGCCCACCAGGCTCCTCCGTCCATGGGATTTTCCAAGCAAGAGTACTGGAGTGGGTTGCTATTGCCTTCTCCATAACAATCATGCATGTTGTATCAACTGTAATCCTATTTTGTACTCTGGCAAATACACTGACTACATTAATTATATAATAAGTAGATATTGACTTACCTGATGGGAATAGTTCTTTTGAAAGTTTCACAAGAATCATGATACAACTGAACGTAAGAACATTTGAATGTTTGATAGCATATGTATTTTTCATGTCAATTTTAACAGTTTTTGATAAAATAAGTGACATTTAATAGCTGTAATTATATTTCCTTCAAAGTGAAAATGTTCCAAGTTGCTATTTCTTTGTGAAGCATTTATGAGGTGTTAATTTTGACAAGTGTTACAAATCTCTCTTTTCATAAATGCCTTATACATTTCTGATATTTTGATGACTTTTGGATGGATATTGTTGATCATTTACTCTTTTTATTTGGCTAGAGATGGTTTTCTGAAATACTGAAAGAAAAGAGAAGCTTGGATCATAAAGAGTTCAAATGTAGGACTACAGATTTCTCTTTCAAGTGGATAGTTTTATTTTACATAAACACTTTTTTGAAGTCAGGAAAAGCATTAGTGTATCTATTATGTTCTGTGTTTTCACTGCAATTGCAGTGTGACTCTAATACACTTTGATGCACTTTAAAGAACAAGCTTATGTAGGTTGTTGAAGGTGAGCAAAGTTGCTTGTTCTCTGCAATTGTAAAACCAGACCTGGAACAAGGATGTTCTGTTTGTTACTGGGCAACTTTTTTGTCTAATTTTGTGTTGGGATCCTAAAACCTTTCATTGAATTCCACTTAATGATTTAGAGACAGAGTTCACAGGGGAGGTATTTCTGCTTGTATTCTTGAGTTGCAGGAAAGCCTAGTAGTTAAGAGCTTGTTTGTTTGTTTGTTTTTTGGTCATTGGCATTCCAATAATGCTGTTACCTAACATTGCCAATAATTTTAATAAGATTTATCTAATTCTCTTAGTGACAAAGATGGAGAAAGTGGCACTGCAAATAGGTACTAAAAATGGAGGCACTGGAAAATGGCAGTTACAGCTAAAGCCAATGAATTAATAAACAACTGATAATATAATTAAGACATACATGATAGATCGAAAGTGACTTTTCTAGTGAGCCCTTTGTCCAGTATATACCTTGAGAAAGAAGTAAGCATAAGAAATTAACATTGGATATCTCCTAATGGAAGAGGGGTCTATGTTTGGGCAAGTTTGTTATTCCCAGTACTGAAGTTGTTGAGGGAATGTTTTATAACTTTGACAACTTTGATTAGTTTAGCTTCATGGGATTTATTTTAACTGTAATATTGGCACTAATTATAATACTAGAAACTATTAGCTAGGATTCTTAGTAACATTACCTCATTTCATCAAAATAACATTCTAAGATAGCTGTTTTTCTGATGAAGAACATGGTGTATAGGGAGGTTTAGTTATTTGCTTGAGTTCACATAGGCTATCGTAGATAGTGGAGCCAGCACATACCTCCAGACTGGGTCATTTCATTTACCCAGCCATTTAGAAAACATTTAATGAGAGTATGCCCTGGACCAGGCCTGATATAGGATTCTGGGGTCATGTCATTGAACCTGTCACATAAGTCCTCTGTATTTAAGAAGGTTACAGTTTATTTGGGAGGTAAACAGGTAAACAAACAAGTAAAACATTGCAATCTATTTTGAGGTTTTGGTTATTTCTATTGCAAATTAATTTTTCCTTCATATCTTTACAAGTAATTAGCATGGGGCTTCCCTGGTGGCTCAGTCGTAAAGAATTCACTTGTCAATATAGGAAATATGGGTTCAATCTCTGGTCCAGGAAGATATCCTGGAGAAGGAAAAGGCAACCCACTCCAGTATTCTCGCCTGGGAAATCCCATGGACAGAGGAGCCTGGTGGACTACAGTCCATGGGGTCACAAAGAGTTGGACTTGATCTAGCAAATGAACAACAACAGTTAGCATGGAACTAGTGCTTTAGGTAAGAAAGTCAGAGAAAGCCTCTCTGAAGAAAATAAGGTTTGAGGTAAGCCCTGCAAACTGAGAAACAACCAGCACATGAAGTAAAGACTGATGGGGAGAGTGTATGCAAAGGACTGAGGAGTTAAGTTGCTTTGATATGATTAAAGACAAGAAGAGGTTAATGTGACTGTGGTAAATGAATAAAGTGGAGAGTGATATGAAATGGGGTCCGAGATGTAGGCAAGGACTAACCTATGTAATCAGGACCTGTTATGAAAAGGAATCAGGACCTGTTATAAAAAATCATTTCAAAATGGAAAACATAGAGGATGAAGGGAGAAACAAATGATAGTAATTTTAGAACTGAGAAACCAAGGCAAAAACTCTTTTGAAGGGATAGGTTTTGGGCCACAAAGTCTTTCCTGCATTATCCAGATATCCTTTCTGTTGAAGTGTTCCTATCTCCTGCTTGATGGTATGGAGATGAACTTAAATGAGCCAGCTGAGTCTTTATCCTGAATGTATCAGAAAAATGTTCTAGAGAAGGAAAGCTCTTCTCAGTTTCATAAGTTCAAATCTAGAAATCCCTTCTTTCCAGTTAAATCTATCTATGACTAGAACGAGGAATAGAAGGGAAATGCTTATGCCATTCTATGTACCCTAATTCTCAAGAGGCTATTTGGCTCATGGGGGAATGCACTTCAGTGTCTTTGAATAAATAAAATAAGGATAAGAGAACTCTTTATTTAATCAAAGACATTGAAGTGTATTCCCCCATGAGCCAAATAGCCTCTTGAGAGAAATACTTATCTTTGGATTCTTTTGGCAATGTTTCAAATGACAAACATTTTCTTTTAAATGAGGAAGTACTGAATAATGGGGAAATGTCAATTGAAAAATAGTATTTAATTAGCCTTGTTTTGCTTTCTTTCATTTTTGAGTTTATATTTGGACAACCTTGCAATTATTATACCCAAACTGAGTTTTCATATAAAAAGTAAAGGGATAACATGCTATTTTAAGATGATTTATCTGTTTATGTAACTCAGAGATTAGTGTAAATTCACATTTCTTTAATAAATTATGTGTGGAATGTGACCAGCATTTCAAACTTGGTAGTGAAATGTACTACTTTTATTGTCCTTTAATCTAACTAAAGTTTTTTTCACTTAAAATGAGTTTCTGTAGCCTGTCTCAGAAATGAAGCTTCTGGAATTTAAGTCCTCTGATCTGTACTAAGCAAAGAGGCACTGGGGAAGTAAAAGATTATTAGACTAATGTCACCCAGAGTGAGTGTGCCACTTTTCCCAAAATCTCAATGTCTATGGCCAAGCCTGATAAGACATATTGTCTTATTTATCTCAAGGAAAATTGTGAAAGACTTGGAAATGGGCGAACAGATATCTTTTCAATGTCTTGTCTAGCGTACCCTTCTGGGTTTTCTGATTCTCTAGGGGTCTGCCTTTCATAGGCTTTGAACTGGTTTGTAACTCTGTATATTTTGGAAAATTGATAGAAGTAATGCAAATAATTCTTGCCTATTGAAGCATAACTGAATTTTGTTCACTGGCGATGCCTCAAATGCTGCATAAAAGGCCAATTATGTATCCATTTAATAAATTCACTATTCTTTGGCTGCTTCTATGAAAGAGGGTTTTATATCTGTTTCCTTAATTAATGATGGGATAAATAAATAAAATCATTGACAAATGTTTATTTCATATTTGTATGAGTGTCCTGATTTTACCTTTTCTGAAAATATATTTTTATAATTCTCCTTCCAAAGTAAAACTCAACAATATAGCTTCTTTAAAGTGAATAGTTTTTAATTAATTTATTTTTGGTTTGTTTGGTGTATATGTGTCTTTTTAGGCCCTGAGAGTAGACTTTGTTGACTTCCTTTAAATCCTAAATGTTTCAAAAATGTGGTTAAAATATCCTCTAAGGAAAACATAGTGTGATCTTTCAAGGCATTTGTCTAGAGGGCAAGTGCAGTAATACTACTTTATGACAAAAATGATTTCCTCTGAACACTTGTATTTTTAGGGTTTTCAGAGCCCATTCATCTGCCTATATGACTGCTGTAGGGACAAAGACCACATATATCTCTTGTCTATTCTTCTTAATTACCTCATTTATAAGGACTAAATGATACAGATAGCAATGTTGGGTTATGCCCATGGTTTTCTCTCTCTTCTCAGAAATGTTCTTACTGGAAGCACCTCCCTCATGTGTGCTAGATACCTCACATGTCTCACTGAGGAATTCCTGACACTATTCTTTGGAAATTACTCCTATGTGACAGAAATTCACTTTGCAGTTTATTTGCCTCTCAAAAGTCCCCTATATTATTTCTTCTCAACTTGCTTTTATGGATGTAAATATCTTGGGATACTAGTTTCCTTAAGAACTATGTGACCAGTAATGTGGCCATATGCTATCATTTTTGGAAGTCTATAAATTTTAATGGGGCTTCCCAAGTGGCACTAGTGGTAAAGAACGTGACCGCCAGTGCAGGAGATGTAAAGAGACATGGGTTCGATCCCTGGGTTGAAAAGATCCCCTGGAGGAAGTCATGACAATCCATTCCAGTATTCTTGCCTGGAGAAACCCATGGACAGAGGAGCCTGGTGGGCTATAGTCCATAGGGTCACACAGAGTCAGGCATGACTGAAGCAACTTAGCACATAAATTTTAATTGATATCCTAGGAACTTCAATTCAGTTCAATTCAGTTGCTCAGTCATGTTCGACTCTTTGGGACCCCGTGGACTGCAGCATGCCAGGCCTCCCTGTCCATCACCAACTCTCAGAGTTTACTCAAATTTATGTCCATTGAGTTGGTGATGCCATCCAACCATCTCATCCAACTATCTCATCCTCTGTTGTCCCCTTCTCCTCTCACCTTCAATCTTTCCTAACATCAAGGTCTTTTCAAATGAGTCAGTTCTTTGTGTCAGGTGGCCAAAGTATTGGAGTTTCAAAACTTATTAGAGGTCTAATGGTGGAATTTCAGACAAATCGCCAGGCTGAGATGAGATAGGAAGTTCTCAGTATACTTTTAAAATTATATCATATTGGTGACAATTTATTCAATTTGCTTATGATATGCTTCTTCCTAGATATCACATTCTAGTTGCTCTGATGACTAAATCAAATCATTTAACTATCACCTTACCAGGCAAGTTGAAGAAAGGGGAAGAGAAGATTATGAATGCCTTTTCCATAATTTATTTTAAAAAGTTTTAAAATAATAAACCCTAGTATTCACTCCTTACCCTATTCTGTCTCTGCATCACATAGTCAACTTATTCATTTGGCTGGTTCTGCTAGTATTCATGGATCCTGTGAATTTGTTCTTGACTTCTGATTTATGCTAGATATTACATCTTTACCCATTTTCACTGCTTATTAAGCACTATTTTATGACAACATGAGTATACACATGGTCTTTATATGGAATCTACAGTAGAAATTCCAGCCGGGAAGATGAATATTAGGACCTCAGTCAGAACTATGGATCTCTCTGGCCAGTATTCTATCATGAAAATGTTTTGAAGGGAAGACTTAATCTTTCCCTACGATTTAACCTCAAAAGGCCAGGAATGAACCCTAAATATCAACTCATCACCAGGTATTTATTAAGCATTGAGTGTTTATTCATTTTATTAATTCAGTAGCCACTAACATACCAGGGCTTGGTGACTAGGTTATGTAAGCTCTGGTGTCAAGTTGCCTGGATCCAGATCCTTTCTCTACCACTTGTAATCTATGTATCTTGGGTCACTGACTTAAACAGTGTTTTTCCTTAAAAGTTTTATAGGTGTATCATAGGGTGCATGCTTATATTTATAGTATCTGGGTCATGGAGGAACCCACAATATGCTCACTAGTGTATTATGCGGGGCTTCCTTGGTGGCTCAGGGGTGAAGAATCTGCCTACCAATGGATGAGACACAAGTTCAATCTCTGGGTCAGGAAGGAAATGGCAACCCACTTCAGTATTCTTGCGTGGAGAATCTCAGTAATGGGCTATAGTCCATGGGGTCACAGAGTTGGACATGACTTAGTGACTAAACAACAACAACTTCATATTATGAACTAAAGACCATACTAGGAAATATGAGGAACCTTAATTTCCTTCATAAAGTACCCCTACCTCTAGGAGTTTACAGTTTAAATGGGAAACATACATCGATAATACCTGTAACCTCAACATGGGTGACAGCTTGGATTTTACTTCTTGATCATCTTACAATTTGATTTTGTTTTTTGCTGTGTCCTTCCTCTCACCTCAAAATAATTCCAAAGGCATTGACAATTAATGTAAATTTTACTAAAGTTTTTTTTTTTTTTTTTGGCAATGGATAAGATTACAAAGTGTGTTGTAAATTCACTAGCTAGCAATTTGTCCTCTGACTCAAGTTTCTAGCTTTAGCCATATAAATGCCAGGTCCTCATTTTCAATTTTCTTTTCATCTGTGGGCTGTCTCCAAATTCCCTTTTATTCCAGGATGATTAGTTTTTGTCCAGCCTGCATACTCTATTCAGCAAAGCAAAATCTTAGCAGTTAGCAAATTTTATTTCTTGTTCCACAAATGTGTTCCACAGGGGTGTCAGTTCATTCAGTCCAGAAATCACTATGTAAAAGAGTGCTATATCAAAAACAAGGAAAAAGTGTTGTGTGACTTTATGAATGGAAGAGTTTATTTCTGACTAGGGATGCTGGAGTGAATGACAGTTCAGCTAGACTCTGAAAAATGAGAATGATTGGGAGATATGCAAATGGATGGGTGGAGGATGGGGAATGAGAGTGATGGGGTATTTAAGACAGAAGGAAATGAAAATGTATGGGAGCAGAGTTAAATGCTGTGCTGTATATGTAAAGATCAGCATGCAGTTCAACTAAGCACCATATTATGCATTACAAGCTTGCATAACAGTTGAGAAATAATGTCTGTTAACTCATTCTGAGAAATAAAATATGGAAAAGAGTGTCCCTAGAACATTTCAGAATTGGGGGATTGCCTCTTTCCTACAGTTCAATAAGGGAAGGAACTATCAGATAACACAAGCTGTACAATAACTCAGATCATGAGAAAAATGCTGGCATGAAGTAAATAAGTACAAAATTACTCCCCTTGAAACTTCTCTGTCATCAATGAATGTCAAGGTCAGGGGAAGAGAAGCATACAGGACATACCTCTTCCCCGCTGAATTCTCACCAATATCCCTCAAATCACAAGTCATTATTTTAAAATATCACCATCTCTTCATTTCTATCTGTACATTTATATTGTGCCTGTATTAAGTTTTTTTGGTAGTTGCTGAAATTTGGAACAATAACTGAGTTTTATTACCATTTTGTCATAATATTCAGTTCAGTCACTCAGTCGTGTCCGAGTCTTTGAGACCCCATGAATTGCAGCACTCCAGGCCTCCCCGTCCATCACCAACTCCCGGAGTTCACTCAGACTCACGTCCATCGAGTCCGTGATGCCATCCAGCCATCTCATCCTCTGTCGTCCCCTTCTCCTCCTACCTCCAGCTTCAGGACAATGTATGTATTAACAAAAAGTAAAGAGGGATCAGGAGAATATAGGCTGTGGGCCTGGAGAGAAGCTCTGTAAGGTAATGGTCTCAGAAGTTAAAGCGTCTGCCTGCAATGTGGGAGACCCAGGTTCGATCCCGGGGTTGGGAAGATCCCCTGGAGAAGGAAATGGCAGCCCACCCCAGTATTCTTGCCTAGAGAATCCCATGGACGGAGGAGCCTGGTGGGCTACAGTCTATGGGGTTGCAAAGAGTCGGACACGACTGAGCAACTTCACTTTCACTTTCACAGGTTAAAAAAATGAGGGTGCATCGTATCAGTTTTACATCTCAAGGTCAAAGAGATCTCAGCAGACATCTGGATTTTAGAGGATGGGCTAGAGGAGATTGGACTTGATTATTAAAAGGAATCTTTGAGACACTTTGTGACTCTCTTTTTGGTCATGTTGGAACTAGATACAGAATTACATTTAGAAAATTATTTGTAGTCATACTGCATAACTTGCTTAGTTCAGCTTTCACAGTTTCTGGTAACCATGACCAGAGAGTCACCCTGGTCACTGCTGTACATGTTTGTCATTTTCAAAGAGCTAGATTCATTCACCCTTGATTTGTAAGAGTAAATGGGTAGTTTTGACTTCTGCCTTACTATCTATAAAGAGACTATGGTGATTAATTGAAAATCACTAAGATTTTGAGAGCATAAATCATTGGTTAAAGTCGGGAATAGCTGGACCCAGACATATTAATCTTCTAAAGTAATTAACTACCAAGACCTATTTTTCACATGACCAGAGACAAATTCAGTTGAAAGAATTGTCTGCTATCATAAATAAAAAAATAAATATCTCCCATAGCACCATATTCTAATGAAAATGCCAGAAACAAGGGAAATGTTATACCTACATCCTGATCCAAACCTTCTCTGAAGAGAACATGGCAACCAGAAAACTTTGTGAAATTGACTATACAAAGTGCAACTAATTATCTTTAGTAATTTGCACACATTGGGAGAAGAGTACACCTACGGAGTCATTTAGCCCAATTCTCTAAATTATCACAATGAAAAAACTAAAACCCAGAGAGGATAATAAAATCAGTGTGTATTTATTATATGCTTGTCACAGTACCAGGCATTGTGCTAAGTGACTTTCATTTTTCATATGTAAGATTGCTACAGCTATCCCAGTTTCACAGTGGAAAAATTTTGTTTTTAATATTCTTTAGATTGCACAGCTAATGGATGAATTAAACTCAGTTTTTCTTTTTTCAAATCCTTAGCTATTTTTGAGATGTAATATTTTGCCCAAGATCTAAAGAAGCACATTCATATCCTGACTTCTAGTTAGATATTTTTTCCTGTCTTGTTGCACTCTTTGAAGATTATTAGGCTAAATTATTGATTCAAAAGCCAACCATACAGAATCATCTGCTCCATGGGTCAAGTAACTAGTTGTATGTATGTAAAACTGTGTGTAAAGAAAAACACATTAAAGTATTTGGCCAGTTAGCTTGAAAGAATTTTTAAAGAAATGAAATCCTAAATGTATGATGAATTGCTATATATTAGAGAGCATGAATGAATTGGCCCATATGATGCTCCAATATTTATTACATGTTGTTTTTAAGTGTACTTGTTTTCCAGTGTGGCCAAGGAAGGTAGTTGAAGTAAATAAATACCTACTCTCTAAAGTTTTTATTTTGGCAGATGTTGGCTTAGGACATTGTTATTTCACCTGAAATATTCATGCTTTTATGTATAACACTCAACAGCAAAACATTACCTTCACAGTTTTACACAAAAGCTTTTACCTATTACTGAGTAAATGCTTTATATTTATATCCAGAATAATAAACAGTAGTTCTAATGTGCCTAAATGTGCCTATAATTCACTTGAGGATTTTCTGCTGACTTACACATTGCAAGAATACTGAGTGCTTTATTACTGGCTTCAGAATCCTGAGGCTAAGTTTAAGGCTCTAGAGTATTTGCTCTATGGACACATTTTATTTCCCCAAATTAGAGAACAAAAATAGTTTATAAGATATTTAGAAGTTGCAACCCACTCCAGTATTCTTGCCTAGATAATCCCATGTACAGGGTAGCCTGGTGGGCTGCTGTACATGGGGTTGCACAGAGTCGGACACGACTGAAGCAACTTAGCATGCAGCATGCATGGCATCCAGTTATTTGTATATTTGTAGAATCAGGACAGTATGGTAGTCTTATTTGTTAACCATTCTAGGCTATAGTCTGTGGTTGTTTAAGTAAACACTAATTTTGGAAATATTGTTGACAGCTTTAATCAGTTGACTAAAATTAAAGCAAATTACCTTCCTTAATGTGAGTGGACCTCAACCAAGCAGTTGAAAGTTTTAGAAGCAAAGGCTGAGGTTACCTGGAGAAGATTTCAGCCTTAAGACTGCAGCATCAAATCTTGACTTTCCAGCTTGCTGGCCTGTCCTAGAATTTCAGACTTTTTGGCCTCCACAATTATGTGAGGAATACATTGCTATATTTAAAATAGATAACTGACACGGGCCTGCTGTATAGCACAGGGAGCTCTGCCTAATATCATGTGGAAGCCTGGATGGGAGAGAGTTTGAGGGAGAATGGGTACGTGTGTATGTATGGCTGAGTCCCTTCACTGTTAACCTGAAACTATCACAATATTGTTAATTGGCTATACTCCAATTCAAAATAAAGTTTTGAAAAAAAAGTTTAATGAAAAACAATTTCTTAAAATAAATCTCTTATTTATTTATACAGATGTATCTTGGAGGTAATGTGAGATCGTTTTCAGACTCTCACAAGAAAGCAAATATTGCAATACGGTGAATCACAAGTTTTTGGTTTTCCAGTACATACAAAAGTGTTTTTTCTTCCAGTTTTTAAAAGACGTATAGTACTATATACATTTAAGGTGTACAGCATAATTTTTTGACTCACATCATGAAATGATTATCACAATAAATTTAGTGAATATGCATTATTTCATATATATACAAAATTAAGCAAATAGAAATTTTTTTTCCTTGTAATGAGAACTCAAGATTTGCTCTCTTAACAACTTTCATATATAACATACCATGGTGTTAATTATATTTATCATGTTGTACATTATATCCCTAGTAATTATCTTACAACTGGAAGTTTAATCACTTTGACTGCCTTCATCCATATGTGGGTGATTTACCACCTCTATTCTCTATTTGCCTTTACCAATGAAAGTTTTCCTTTGGTATATCTAGTTTTTGCCTTTTCTTTTTTGTGTGGAGTTCTTTTAACATTTCTTGTAAAGTTGGAATGGTGGTGTTGAACTCCTTTAGCTTTTGCTTGTCTGTAAAACTTTTGATCTTTCCATCAAATGTAGATGAAAGCCTTACTGTGTATTCTGGTTGTAGGTTTTCCCCTTTTATCACTTTAGATACATCATGCCACTCCCTTCTGTCCTACAGAGTTGGTGCTGGAAAGTCAGTTGAAAAAATTCAATTTTCTGCTGAAAGCTCCTTACAGAAATTCTCTTGTACATAACTTGTTAATATTCTCTTTATATTTCTGTTTTCCATTTAAATTACAAAGGTCATCTCTGGGTTGATTTGAGGCTCTCGTGATTCCTGGATCAGGTCAGTTGATTCCCTCTACTGTATTTTATATTTCAGTTATGATATTTTTCATGTCTATTTGGTTCTTCTCTGTGTTTCCTTTCTCAAGTTAGGGAAATTTTCATCCATGAGGTCTTCAAATATGTCCTCTGCCCCTTTCTCTCTCTTTTCTGCTATAAGACCCCTATAATGCAAGTGTTACTACACTTAATGTTGTCCCTCAGACTGTTCATTTCTTTTTATGTATGTATTTTGGGGGTTCATCTTCAGTGATTTCCAATACTCTTCAGTGATTTCTTCCAGTTCACTGATCCTTTTCTCTGGATCATCTAATCTACAGTTGATTCCTTCTGCTGTATTTTATATTTCAGTTATTGTATTTTCATCTGTTTGGTTCTCTGTGTTTTCTAATTCTTTGTTAAAAGCGTCTCACTTCTAATGCTGTTCATCCAGTCTTCTCCCAAGTTCTTTGAACATCTGGAACTCTTTATTGGATAGATTGCTTATTTCCACTTCACTTAGATGTAAAGTGGAGAAAATCTCTTCTGAGAGTTTTATCTTATTCCTATGTTTGGGCCATTTTTGTCTGTCACCTCGTTTTGCCTTATTTGCTGTTTTTATTTCCGTGTATTTGGTAAGTGGCTTATATTTCCTAACCTTGGAGAAGTGGCCTTTTGTAGAGATGTCCTATGCATCCCAGCAGCACATTTCCATCTACTCTCCAGAGCTTTTATTCTGGCAGAGTCCCCTAAATGCACTACATGGATGCTTCTATTGTAGTGGACTGAAGAATTTACGTAATCCGATTAGGCATTGCTGGCCTCTGGCCTGGTTAGTTTCCAAGGTCTGCTTTGTGTGGAGGCTACCTGATACTGGTAGGTGGGCCGGGTCACAAGGCAACTGGCTACAGCCCAGGGGATCCCACTGGTTAACACTGGTCAGGGGGTTTAGCCAGGTTTCAGGGTAAATAGTTGTGGGACTAGGATGTCAGATCTAGTGTCAGCCTGTGGTTGAGCAGGTCTCATTCCTGACACAGCTGGCTGTGGGGTCTGGGGTGTCCTGAGCTTGTATTGGCCCACTTGTGGGAGGAGTTAGATCATGAGGTGGTTAACTGAGGGGCCCAAAATGTCCCAGAGCGTGGAGAAGTTTCTGGTTGTCAGCACTGGGGCCCAAGGGATCCTGAGTCTAGTACTGGCTCACCAGTGAGCAGATCCTGGTCCTGGGGTCTCTGGCTGCATGACCCAGGGATCCTGGAGTTGGTGTATTTGCCCATGATGGGTGAGGCTTGTCCCAGAGCTAGTGCCAGCTCATTAGTGGGTGAAACCACATCATAGGGTCTCTGACTACAGGGCCCTGGGAATCTTGAGACTAGCACGGGCACACTAGTGTGTTTGGCTGGATTTTGTGCCCTCTGGTGTATACTGCAGTGTCCTGAGTTGACTCTGGACTCAGGGGGCTCTTCAGATAGCTGGTCTTCTGGTGCATGGGTGAGGCAGTGTCCCTGCCTGGCTAGTGGGTTGGCCTGAGATGTCCTAACTGGTTCTGACAGGTTGCTGGGTAGGATTGGGTTTAGGAACTAATAAGCTTGAGAGTTATTTGTAAAGCCTCCCCAGACAACCATTTTGCTTTTTTGCATTTCTTTTCCATGGGGATGGACTTGATCCCTGTCTCCTGTACAATGTCGCGAACCTCAGTCTATAGTTCATCAGGCACTCTATCATCCATGGGTCAAGTAACTAGTTGTATGTATGTAAAACTGTGTGTAAAGAAAAACACATTAAAGTATTTGGCCAGTTAGCGTGAAAGAATTTTTAAAGAAATGAAATCCTAAATGCATGATGAATTGCTATATATTAGAGAGCATGAATGAATTGGCCCATGTGATGCTCTAATATTTATTACATGTTGTTTTTAAGTGTACTTGTTTTCCAGTGTGGCCTAGGAAGGGCAGTTGGATGAAGTAAATAAATACCTACTCTCTAAAGTTTTCATTTTGGCAGATGTTGGCTTAGGACATTGTTATTTCACCTGGAATATTCATGTATAACGTTTTATGTATAACCCTCAACAGCAAAACATTACCTNGTGTACTTGTTTTCCAGTGTGGCCTAGGAAGGGCAGTTGGATGAAGTAAATAAATACCTACTCTCTAAAGTTTTCATTTTGGCAGATGTTGGCTTAGGACATTGTTATTTCACCTGGAATATTCATGTATAACGTTTTATGTATAACCCTCAACAGCAAAACATTACCTTCACAGTTTTACACAAAAGCTTTTACCTATTACTGAGTAAATGCTTTATATTTATATCCAGAATAGTAAACAGTAGTTCTAATGTGCCTAAATGTGCCTATAATTCATTTGAGGATTTTCTGCTGACTTACACATTGAAAGAAGTGCTTTATTACTGGCTTCAGAATCCTGAGGCTAAGTTTAAAGCTCTAGAGTATTTGCTCTATGGACACATTTTATTTCCCCAAATTAGAGAACAAAAATGTTTTATAAGATATTTAGAAGTTTCAACCCACTCCAGTATTCTTGCCTAGATAATCCCATGTACAGGGTAGCCTGGTGGGCTGCCGTACATGGGGTCACACAGAGTCGGGCACGACTGAAGCAACTTAGCATGCAGCATGCATGGCATCCAGTTATTTGTATATTTGTAGAATCAGGACAGTACGGTAGTCTTATGTGTTAACCATTCTAGGCTATAGTCTGTGGTTGTTTAAGTAAACACTAATTTCGGAAATATTGTTGACAGCTCTAATCAGTTGACTAAAATTAAAGCAAATTACCTTCCTTAATGTGAGTGGACCTCAACCAAGCCGTTGAAAGCTTTAGAAGCAAAGGCTGAGGTTACCTGGAGAAGATTTCAGCCTTAAGACTGGAGCATCAAATCTTGACTTTCCAGCTTGCTGGCCTGTCCTAGAATTTCAGACTTTTTGGCCTCCACAATTATGTGAGGAATACATTGCTATATTTAAAATAGATAACTGACATGGGCCTGCTGTATAGCACAGGGAGCTCTGCCTAATATCATGTGGAAGCCTGGATGGGAGAGAGTTTGAGGGAGAATGGATACATGTCTATGTATGGCTGAGTCCCTTCACTGTTAACCTGAAACTATCACAATATTGTTAATTGGCTATACTCCAATTCAAAATAAAGTTTTGTAAAAAAAAGTTTAATGAAAAACAATTTCTTAAAGTAAATCTCTTATTTATTTATACAGATGTATCTTGGAGGTAATGTGAGATTGGTTTCAGACTCTCACAATAAAGCAAATATTGCAATAAGGTGAATCACAAGTTTTTGGTTTTCCAGTACATACAAAAGTGATTTTTCTTCCAGTTTTTAAAAGATGCATAGTACTATATACATTTAAGGTATACAGCATAATTTTTTGACTCACATCATGAAATGATTGTCACAATAAATTTAGTGAATATGCATTATTTCATATATATACAAAATTAAGCAAATAGAAATTTTTTTTCCTTGTAATGAGAACTCAAGATTTGCTCTCTTAACAACTTTCATATATAACATACCATGGTGTTAATTATATTTATCATGTTGTACATTATATCCCTAGTAATTATCTTACAACTGGAAGTTTAATCACTTTGACTGCCTTCATCCATATGTGGGTGATTTACCACCTCTATTCTCTATTTGCCTTTACCAATGAAAGTTTTCCTTTGGTATATCTAGTTTTTGCCTTTTCTTTTTTGTGTGGAGTTCTTTTAACATTTCTTGTAAAGTTGGAATGGTGGTGTTGAACTCCTTTAGCTTTTGCTTGTCTGTAAAACTTTTGATCTTTCCATCAAATGTAGATGAAAGCCTTACTGTGTATTCTGGTTGTAGGTTTTCCCCTTTTATCACTTAGATACATCATGCCACTCCCTTCTGTCCTACAGAGTTGGTGCTGAAAAGTCAGTTGAAAAAATTCAATTTTCTGCTGAAAGCTCCTTACAGAAATTCTCTTGTACATAACTTGTTAATATTCTCTTTATATTTCTGTTTTCCATTTAAATTACAAAGGTCATCTCTGGGTTGATTTGAGGCTCTCGTGATTCCTGGATCAGGTCAGTTGATTCCCTCTACTGTATTCTATATTTCAGTTATTATATTTTTCATGTCTATTTGGTTCTTCTCTGTGTTTCCTTTCTCAAGTTAGGGAAATTTTCATCCATGAGGTTTTCAAATATGTCCTCTGCCCCTTTCTCTCCCTTTTCTGCTATAGGACCCCTATAATGCAAGTGTTACTACACTTAATGTTGTCCCTCAGACTGTTCATTTCTTTTTATGTATGTATTTTGGGGGTTCATCTTCAGTGATTTCCAATACTCTTCAGTGATTCCTTCCAGTTCACTGATCCTTTTCTCTGGATCATCTAATCTACAGTTGATTCCTTCTGCTGTATTTTATATTTCAGTTATTGTATTTTCATCTGTTTGGTTCTCTGTGTTTTCTAATTCTTTGTTAAAAGCGTCTCACTTCTAATGCTGTTCATCCAGTCTTCTCCCAAGTTCTTTGAACATCTGGAACTCTTTATTGGATAGATTGCTTATTTCCACTTCACTTAGATGTGAAGTGGAGAAAATCTCTTCTGAGAGTTTTATCTTATTCCTATGTTTGGGCCATTTTTGTCTGTCACCTCGTTTTGCCTTATTTGCTGTTTTTATTTCCGTGTATTTGGTAAGTGGCTTATATTTCCTAACCTTGGAGAAGTGGCCTTTTGTAGAGATGTCCTATGCATCCCAGCAGCACATTTCCATCTACTCTCCAGAGCTTTTATTCTGGCAGAGTCCCCTAAATGCACTACATGGATGCTTCTATTGTAGTGGACTGAAGAATTTACGTAATCCGATTAGGCATTGCTGGCCTCTGGCCTGGTTAGTTTCCAAGGTCTGCTTTGTGTGGAGGCTACCTGATACTGGTAGGTGGGCCGGGTCACAAGGCAACTGGCTACAGCCCAGGGGATCCCACTGGTTAACACTGGTCAGGGGGTTTAGCCAGGTTTCAGGGTAAATAGTTGTGGGACTAGGATGTCAGATCTAGTGTCAGCCTGTGGTTGAGCAGGTCTCATTCCTGACACAGCTGGCTGTGGGGTCTGGGGTGTCCTGAGCTTGTATTGGCCCACTTGTGGGAGGAGTTAGATCATGAGGTGGTTAACTGAGGGGCCCAAAATGTCCCAGAGCGTGGAGAAGTTTCTGGTTGTCAGCACTGGGGCCCAAGGGATCCTGAGTCTAGTACTGGCTCACCAGTGAGCAGATCCTGGTCCTGGGGTCTCTGGCTGCATGACCCAGGGATCCTGGAGTTGGTGTATTTGCCCATGATGGGTGAGGCTTGTCCCAGAGCTAGTGCCAGCTCATTAGTGGGTGAAACCACATCATAGGGTCTCTGACTACAGGGCCCTGGGAATCTTGAGACTAGCACGGGCACACTAGTGTGTTTGGCTGGATTTTGTGCCCTCTGGTGTATACTGCAGTGTCCTGAGTTGACTCTGGACTCAGGGGGCTCTTCAGATAGCTGGTCTTCTGGTGCATGGGTGAGGCAGTGTCCCTGCCTGGCTAGTGGGTTGGCCTGAGATGTCCTAACTGGTTCTGACAGGTTGCTGGGTAGGATTGGGTTTAGGAACTAATAAGCTTGAGAGTTATTTGTAAAGCCTCCCCAGACAACCATTTTGCTTTTTTGCATTTCTTTTCCATGGGGATGGACTTGATCCCTGTCTCCTGTACAATGTCGCGAACCTCAGTCTATAGTTCATCAGGCACTCTATCAGATCTAGGCCCTTAAATCTATTTCTCACTTCTACTGTATAATCAAGGGATTTGATTTAGGTCACACCTGAATGGCCTAGTGATTTTCCCTACTTTCTTCAATTTAAGTCTGAATTTGG
>SJYT01003405.1:0-20228 GCA_006410635.1 Cephalophus harveyi
CCCACGGACAGAGAAGCCTACAGTCCACGGGGTCGCAAAGAGTCGGACACGACTGAGCGACTTCACCTATCACCTATATATGTAATGCCATTTAAAAAAGATGAGAAGATATAGAGAGCATAATCATTTGTTGCCTCATTATTAAATATCTTTAATGATTTAATGGGACTTGAATATCTTTATGATTTCAGTGTTGATGACTGTAGTAGTTCTGTCATTTCTATTTTTCTTTCTTTTTTTTTTCCAATTTTGTTTTTTTGACCATGGAACATGTGGGATCTTAGTTCCCTGATCAGAGATAGAACCCATGGCCTCTGCACTGGAAGCATGGAATCAGTCACTGGGCTGCCAGGAAAGTCCCTTGGTTCTGTTTTACTGTCATGTATTAACATACCCAGACCCAGAAACTGTCAGAGACTTTTCAGATCACTTCCAATATACAGATTCTAAGCATTTCCTAAAGGTTTGAGGATATTTACCTGACCGTCCTATAGATTTGTATAAGAGAACATAATTTTTAGTAATAACGTGTATGGTCATAAGACTGTACTTTTTATACTATAATGTTGTGCCTTTTTTGTTTTCTTAAATCTTTCAAGGATAAAGCATAGATGAATACGTATTAAACTCTTACCATCGAGGTTTGTCCAATAATATTTTGCAGTGTTTGCTTCAGAATTTTTTCTTGGGCACACCCAAGATGCCACATGGCTTGCAGGATCTTAGTTCCCCCAATTAAGGATGGAACTTGGGGCCCAGACAGTGAGAATACCAAGTCCTAACCATTGGACCACCAGGGAATGCCCCAGATATCTTTTTTAAAGAAATAAGGCAGTACAGGTAGAGTTGAAGATTCCTTCCTTAGTATCCATCTGATTTCATTTCCTTCTTTTCTCCCCAGAGATGAGATAATCGTTACATTGAATTTGTTGTTAATTCTTCTTATGCTTGTTTTTATACTCTTACTATACGTTACAAACATATCCCTCAGCAACATTATAGACTTTTTTAGGTTTCATATATATATGAATATATAGTGTTGTTTATCTATCTGTTTATATCTGTATCTGTTGTTTATATTTGTTAGTCTGGTTCTTTTCTCTTAATTACTGTGTAATGGCCAATTGTGTTAATATTATTATCTGTAGTTATTTAGCCATCTTCTACTGATGGTCATTTAAGTTATTTCCAAGGGTTTGCTCTTATGGGCAGTGCTGCACAGAACACTTTTTTCCTCCTTCATGTTTCAATTTAATTTTATTTATCATCTGTCAGTAGCTCGGTTCAGTTCAGTCGCTCAGTCGTGTCTGCCTCTTGGCGACCCCATGAATCGCAGCACGCCAGGCCTCCCTGTCCATCACCAGCTCCCGGAGTTCACTCAGACTCAGGTCCATCCAGTCGGTGATGCCATCCAGCCATCTCATCCTCTGTCGTCCCCTTCTCCTCCTGCCCCCAATCCCTCCCAGCATCAGAGTCTTTTCCAATGAGTCAACCGTCAATAGCCCTTGGAGATAGGTAAAAAGCCTACATTGTGACTGTCATTTGATAGATGGAGAAACTTAAAACATGTATTAGTTACTTGTAGTCCGTTCACTGACAGTTTGCTTTCTTTTATTTGTCTACTCTGTTTTCCACCTATTTGACATACTGTCTTGTCTAGACCAATCAAACCGCTGTCTCCCCAAAACATTATAATATTTATAGTTTCTCTTTTAGAAATCTAAATTTATTGGTATTTATAACAACAGTTACAAATTACCTCGGCAGGAATCCTATTTTATCTTTTGTGTCAAACTCCTATTGTTTCATGGTCTTTTTATTTTGATAGGTTATGTACAGTTATAGAAATGTCATGGTGATCTCTGTTTTGATAGTGTTAAATTTGTTTTATGTCCTCACTATTTTGCCTGGAATTGCCTAACTCTGAATTCTTACTTAAGTTCTGACAAACTGATCTTTCATAATACCCTTTCATTCTTCCACATCTCTCATATCCTGTTCATACTGCACATGTTCTTCAATTTTCTGGATACCCCAAAGTTTTGGGGTTTGCTCTCACCTTTCCTAATAGCTCCCTTCCTGATCCCATTTCTTTTCTTACTTAGATTAAGCTTTGTTGTCTGTCACATAAAATAGTACTTTTGCTCACAATTTCAACCTATTCTGTATACTGTGCTTGTTTAGATCTCTAGCTGGACCCATTCAACTGATTTCTTACAAATTAATTATGCTGCATATTTAATTATTTAAACCAGAGCCACTCCTTTTTTTTTTTGTTTACTACAGGCCAGATTCTATCAATGTTTTATTATATTTACTTTATCACATCTGTCCATCCCTCTATTGATCCACTAATCTACATTATTCTTTGAGTGTATTTCAAAATCAATCAGAGACAACAGTTCTTGTCCTCACAAATATTTTATCAGGTCCTTCACCAAACATTTGTCTATAATTTTTTTTCTTCGTATTTAAAACTTTACAGGGAAATGCACAAATCTAAAGATAGCACGTGAGTGTTGATAAAAACCTGCAACGTAGAGAGTCAAATCCTTAGAAGGGTGTAGAACTGGAACATTACCATTACCTCATGCTCTCATGCTCCTTGCTAGTCAGTCCATGTCTATACCATCCTCTGGAAGGATCTAGAGGATCAACTACTGTTCAGCATCCTTCCTAGATAATTTCTTTGTGTATTCTAGAACTTCATACAAATGAAGTCATACGTTGTATAACTCTTATTTTGCTTAAGATTGCTCTTCTTTGCTGTATTTTGAAGACTCATTAATGTTTTTGTGTTCATTAATAGTTCTTTCCTTTTTCTTGTCTTCCATTGTATAGATTACTGTATTTTGCTTATCCGTTCTCCTATTGATAGACATTTTAAACCCTAGCCGCTCTATTTGCTCTTTGTCTTTAGTCAATTTCCAGTGTGGTCAACAGGAAAGTTTCTATTCATTCTCCTCAGCACTTATGCCAAATGTATGTCACTCACTTCAAACCTGTATTTCATTTCACCTTTATTCCATATTAGACCCTTACTCCCCTCAACCTGTCTGTCCTCCTTTCCTGAGCACTTTGGCATTTTGCACACTCTATTGTGGTCTGCTACATCTCAGTCCAGTCGTTCTCAGTTTCCTTTCTTGCACCTTCTTCTTCCTGGTGCTTCTTAGCAATCTGTTTCTGTTCTTTTTGATTCTACATGATTCCCCTGGATAACTTCATCTCATTGATTTTAACTGTTACTCGCATGCTGATGACTCCTAAATCCAAATCTATAGCCTTGGCATCTTTCTGGTAAGTTCCAAATCTGCCTAACAAGCAGCCATTGGATATCCTAAATGAATTTGTCTCAAGTACCTCAAGTTCAACATGTCTAAAATTGATTTTACTCCTTGTTCATTTTTTTTTTTACTTCCTAGAAGGCTTATTCCTCCTTCATTGACCTAAGCTCCCACATCCAGTCAGTTGTAGATTCTGTTGCTTTTATTTAGCTCATTTCATAGCTATCTCATTCTCCCACCCTTACCTGGTTTTAGTTATCAGATATCTCTGCTGTCAATTTTGTACAGTTCAAATGTCTTCCATACTCCTTTTAGTCATCTTTCTAATTAACTTGGATGTGGGGTGAGCGCTTGCTGCTACTGCTGCTAAGTCGCTCCAGTCGTTTCTGACTGTGTGCGACCCTGTAGACGACAGCCCTTAGTCATGTACAGCTCTTTGAGACCCCATGGACTATATATATAGGCCACCAGGCTCCTCTGTCCATGCATGGAATTTTCCAGGCAAGAATATTGGAGTGGGTTGCCATTTCCTTCTCCAGGTTTCTTTCTGACCCCAGGATCGAACCCGCGTCTCTTGCGTCTCCTGCATTAGCAGGCAGGTTCTTTACCAGTTGAGCCACCAGGGAAGCCGTGAAGTTGAGTAAGGGCTATGTGAATATATTTAGTCAACAGTCATCCATTCAGCAAATAGTAATTGGATGTCTTCCATGTGCTCGACTGGAGAAGGCAGTGGCAACCCACTCCAGTACTCTTGCCTGGAAGATCCCATGGACATTCCTTGGGGTCACTAAGAGTCGGACACAACTGAGCGAATTCACTTTCACTTTTCACCTCCATGCGTTGGAGAAGGAAATGGCAACCCACTCCAGTGTTCTTGCCTGGAGAATCCCAGGGACGGGCGTAACCCTCGTGGGCTGCCATCTGTGGGGTTACACAGAGTCGGACACGACTGAAGCGACTTTGCAGCAGCAGCATGTGCTAGACACTGTTCCAGATACTGAAGATGAGTAATGAACAAAACATGGTCTGTTCTTATGGAGCTACAGTTCTAATGGTGGTTGTAAGGGTAGGATATAAATAAACAGATAATGTCAGATAGCAGTGAATGCCAATAAGAAAGAATAGAATTAAGTACTAGGAGATAAATCGATGTCATATGCCAATGAATGTCAATAAGAAAGAATAGTTAGGTGATAGTGATACAGTGTGGAGACATTAAAGAAGTCCTTTTTAATAAGGAGACACTGTGACAGGGACATGAATGAAATGAGAGAACAAATGATCAAGATATCTAGGGAAGATCAGTCCAGGGAGAAGAAGCAGAGCAACACGTGCAGAGGCTCTGAAGTGGAAGCGTGCTGGTTACATTCCCAGAACAACAGGGACACTACAGAGGCTAGAGCCATGTGAGTAAGGGAGAATGGAAGGAAATAGGATCAGAAAGCACTGGGGCTGGGGGTGTCTTTAGAGCTCCTTTATGGAATTTGGATTTGCTTCTGAGTGAGTTAGAAGATTTTGAGCAGAAGAGACATGATCATGAGCACAGGGGTGGCATGTCTTGAAAGGATCACTCTGGTTCAAGGATCACTCTGGGTCTTGTGTACAAATGGAGATGAACTGGAAGCCACTCCAGAAATCCAAGAATGAGGTACTAATAGCTCCAACTGGGTGGACGCTGTGGAGGACGTGGCAAGTGGTCACATTCTAGATACGTTGCAAACACGAATGACAAGAAGTGCTGGTAGGTTGTGAGGTGGATATGACAGAAGCAGTTTCAAGGAGGATCCCAAGGGTTTCGGCCTGAGCAACTAGAAGAATGGGATTAATAAGGAGTGGAAATCAAGAGTTTGGTTTTGGAAGGAGTAAAAAGTAAGGAGTGTGTATATGGTGAATCGGCAGTTGGATGTACAGATATATCCATTGATATGTTTATATCAGTGTTGATACACACACATGCACACACACATTTCTGAAAGTGCTTGCCTCTTGTGCTTACAGTTCATGCAGTGTTCGTGCCCCAGCCTTACTAAACATACACTGTTCGAACCTCTGTGCCTTTGCTCGCGTTTTTTGTTAGAATACTGATGGCCATATTGGCAGTACTGGCAAATATGGATTCAAAAATCCTGTGTTGAGGGACTGACATGAAGTCTTTCATAATTTTGATTGCTTCATATGTCATGCTGCTGTATGTTGTATTGTGTTTACAAGTTTGTGCCTTCCTTTGGACTCAAGGATTGAGTGTTTCTTAGGTGTTTTTCTCTTAAAGCCCTGGCTTACTGCAGAGTTCTAATAAATGCCTCTGTGCAATGTTTCTGCCATTTGGCTTTATAATCCAAGCCTTGTGAAGAAAATAGTTTGTATTAATGAGCTTCAGTATAAGCGTATACATGTATTTGGCAAGCTTAATATCAGTGACAGTTTCTTGGAGACTATTTGATCCATGTTACTACTGAATTTCTAGTTGATGGGAGTCTGAAGGCTTAGAAACTGATGCTGCCAAGAAAACTGAAAATGCAGGCAGTTCATGAGAACAGCACTTCCGATCCTGTGAGTGTCTGCAGCACGTCCCGTTTTTTTCTGTACTGTGCGTGTGATGCTTTCTCAAGTCTGGAAGATTGTCAGAATGCAGATTTCTTGAGCTCTAACACAGGCATAATAAAACAGGATTTGAGGTGGTGAAGAATGTCTCATCCTCACCTACCCTCTCCACGTGTCCTTAAGTTTCTTCTCTATGTGTGTCTCTCCACTGTTGCCCTATAAATAAATTCCTCAGTACCATTTTTCTAGATTCCATATATATGCATTAGAATACAATATTTATCTTTCTCTTTCTGACTCACTTCACTCTGTATCATAGGTTCTAGGTTCATCCACCTCATCAGAACTGACTCAAATGTCTTCCTCTTGATGGCTGAGTAATATTCCATTGTGTATATGTAGCACAGTTTCTTTATCCATTGATCTGTCAGTGGACATCTAGCTTGCTTCCATATTCTGGCTATTATAAATAGCACTGCAGTGAACAATGAGATACAGGGGTCTTTTTCAACCTTGGTTTTTTTCAAGGTATATGCTTAGGAGTGGGATTGCTGGGTCCTATGGTGGTGTTATTCCTCGTTTTTTAAGGACTCTCCATACCATCTTCCATAGTGGCTGTATCAATTCCCATTCCAATCAATAGTGCAAGAGTGTTCCCTTTCCTCCACACCCTCTCCAGCGTTTCTTGTTTGTCGATTTTTTGATGATGGCCATTGTGACCGCTGTGACGTGATATCTCATTGTAGCTTTGGTCTGCATTTCTCCAATAATGAGCAGTGTTGAGCATCTTTTCTTGTCTTTGTTAGCCATCTGTATGTCTTCTTTGGAGAAATGTCTCTTTAGGTGTTTTTCCTACTTTTTGGTTGGGTTGTTTTTCTGGCAATGAGTTGTATGAGCTGCTTGTATATTTTGGAAATGAATCCTTTGTCAGTTGTTTCCTTTGCTATTATTTTCTCCCATTCTCAGGGCTGTCTTTTCACCCTGCTTATTGTTTCCTTTGCTGTGCAAAAGCTTTTGAGTTTAATCAGGTCTCACTTGTTTACTTTTGTTTTAATTTCCATTACCCTAGGAGGTGGGTCATAGAGTATCTTGCTTTCATTTATGTCTTCGAGTGTTCCGTCTATGTTTTCCTCTAAGAGTTTTATAGTTTCTGGTCTTACATTTCGGTCGTCAATGCATTTTCAGTTTATCTTTGAATAGGTGTTAGGACGTGTTCTAGTTTCGTTCTTTTACGTGTAGCTGTCCAGTTTTCCCAGCACCATTTATCGAAGAGCCTGTCTTTGCCCCATTGTAAATTCTTGCCTCCTTTGTCAAAAATAAGGGACCCAAAGATGCACGGGTTTATTTCTGGGCTTTGTATCTTGTTCCATCGGTCTATTTTTGTGCCAGTACCATACTATCTTGATGACTGTAGCTTTGTAGTATCATCTGAAGTCAGGAAGGTTGATTCCTCCAACTCCATTCTTTCTCAAGACTGCTTTGGCTATTTGGGATCTTTTGTGTTTCCATATGAATTGTGAAATTTTTTGTTCTAGTTCTGTGAAAAATGCCATTGGTGTTTTGATCGGGATCGCATTGAATCTGTAGATTGTGTTTGGTATTATAGTCATTTTCACAATATTGATTCTTCCTACCCAGAAACGGAATATGGCTCCCTCTGTTTGTGTCTTCTTTGATTTCTTTCATCAGTGTCATACTTTTCTATGTACAGTTCTTTGGTCTCCTTAGGTAAGTTTATTCCTAGATATTTAATTTTTGTTGTTGCAGTGGTGAATGGGATTGATTCCTTAATTTCTCTTTATGATTTTTCATTGTTAGTATATAGAAATGCAAGTGATTTCTGTGGATTGATTTTGTATCCTGCACCTTTGCTAAATTCACTGATTAGCTCTAGTCATTTTCTGATACTGTCTTTAGGGTTTTCTCTGTAGAGTATCATGTCATCTGCAAACAGAGGTTTAGTTCTTCTTTTCTGATCTGAATTCCTTTTATTTCTTTTTCTTCTCTGATTACTGTAGCTAGGACTTCCAGAACTCTGTTGAATAATAGTGGTGAAAGTAATTTATTTTTGTTGTTGTTGCAATGGTGAATGGGATTGATTCCTTAATTTCTCTTTATGGTTTTTCATTGTTAGTATATAGAAATGCAAGTGATTTCTGTGGATTGATTTTGTATCCTGCAACTTTGCGAAATTCACTGATTAGCTCTAGTCATTTTCTGATACTGTCTTTAGCATTTTCTATGTACAGTATCATGTCATCTGCAAACAGAGCTTTACTTCTTCTTTTCTGATCTGAATTCCTTTTATTTCTTTTTCTCCTCTGATTACTGTAGCTAGAACTTCCAGAACCATGTTGAATAATAGTGATGAAAGTGGACACCCTTATCTTGTTCCTAATCTTAGGGGGAATGTGCCAAGGATTCAACCTGAAGAGATGGATGGTGTCAGCGAGTAGTGAGACAGCCTCTCAGTTTTCTTTTGGACTGCCTGTTTATTTCAAGTTTAAGATTCTCTTTTATACTTTTACAAAATCGTTAGGCCAGAGGTTTGACATTTTCAGATGTCCTTCTCCCAGATTATTATCTCCATAAATCATTGCTGCTCTTCAGAGTTCCTGCTCTTCAGTGATTCTCTCAAGATCAGCCCTGGGATTTCTTTGGAAGGAATGATGCTAAAGCTGAACATCCAGTACTTTGGCCACCTCATGCAAAGAGTTGACTTATTGGAAAAGACTGTGATGCTGGGAGGGATAGGGGACAGGAGGAGAAGGGGACGACCGAGGATGAGATGGCTGGATGGCATCACGGACTCGATGGCTGTGAGTCTGAGTGAACTCTGGGAGTTGGTGATGGACAGGGAAGCCTGGCGTGCTGCGATTCATGGGGTCACAAAGAGTCGGACACGACTGAGTGACTGAACTGAACTGAACCGAAGCCCTAAATTCAGCAAACTCCTTTGCCGTAAACATTTTTCTCACAATTAAGCTTCAAATAGCAATCCCTCCCATGGCCTCAAGCTGCGGCCTATGTGCTCATCCTGGAACACTCTTTTGGAAAATCCTTAAATGTCAATGATTAACTTTATGAATTATTCTCTGAGCACAGCTGCAGAAGGCTTTGTGCCTTCTCATGCTCCTCTCAAGCACAATAAGCACCTTCATATTCCTTTTCAGTCAACTCAGCCGAGGAAAGGAAAAGACAAGTCAGAATGACAAGGCCTACCTCCTTCATCCCGGGTCTGTGCCTTCGGAATGAGGAGGGGGGCTGGGGGCTGTGCCTCCATTGTGTCAGTAATGCCTAACGCGGCTCCTGACAGGAATGCTTTCAGTTTTTCGCCATTGAGAATTATGTTTGCTGTAGACTTACCATATATGCCCTTTACTGTGTTGAGGAAGGTTCCTTCTGTGCCCACTTTATGAAGAGCTTTAATCATAAATGGGTGCTACTTTTTGTCAAAGGCTTTTTTTGCATCCATTGAGATAATAATCTTTTTTCCAATGTGTTAATATGGTGTATCACATTGATTGATTTGCATATATTGAAGAATCCTTGCATTCCTGGTATAAACCCAACTTAATCATGGTGTATGAGCTTTTTGATGTGTTGCTGAATTCTGTTAGCTAAAATTTTGTTGGGACTTTTGCATCTCTGTTCATCAGTGATATTGGCCTGGAGTGTTTTTTTTTTTTTTTTTAATTGTCTTTGTCTGGTTTTAGTATCAGGTTGATGGTGGCCTTGTAGTATGAGTTTGGAAGTGTTCCTTCCTCTGCAATTTTTGAAAGAGTTTTAGAAGGATAGGTATTAGATGTTCTTTAAATGTTTGATAGAATTCTCCTTTGAAGCCATCTGGTCCTGGGCTTTTGTTTTTGGGGAGATATTTGATCACAGGTTCAATTTTAGTGGTTCCAGTTGGGTTGTTCATAATTTCTGTTTCTTCTTAGTTCAGCCTTGGAAGATAGAAGTTTTCTAAGAATCTGTCCATTTCTTCCAGGTTATCCATTTTATTACCATAGTTGTTCACTTACATTTCGGTCGTCAATGCATTTTCAGTTTATCTTTGAATAGGTGTTAGGACGTGTTCTAGTTTCGTTCTTTTACGTGTAGCTGTCCAGTTTTCCCAGCACCATTTATCGAAGAGCCTGTCTTTGCCCCATTGTAAATTCTTGCCTCCTTTGTCAAAAATAAGGGACCCAAAGATGCACGGGTTTATTTCTGGGCTTTGTATCTTGTTCCATCGGTCTATTTTTGTGCCAGTACCATACTATCTTGATGACTGTAGCTTTGTAGTATCATCTGAAGTCAGGAAGGTTGATTCCTCCAACTCCATTCTTTCTCAAGACTGCTTTGGCTATTTGGGATCTTTTGTGTTTCCATATGAATTGTGAAATTTTTTGTTCTAGTTCTGTGAAAAATGCCATTGGTGTTTTGATCGGGATCGCATTGAATCTGTAGATTGTGTTTGGTATTATAGTCATTTTCACAATATTGATTCTTCCTACCCAGAAACGGAATATGGCTCCCTCTGTTTGTGTCTTCTTTGATTTCTTTCATCAGTGTCATACTTTTCTATGTACAGTTCTTTGGTCTCCTTAGGTAAGTTTATTCCTAGATATTTAATTTTTGTTGTTGCAGTGGTGAATGGGATTGATTCCTTAATTTCTCTTTATGATTTTTCATTGTTAGTATATAGAAATGCAAGTGATTTCTGTGGATTGATTTTGTATCCTGCACCTTTGCTAAATTCACTGATTAGCTCTAGTCATTTTCTGATACTGTCTTTAGGGTTTTCTCTGTAGAGTATCATGTCATCTGCAAACAGAGGTTTAGTTCTTCTTTTCTGATCTGAATTCCTTTTATTTCTTTTTCTTCTCTGATTACTGTAGCTAGGACTTCCAGAACTCTGTTGAATAATAGTGGTGAAAGTAGACACCCTGATCTTGTTCCTGACCTTAGGGGGAATGTGCAGGGGATTCAATCTGAAGAGACGGATGGTGTCCGGGAGTAATGAGACAGCCTCTCAGTTTTCTTTTGGACTGCCTGTTTATTTCAAGTTCAAGATTCTCTTTTATGCTTTTACAAAAACATTAGGCCAGAGGTTGGACATTTTCAGATCCCCCTCTCCCAGATTATTATCTCCATAAATCATTGTTGTTCTTCAAACAGAGTTCCTGCTTCAGTAATTCTCTGGGAATCAGCCTTATCATCGATTATCTACCTCCTCTAATGTGTCCTGTATTTAACGTGTCATTACATGCTAATCACACGTTAACTCATGCTACATTCCTCAGTTTACTACTTATCTTCCTAAATCCTGTTTGCCTCTAACATCCTGAACTCATGATCTCTTAAAAAGGCTTCTAGGTATAGTGTCTCTACAAATTCCTAACTTCTGTAAGTGATACTAAAATGTGCTAACTTTATAGAATTCCTTCAATCTTTAACTTCTAACTGTTTTAATTATTTCTAAGCCCTAAATTCATGTACCTGACATTCCAGGTTCCTATCTCTTAAACACTAGGCTGGAAGAAACACAAGCTGGAATCGATTGCCAGGAGAAATATCAATAACCTCAGGTATGCAGATGACACCACCCTTATGGCAGAAAGTGAAGAGGAACTAAAAACGTGTCCTTAAGTTTCTTCTCTATGTCTGTCTCTCCACTGTTGCCCTATAAATAAATTCCTCAGTACCATTTTTCTAGATTCCATATATATGCATTAGAATACAATATTTATCTTTCTCTTTCTGACTCACTTCACTCTATATCATAGGTTCTAGGTTCATCCACCTCATCAGAACTGACTCAAATGCCTTCCTCTCGATGGCTGAGTAATATTCCATTGTGTATATGTAGCACAGCTTCTTTATCCATTGATCTGTCAGTGGACATCTAGGTTGCTTCCATATTTTGACTATTGCAAATAGCACTGCAGTGAACAATGAGATACAGGGGTCTTTTTCAACCTTGGTTTTTTTCAAGATATATGCTTAGGAGTGGGATTGCTGGGTCCTATGGTGGTGTTATTCCTCGTTTTTTAAGGACTCTCCATACCATCTTCCATAGTGGCTGTATCAATTTCCATTCCAATCAATAGTGCAAGAGTGTTCCCTTTCCTCCACACCCTCTCCAGCGTTTCTTGTTTGTCGATTTTTTGATGATGGCCATTGTGACCGCTGTGAGGTGATATCTCATTGTAGCTTTGGTCTGCATTTCTCTAATAATGAGCAGTGTTGAGCATCTTTTCTTGTCTTTGTTAGCCATCTGTATGTCTTCTTTGGAGAAATGTCTCTTTAGGTGTTTTTCCTACTTTTTGGTTGGGTTGTTTTTCTGGCAATGAGTTGTATGAGCTGCTTGTATATTTTGGAAATGAATCCTTTGTCAGTTGTTTCCTTTGCTATTATTTTCTCCCATTCTCAGGGCTGTCTTTTCACCATGCTTATCATGTCCTTTGCTGTGCAAAAGCTTTCAAGTTTAATCAGGTCCCACTCGTTTACTTTTGTTGTAATTTCCATTACCCTAGGAAGTGGGTCATAGAGTATCTTGCTTTGATTTATGTCTTCGAGTGTTCTGCCTATGTTTTCCTCTAAGAGTTTATAGTTTCTGGTCTTACATTTCGGTCTTCAATGCATTTTCAGTTTATCTTTGTGTAGGTGTTAGGACGTGTTCTAGTTTCGTTCTTTTACGTGTAGCTGTCCAGTTTTCCCAGCACCATTTATTGAAGAGCCTGTCTTTGCCCCATTGTAAATTCTTGCCTCCTTTGTCAAAAATAAGGGACCCAAAGATGCACGGGTTCATTTCTGAGCTTTGTATCTTGTTCCATCGGTCTATTTTTGTGCCAGTACCATACTATCTTGATGACTGTAGCTTTGTAGTATCATCTGAAGTCAGGAAGGTTGATTCCTCCAACTCCATTCTTTCTCAAGACTGCTTTGGCTGTTTGGGAGCTTTTGTGTTTCCATATGAATTGTGAAATTTTTTGTTCTAGTTCTGTGAAAAATGCCATTGTTAATTTGATAAGGATCGCGTTGAATCTATAGATTGCGTTTGGTAGTATAGTCATTTTCACAATATTGATTCTTCCTACCCAGAAACGGAATATGGCTCCCTCTGTTTGTGTCTTCTTTGATTTTTTCATCAGTGTCTTATACTTTTCTGTGTACAGTTCTTTGGTCTCCTTAGGTAAGTTTATTGCTAGATATTTAATTTTTGTTGTTGCAATGGTGAATGGGATTGATTCCTTAATTTCTCTTGACGATTTTTCATTGTTAGTATATAGAAATGCAAGTGATTTCTGTGGATCGATTTTGTATCCTGCACCTTTGCTAAATTCACTGATTAGCTCTAGTCATTTTCTGATACTGTCTTTGGGTTTTCTCTGTAGAGTATCATGTCATCTGCAAACAGAGGTTTACTTCTTCTTTTCTGATCTGAATTCCTTTTATTTCTTTTTCTTCTCTGATTACTGTAGCTAGGACTTCCAGGACTCTGTTGAATAATAGTGGTGAAAGTGGACACCCTGATCTTGTTCCTGACCTTATGGGGAATGTGCAGGGGATTCAATCTGAAGAGACGGATGGTGTCGGGGAGTAATGAGACAGCCTCTCAGTTTTCTTTTGGACTGCCTGTTTATTTCAAGTTCAAGGTTCTCTTTTATACTTTTACAAAAACATTAGGCCAGAGGGTGGACATTTTCAGATCCCCCTCTCCCAGATTATTATCTCCATAAATCATTGTTGCTCTTCAAACAGAGTTCCTGCTTCAGTAATTCTCTGGGAATCAGCCTCATCATCGATTATCTACGTCCTCTAATGTGTCCTGTATTTAACGTGTCATTACATGCTAATCACACGTTAACTCATGCTACATTCTTCAGTTTACTACTTATCTTCCTAAATCCTGTTTGCCTCTAACATCCTGAACTCACGATCTCTTAAAAAGGCTTCTAGGTATAGTGTCTCTACAAATTCCTAACTTCTGTAAATGATACTAAAATGTGCTAACTTTACAGAATTCCTTCAATCTTTAACTTCTAACTGTTTTAATTATTTCTGAGCCCTAAATTCATGTACCTGACATTCCAGGTTCCTATCTCTTAAACACTAGGCTGGAAGAAACACAAGCTGGAATCAAGATTGCCAGCAGAAATATCAATAACCTCAGGTATGCAGATGACACCACCCTTATGGCAGAAAGTGAAGAGGAACTAAAAAGCCTCTTGATGAAAATCAAAGAGGAGAGTAAAAAAGTTGGCTTATCATTCTGAAAACCAAGATCATGGCATCGGGTCCCATCATTTCATGGGAAATAGATGGGGAAACAGTGCAAACAGTGTCAGACTTTATTTTTGGGGGGGCTCCAAAATCACCGCAGATGGTGACCACAGCCATGAAATTAAAAGACGATTAGTCCTTGGAAGGAAAGTTATGACCAACCTAGATAGCATATTGAAAAGCAGAGACATTACATTGCCAACAAAGGTCCGTCTAGTCAAGGCTATGGTTTTTCCAGTGGTCACGTGTGGATGTGAGAGTTGGATTGTGAAGAAAGCTGAGCGTGGAAGAATTGATGCTTTTGAACTGTGGTGTTGGAGAAGAGTCTTGAGAGTTCCTTGGACTGCAAGGAGATCCAACCAGTCCATTCTGAAGGATATCAGCCCTGGGATTTCTTTGGAAGGAATGATGCTGAAGCTGAAACTCCAGTACTTTGGCCTCCTCATGCGAAGAGTTGACTTATTGGAAAAGACTGTGATGCTGGGAGGGATAGGGGCCAGGCGGAGAAGGGGACGACCGAGGATGAGATGGCTGGATGGCATCACGGACTCGATGGCCTTGAGTCTGAGTGAACTCTGGGAGTTGGTGATGGACAGGGAGGCCTGGCGTGCTGCGATTCATGGGGTTGCAAAGAGTCATACACGACTGAGCGACTGAACTGAACTGAACCGAAGCCCTACATTGAGCAAACTCCTTTGCCATAAACATTTTCCTCACAATTAAGCTTCAAATAGCAATCCCTCCCATGGCCTCAAGCTGCGGCCTATGTGCTCATCCTAGAACACTCTTTTGGAAAAGTCCTTAAATGTCAAAGATTAACTTTATGAATTATTCTCTGAGCACAGCTGCAGAAGGCTTTGTGCCTTCTCATGCTCCTCTCAAGCACAATAAGCACCTTCATATTCCTTTCAGTCAACTCAGCCGAGGAAAGGAAAAGACAAGTCAGAATGACAAGGCCTACCTCCTTCATCCCGGGTCTGTGCCTTCGGAATGAGGAGAGGGGGCTGGGGGCTGTGCCTCCATTGTGTCAGTAATGCCTAACGTGGCTCCCGACAGGAATGCTTTCAGTTTTTCACCATTGAGAATTATGTTTGCTGTAGACTTACCATATATGCCCTTTACGGTGTTGAGGAAGGTTCCTTCTCTGCCCATTTGTTGAAGAGTTTTAATCATAAATGGGTGCTACGTTTTGTCAAAGGCTTTTTCTACATCCATTGAGATAATAATCTTTTTTCCAATGTGTTAATATGGTGTATCACATTGATTGATTTGCCTATATTGAAGAATCCTTGCATTCCTGGTATTAACCCAACTTTATCATGGTGTATGAGCTTTTTGATGTGTTGCTGAAATCTGTTAACTAAAATTTTGTTGGGACTTTTGCATCTCTGTTCATCAGTGATATTGGCCTTGAGTTTTTTTTTTTTACATATATATTGTGTTTGTCTGGTTTTAGTATCAGGTTGATGGTGGCCTTGTAGTATGAGTTTGGAAGTGTTCCTTCCTCTGCAATTTTTGAAAGAGTTTTAGAAGGATAGGTATTAGATGTTCTCTAAATGTTTGATAGAATTCTCCTTTGAAGCCATCTGGACCTGGGCTTTTGTTTTTGGGGAGATATTTGATCACAGGTTCAATTTTAGTGGTTGCAGTTGGGTTGTTCATAATTTCTGTTTCTTCCTGGTTCAGCCTTGGAAGAGAAGTTTTCTAAGAATTTGTCCATTTCTTCCAGGTTATCCATTTTATTACCATAGTTGTTCATAATAGTCTCATAATCCTTTGTATTTCTGCATTGTCTGTGGTAACCTCTCCTTTTCATTTCTGATTTTGTTGATTTGATTTTTCTCTCTTTCTTGATGAATCTGGCTAAAGGTTTGTCAATTCTGTTTATCTTCTCGAAGAACCAGCTTTCAGTTTTATTCATCTTTATTATTGTTTCTTTCATTTCTTTTTCATTTATTTCTGCTTGCATGTTTGTGATTTCCTTCCTTCTTCTAATTTTGGGGCTTTTCTTTTGTCTGCAGTTGTTTTGGGTGTAAAGTTAGGTTGTCTAGTCCATGTTTTTCTTGTTTCTGGAGGTAGGATTGTTTTGTCATAAACTTCCCTCTTAGAGCTGCTTTTGCTGCATCCCATAGGTTTTGAGTTGTCATGTTTTCATTGTCATTTGTTTCTAGGAATTTTTTTATTTTACTTTTATCTTTTCCAGTAACCTGCTGGTGATATAGAAACACGGTGTTCAATCTCCGTGTGCTTGTGTTTCTTAGTTTTTTTCTTGTACTTGATATCTAGTCTCATAGCATTGTGATCGGAGAAGATGCTTGATATGATTTCAATTTTGTTAAATGTACTGAGGTTTGATTTGTGACCTAAGATGTGGTCTAGCCTGGAGAATGTTCCATGTGCCGTTGGGAAGAAGGTGCATTCTTCTGCATTTGGATGGAATGTCCTGAAGATATCAATGAGATCCATCTCATCTCATGTGTCATTGAAGACTTGCGTTTCCTTATTAATTTTCTGCTTTGATGATCCATCTATTGGTTTGAGTAGGGAGTTCGAGTCTCTGACTACTACTGTGTTACTGTCAGTTTCTCCTTTGATGTCTGTTAGTGTTTGTCTTAGGTATCAAGGTGCTCCTATGTTGGGTGCATAGATATTTATAACTGTTATGTCTTCCTTTTGGACTGATCCCTTGATCATTCTGTAGTGTCCTTCCTTATCTCTTGTACTTTTCTTTATTTTAAGGTCTACTTTGTCTGATATGAGGATTGCTACTCCAGCTTTGTTTTACTTCCCGTTTGCATGCAATGTATTTTTCCATCCTCTCCCTTTCAGTCTATATGTGTCCTTAGGTCTAAAGTGGGTTTCTTACATACAGCATATATGCGAGTCTTGCTTTTGTATCAGCCAGTCTGTGTCTTTTGGTTGGAGCATTGAATCCATTTACATTTAAAGTAATTATTGCTATAGATGTTGCTCTTGCCATGTTCTTAATTGTTTGGGGTTGATTTTTTAGATCTTTTTTCTTCTGTTATATTTCTTGACTCTATAAGTTCTTTTAACATTAGTTGTAAAGCTGGTTTGGTGGTACTGAATTCTCTTAACTTTTGCTTGTCTGAAAAGCTTTTTGTATCTCCATCAATTTTGAATGAGATCCTTGCCAGGTACAGTAATCTGGGTTGTAGATTTTTCCTTTTCAATACTTGAAATATATCCTGCCATTCCCTTCTGGCCTGCAGAGTTTCTGCTGAAGGATAGCTGTCAAGTGTATGGGGTTTCCCTTGTATGTTACTTGTGGCTTCTCCCTTGCTGCTTTGAATATTCTTTCTTTGTGTTTAGTCTTTGTTACTTTGATTAGTGTGTGTCTTGGCGTGTTTCTCCTTGCGTTGATCCTGTATGGGACTCTGTGAGCCTCTTGGAGTTGATTGACTGTTTCCTTTTCCATGTTGGGGAAGTTTTGAACTATAATCTCTCAAAATTTTTCTCATACCCTTTCTTTTCCTCTCATTCTTCTGGGGCCCTATAATTTGAATGTTGGTGCATTTGCTATTGTCCCAGAGGTCTCTGAGACTATCCTCCGTTCTTTTCATTCTTTTAATTCTTCTAGGTCTCTGTTAATTGATTCTTGGATGATCTCCATTTTCTTTTCAAGGTTTTTGATCATCTTTCCTATCCTTATTCTGAATTGCTTTTCTGGTAGTTTGTCTATTTCCTCTTCATTTCTTTGGAATTCTGTGTTTCTGGTTTGCTCCTTCATTTGTGTAGTATTTCTCTGCCTTTTCATATTTTTTTCTGAACTTGTTGTGTTTGAAGTCTCCTTTTCCCAGGCTTCAAGCAAAGTTGAATTCTTTCTTTTGGTTTCTGCCCTCCTAAGGCTGGCCCAGTGGTTTCTGTAACCTTTGTGTAGAGTGAGATTTGTGCTGAGTTTTTGTTTGTTTTTCCTCTAGTGGGTAAGGCGGAGTGAGGTAGTAATCCTATCTGCTGATGATTGAGTTTGTCTTTTTGTTTTGTCTGTTGTTTAGCTGAGGCGTCCTGCACAGGGTGCTGCTGCTGGTTGGGTGATGCTGGGTCTTGCTCAAGTGGTTTCCTGTGTGCGAGTTCTCACTATTGGACACTCCCTACGGTTAGCTCTCTGGTAGTCTAGGGTCTTGGAGTCAGTGCTCCCACTCCAAAGGTTCAGGGCTTGATCTCTGGTCAGAAACAAAGATTCCACAAGTGGTTTGTTATGGCATTAAGTGAGATTAAAACAAATATCCAAAAATGAGAAACCAAAGATGAACCCCAGACACATGGCAGTTACAAAATCAGGCAAAGAATAGTTAAAATAATGGAATATACACATATACATATACACCCATGAGCAAAGTCCAAACAGTCCAACAAAAATAAAGTGCAGTCGATTGATCCGGCAAACAAAGGAAATAAAAAATCATATTTACCAGGTGAGAACAAAACTAACTAAAGCACAAACTGGAAAACAAAACTAAAGCANAATATACACATATACATATACACCCATGAGCAAAGTCCAAACAGTCCAACAAAAATAAAGTGCAGTCGATTGATCCGGCAAACAAAGGAAATAAAAAATCATATTTACCAGGTGAGAACAAAACTAACTAAAGCACAAACTGGAAAACAAAACTAAAGCAAGGTGCCAAGTGGGGAATAGAGCAATGAAAACAAAACTAACAAAGATGTTGAGAGGAAAGGAAGGAAACCAAAGAAAGAATGGATATGCAAATTTAAATAGAGATAGATGAAGATTTATATACATTAAAGATTAACTGCAAGGGGGAAAAAACAGTAGGAAAGGCAAAGAAAGGGATAAATATACCAAAAATGCAATAGGTTTAAGAAAATTCAAATTATAAAGAGGAGAAAAGAAGAAACGGAAGAAGAAAGAAAAAAGGACAACTCCAGAGAACTGCAAAAGCCCAATGTAGAGGCAGAGGTTTATAACAACATTAAAAAGTGTGGCTGAATATACACATATACATACACACCCATAGGCAAAATCCAAAAATTCCAACAAAAATAAAGTACAATAGATTGACCCAGTGAACAAAAGAAACCAAAAATTATATCTACCAGAACAAAACTAGGCAAAGCACAAACGAGAAAACAAAACTAAAGCAAAGTGCCAACTGGGGAATAAAGCACAGAAACTAAAACTAACAACTCTGTTGAGAGGAAAGGAGAGAAAGAAACGAAAGAATAGATATGCAAAGGTAGATAATGGTAAACAAAGAAGATTTGTATATGTTAAAGATTAACTGCAGGGGGCAAAGAACCATAGGAAAAGCAAACTAAGGAATAAATATAGAAAAAATGAAAACAGATTTAAAAAATTAAAGAGAAAAGAAAAAAAAAGAGGAAACATTTCCTTCTCCAGAGGATCTTCCCGACCCAGGGATCGAACCCAGGTCTCCCACATTGGAGGCAGATGCTTTAACCTCCTCAACCTGGGTTCAAAATACGAGCACTTGGCCGAGCGTGCGCTGCTTGCCTGCGCCGTACATGCGTGCGCATGCGCCCTGCCCATCACGAAAACTCGCGGTCGCTCCGAGGCACACTGTGGTGGTCCTGGCTGGCTCCGTTTATCTCAGGGACCTGTGGCCGCTCCCGGCAGGTGCCATAGCCCTGCGGGACCCGGGCCCCGAGGTGTGAGGTGAGTCCTGGGTCATGCAGGCCCCTTCCCATCTGGCTCAGCGGGAAAAGGACTCGGGAGTGGGGACTGAGGAGGTGCCGCCGTGGCTGCCTGCTCCTCGGTCTAACCTTGTGCTGGAGAGCCACCAGTAGCCGCGGCACCTCCTCCTCAGCGATCATTATTCTCATCGCCGCAGAAACAAAAGCCTTGGGCGCCGCGCTGTGGAGGGGTGGGCGGCAGGCCGGTGGGAATTCCGAGTTTGGGGCTGGGCGGACCATGCGCGTGGACTGGATTAACCCTCTCGGTCCTTAGCCCGCGTGGAGCAACCTGTTCGAGTGTGGCCCGCGCTCCCTGCGCGCCGCCCTCGGCCCAGCCCTGGGGCTCGGTCGGCATAGTTATGAATTATCCCGGCAGGAATCCTATTTTATGTTTTGTGTCTAACTCCTATTGTTTAATGGTCTTTTTATTTTGATAGATTATGTACAGTT
>SJYT01003405.1:21051-38302 GCA_006410635.1 Cephalophus harveyi
CTTTATTCCATATTAGACCCTTACACCCCTCAACCTCAGTCTGTCCTCCTTTCCTGAAAATCACTTCGGCATTTTGTGCACACTATTGTGGTGTACTACATCTCAGTCCAGTCCTTCTCAGTTTCCTTTCTTGCACCTTCTTCTTCCTGGTGCTTTTTAGCAATCTGTTTCTGTTCTTTTTGATTCTACATGCTTCCCCTGGATAACTTCATCTTACTGATTTTAACTGTTACTCACATGCTGATGACTCCTAAATCCAAATCTGTAGCCTCGGCATCTTTCTGGTAAGTTCCAAATCTGCCTAACAAGCAGCCATTGGATATCCTAACCTGAATTTGTCTCAAGTACCTCAACTTCAACATGTCTAAAATTGATTTTACTTCGTGCTCTTTTTTGTTTTTAATTCCTAGAAGGCATATTCCTCCTTCATTGACCTAAGCTCCCACATCCAGTCAGTTGTAGATTCTGTTGCTTTTCTTTAGCTCATTTCATAGCTGTCTCATTCTCACTGCCTTATCTGGATCCTCCTTTCCTGAAAATCACTTCAGCATTTTGTGCACACTATTGTGATCTGCTACATCTCAGTCCAGTCCTTCTCAGTTTCCTTTCTTGCACCTTCTTCTTCCTGGTGCTTCTTAGCAATCTGTTTCTGTTCTTTTTGATTCTACACGCTTCCCCTGGATAACTTCATCTCACTGATTTTAACTGTTACTCACATGCTGATGACTCCTAAATCCAAATCTGTAGCCTTGGCATCTTTCTGGTAAGTTCCAAATCTGCCTAACAAGCAGCCATTGGATATCCTAACCTGAATTTGTCTCAAGTACCTCAACTTCAACATGTCTAAAATTGATTTTACTCCGTGCTCTTTTTTTTTTTTTTTTAATTCCTAGAAGGCATATTCCTCCTTCATTGACCTAAGCTCCCTCATCCAGTCAGTTGTAGATTCTGTTGCTTTTCTTTAGCTCATTTCATAGCTGTCTCATTCTCACTGCCTTATCTGGTGTTAGTTATGGCTCATCAGATATCTCTGCTCTCAATTTTGTACAGCTCAAATGTCTTCCACACTCCTTCTAGTCATCTTTCTAATTAACTTGTATGTGGGGTGAGCGCTTAGTCATGCACTGCTCTTTGAGACCCCATGGACTATATATATAGCCCACCAGGCTCCTCTGTCCATGTATGGAATTTTCCAGGCAAGAATATTGGAGTGGGTTGCCATTTTCTTCTCCAGGGGATCTTTCCGACCCCAGGATCGAACCCACGTCTCTTGCATCTCCTGTATTAGCAGGCAGGTTCTTTACCAGTTGAGCCACCAGGGAAGCCATTAAATTGGGTAAGGGCTATGTGAATATATTTAGTCAACAGTCATCAATTCAGCAACTATTTAGTCAGCAGTCATCCATTCAGCAAATATTAATTGGATGTCTTCCATGTGCTCGACTGGAGCAGGCAATGGCAACCCAGTCCAGTACTCTTGCCTGGAAAATCCCATGGACGGAGGAGCCTGGTAGGCTGCAGTCCATGGGGTCACTAAGAGTCGGACACAACTGAGCGACTTCACTTTGACTTTTCACTTTCATGCATTGGAGAAGGAAATGGCAATCCACTCCAGTGTTCTTGCCTGGAGAATCCCAGGGATGGGGGTAACCCTAGTGGGCTGCCGTCTATGGGGTCACACAGAGTTGGACATGACTGAAGCGACTTAGCAGCAGCAGCATGTGCTAGACACTATTCCAGCTAGTGAAGATGAGTAGTGAACAAAACATGGTCAGTTCTTATGGAGCTACAGTTCTAATGATGGTTGTAATGGTAGGACATAAATAAACAGATAATGTNTAACCCTAGTGGGCTGCCGTCTATGGGGTCACACAGAGTTGGACATGACTGAAGCGACTTAGCAGCAGCAGCATGTGCTAGACACTATTCCAGCTAGTGAAGATGAGTAGTGAACAAAACATGGTCAGTTCTTATGGAGCTACAGTTCTAATGATGGTTGTAATGGTAGGACATAAATAAACAGATAATGTCAGATAGCAGTGAATGCCAGTAAGAAAGAATAGAATTAAATGCTAGGAGATAAACAGATGTCATATGCCAATGAATGTCAATAAGAAAGAATAGTTAGGTGATAGTGATACAGTGTGGAGACATTAGGGAAGTCACCCACTCCAGTACTCTTGCCTGGAAAATCCCATGGACGGAGGAGCCTGGTAGGCTGCAATCCATGGGGTCACTAAGAGTCAGACACAGCTGAGCGACTTCACTTTCACTGTTCACTTCCATGCATTGGAGAAGGAAATGGCAACCCACTCCAGTGTTTTTGCCTGGAGAATCCCAGGGACAGGGGTAACCCTAGTGGGCTGCCATCTATGGGGTCACACAGAGTCAGAGACGACTGAAGCGACTTAGCAGTAGCAGCACCAGCATGTGCTAGACAGTACCCCAGATAATGAAGGTGTGTAGTGAACTAAACATGGTCTGTTCTTATGGAGCTACAGTTCTAATGATGGTTGTAATGGTAGGATATAAACAAACAGATAATGTCAGATAGCAGTGAATGCCAATAAGAAAGAATAGAATTAAGTGCTAGGAGATAAATAGATGTCATATGCCAATGAATGTCAATAAGAAAGAATAGTTAGGTGATAGTGATACAGTGTGAAGACATTAGGGAAGTCCTTTTCAATAAGGAGACACTGTGACAGGGACATGAATGAAATGAGAGAACAAATGATCCAGATATCTAGGGAAGATCAGTCCAGGCAGAAGAAGCAGAGCAACACGTGCAGAGGCTCTGAAGTGGAAGCATGCTGGTTACATTCACAGAACAACAGGGACACCACAGAGGCTAGAGCCATGTGAGTAAGGGAGGAGGGAAGGAAATACGATCAGAAAGCACTGGGGCTGGGGGAGTCTTTAGAGCTCCCTTATGGAATTTGGATTTGCTTCTGAGTGAGTTAGAAATATTTCATCAGAAGAGACATGATCCTGAGCACAGGGGTGGCACGTCTTGAAAGGATCACTCTGGTTCAAGGATCACTCTGGCTCTTGTGTACAAATGGAGATGAACTGGAAGCCAGTCCAGAAATCCAAGGATGAGGTACTAATAGCTCAAACTGGGTGTATGCTGTGGAGGACGTGGCAAGTGGTCAGATTCTAGATACATTGCGAAGTTGAATGACAAGAAGTGCTGGTAGGTTGTGTAATTTGGATTTGCTTCTGAGTGAGTTAGAAGATTTTGAGCAGAAGAGACATGATCCTGAGCACAGGGGTGGCATGT
Organism: Cephalophus harveyi; assembly: GCA_006410635.1. Taxonomy (NCBI): domain Eukaryota; kingdom Metazoa; phylum Chordata; class Mammalia; order Artiodactyla; family Bovidae; genus Cephalophus; species Cephalophus harveyi. Next base: position 24,335 of record SJYT01003405.1, read on the forward strand.
CTTGAAAGGATCACTCTGGTTCAAGGATCACTCTGGTTCTTGTGTACAAATGGAGGTGAACTGGAAGCCACTCCAGAAATCCAAGGATGAGGTACTAATAGCTCAAACTGGGTGGATGCTGTGGAGGACGTGGCAAGTGGTCAGATTCTAGATACGTTGCGAAGTCGAATGACAAGAAGTGCTGGTAGGTTGTGAGGTGGATAGGACAGAAGCAGTTTCAAGGAGGATCCCAAGGGTTTCGGCCTGAGCAACTAGAAGAATGGGATTACCATTTGTGGAAGTGGAGAAACTAAGGAGTGGAAATCAAGAGTTTGGTTTTGGAAGGATTAAAAAGTAAGGAATGTGTATATGGTGAATTGGCAGTTGGATGTACAGATATATCCATTGATATGTTTATATCAGTGTTTATACACACACACGCCCACACATATTTCTGAAAGTGCTTACCTCTTGTGCTTACAGTTCATGGACTCTTTGTGCCCCAGCAGTACTAAACGTACCCAGTTCGAACCTCTGTGCCTTTGCTCTCATTTTTTGTTAGAATACTGATGGCCATATTGGCAGTACTGGCAAATACTGATTCAAAAATCCTGTGTTGAGGGACTGACATGAAAGCTTTCATAATTTTGATTGCTTCATATGTCATGCTGCTGTATGTTGTATTGTGTTTACAAGTTTGTGCCTTCTTTTGGACTCAAGGATAGAGTGTTTTTTTAGGTGTTTTTCTCTTAAAGCCCTGGCTTACTGCAGAGTTCTAATAAATGCCTCTGTGCAATGTTTCTGTCCTTTGGCTTTATAATCCAAGCCTTGTGAAGAAAATGGTTTGTATTAATCAGCTTCAGTATAAGCTTATACATGTATTTGGCAAACTTAATATCAGTGACAGTTTCTTGGAAACTATTTGATCCATGTTAACTACTGAATATCTAGTTGATGGGAGTCTGAAGGCTTAGAAACTGATGCTGCCAAGAAAACCGAAAATGCAGGGAGTTCATGAGTACTTCCGATCATGTGAGTGTCTGCAGCACGTCCCGGTTTTTTCTGTACTGTGCGTGTGATGCTTTCTCAAGTCTGGAAAATCGTCAAAATGCAGATTTCTTGGGCTCTAACACAGGCATAATAAAACAGGATTTGAAGTGGTGAAGAATGTCTCATCCTCACTTACCCTCTCCCCGTGTCCATAAGTTTCTTCTCTATGTCTCTCTCTCCACTGTTGCCCTATAAATAAATTCTTCAGTACTATTTTTCTAGATTCCATATATATGCATTAGAATACAATATTTATCTTTCTCTTGCTGACTCACTTCACTCTGTATCATAGGTTCTAGGTTCATCTACCTCATCAGAACTGACTCAAATGCCTTCCTCTTGATGGCTGAGCAATATTCCATTGTGTATATGTAGCACAGTTTCTTTATCCATTCATCTGTCAATGGACATCTAAGTTGCTTCCATATTCTGGCTATTGTAAATAGTGCTGCAATGAACAATGGGATACATGGGTCTTTTTCAACTTTGGTTTCCTTAGGGTATATGCTTAGGAGTGGGATTGCTGGGTCCTATGGTGGTTTTATTCCTCGTTTTTTTAAGGAATCTCCATACCATCTTCCATAGTGGCTGTATCAATTTACATTCCCATCAATAGTGCAAGGCGTTCCCTTTCCTCCACACCTTCTCTGGCATTTCTTGTTTGTAGATTTTTTGATGATGGCCATTGTGACCGCTGTGAGGTGATATCTCGTTGTAGCTTTGATCTGCATTTCTCTAATAATGAGCAGTGTTGAGCATCTTTTCATGTGTTTGTTAGCCACCTGTATGTCTTCTTTGGAGAAACGTCTCTTTAGATCTTTTTCCTACTTTTTGGTTGGGTTGTTTGTTTTTCTGGCATTGAGTTGTATGAGCTGCTAGTATATTTCGGAAATGAATCCTTTGTCAGTGGTTTCCTTTGTTATTATTTTCTCCCATTCTGAGGGCTGTCTTTTCACCTTGCTTATCGTTCCTTTGCTGTGCAAAAGCTTCCGAGTTTAATCAGGTGTCATTTGTTTACTTTTGTTTTTATTTCCATTACTCTAGGAGGTGGGTCATAGAATATCTTGCTTTGATTTATGTCATTGAGTGTTCTGCTTATGTTTTCCTCTAAGAGTTTTATAGTTTCTGGTCTTAAATTTCGGTCTTAATCCATTTTGAGTTTATCTTTGTGTAGGTGTTAGGAAGTGTTCTAATTTCATTCTTTTATGTGTAGCTGTCCAGTTTTCCCAGCACCATTTATTGAAGAGCCTGTCTTTGCCCCATTGTAAATTCTTGCCTCCTTTGCCAAAAATAAGGGACCCATAGGTGTCTGGGTTTATTTTTGGGCTTTCTATCTTGTTCCATCGGTCTATTTTTGTGCCAGTACCATACTATCTTGATGGCTGTAGCTTTGTAGTATCATCTGAAGTCAGGAAGGTTGATTCCTCCAACTTCATTCTTTCTCAAGACTGCTTTGGCTATTTGGGATCTTTTGTGTTTCCATATGAATTGTGAAATTTTTTGTTCTAGTTCTGTGAAAAACGCCATTGGTAATTTGATAAGGATCGCATTGAATCTGTAGATTGCATTTGGTAGTATAGTCATTTTCACAATATTGATTCTTCCTACCCAGAAACATGGAATATGGCTCCATCTGTTTGTGTCATCTTTGATTTCTTTCATCAGTGTGTTATACTTTTCTGTGTGCAGTTCTTTTGTCTCCTTAGGTAAGTTTATTCCTAGATATTTAATTTTTGTTGTTGCAATGGTGAATGGGATTGATTCCTTATTTCTCTTTATGATTTTTCATTGTTAGTATACAGAAATTCAAGTGATTTCTGTGGATTGATTTTGTATCCTGCAACTTTGCTAAATTCACTGATTAGCTCTAGTCGTTTTCTGATACTGTCTTTAGGGTTTTCTATGTAGAGTATCATGTCATCTGCAAACAGAGCTTTACTTCTTCTTTTCTGATCTGAATTCCTTTTATCTCCTTTTCTTCTCTGATTACTGTAGTTAGGACTTGCAGAACTCTGTTGAATAATAGTGGTGAAAGTGGACACCCTGATCTTGTTCCTGATCTTAGGGGGAATGTCCCAGGGATTCAACCTGAAGAGATGGATGGTGTTGGCGAGTAATGAGACAGCCTCTCAGTTTTCTTTTGGACTGCCTGTTTATTTCAAGTGTAAGATTTTCTTCTATACTTTTACAAAAACATTAGGCCAGAAGTTTGACATTTTCAGATTCCCCCTCTCCCAGACTATTATCTCCATAAATCATTGTTGCTCCTCAAACAGAGTTCCTGCTTCAGTGATTCTCTGGGAATCAGCCTTATCATCTATTATCTACCTCCTCTAATGTGTGGGATTGGGGGCAGGAGGAGAAGGGGACGACAGAGGATGAGATGGCTGGATGGCATCACTGACTCCATGGATGTGAGTCTGGGTGAACTCTGAGAGATGGTGATGAACAGGGAGGCCTGGCGTGCTGTGATTCATGAGGTCGCAAAGAGTCAGACACAACTGAGCAACTCAACTGAACTGAACTAATGTGTCCTGTAGTTAACTTGTGATTACATGCTAATAACTAGTTAACTCATGCTACATTGGAACTCATGCTACATTTCTCAGTTTACTACTTATCTTCCTAAATCCTGTTTGCCCCTAACATCGTGAGCTCACTATCTCTTAAAAAGGCTTCTAGGTATACTGTCTCTAAAAATTCCTAACTTCTATAAGCAATAGTAAGATGTGCTAACTTACAGCATTCCTTAAGTCTCTAACTTCTAACTGCTTTAATTATTTCTAAGCCCTAAATTCATGGACCTGACATTCCAGGTTCCTATCTCTTAAATGCTGGGCTGGAAGAAACACAAGCTGGAATCAAGATTGCCAGGAAAAATATCAATAACCTCAGGTATGCAGATGACACCACCCTTATGGCAGAAAGTGAAGAGGAACTAAAAAGCCTCTTGATGAAAGTCAAAGAGGAGAGTGAAAAAGTTGACTTAAAGCTCAACATTCTGTAAACAAAGATCATGGCATTTGGTCCCATCACTTCATGGGAAATAGATGGGAAACAGTGGAAACAGTGTCAGACTTCATTTTTGGGGGGCTCCAAAATCAGTGCAGATGGTGACCGCAGCCATGAAATTAAAAGACGCTTACTCCTTGGAAGGAAAGTTATGACCAACCTAGATAGAATATTGAAAAGCAGAGACATTACTTTGCCAACAAAGGTCCGTCTAGTCAAGGCTATTGTTTTTCCAATGGTCATGTGTGGATGTGAGAGTTGGACTGTGAAGAAAGCTGAGCATGGAAGAATTGATCCTTTTGAACTGTGGTGTTGGAGAAGACTCTTGAGAGTCCCTTGGACTGCAAGGAGATCCAACCGGTCCATTCTGAAGGAGATCAGCCCTGAGATTTCTTTGGAAGGAATGATGCTAAAGCTGAAGCTCCAGTACTCTGGCCACCTCATGCGAAGAGTTGACTCATTGGAAAAGACTCTGATGTTGGGAGGGATTGGGGGCAGGAGGAGAAGGGGACGATCGAGGATGAGATGGCTGGATGGCATCACTGACTCAATGGCCGTGAGTCTGAATGAACTCCGGGAGTTGGTGATGGACAGGGAGGCCTGGCGTGCTGCGATTCATGGGGTGGCAAAGAGTCGTACACGACTGAGTGACTCAACTGAACTGAACTGAAGCCCTAAATTCAGCAAACTCCTTTGCCTTAAACATTTTCCTCACAATTAAGCTTCCCTCGCATGGCCTCAAGCTGCGGCCTACGTGCTCATCCTGGAACACTCTTTTGGAAAAGTCCTAAACAAATGTCAGTGATTAACTTTATGAATTATTCTCTGAGCACAGCTGCAGAAGGCTTTGTGCCTTCTCATGCTCCTGTCAAGAACAATAAACACCTTCATATTCCTTTTCAGTCAACTCAGCCAAGGAAAGGAAAAGACAAGTCAGAATGACAAGGCCTACCTCCTTCATCCTGGGTCTGTGCCTGCGGAATGAAGAGAGGGGGCTGGGGGCTGTGCCTCCATTTTGTCAGTAATGCTTAATGCGGCTCCCGACAGGAACGCTTTCAGTTTTTCACCATTGAGAATAATGTTTGCTGTAGACTTACCATATATGCCCTTTACTGTGTTGAGGAAGGTTCTTTCTGTGCCCATTTTTTTGAAGAGTTTTAATCATAAATGGGTGCTACATTTTGTCAAAGGCTTTTTCTGCATCCATTGAGATAATGATCTTTTTTCCAATGTGTTAATATGGTGTATCACATTGATTGATTTGCATATATTGAAGAATCCTTGCATTCCTGGTATAAAGCCAACTTGATCATGGTGTATGAGCTTTTGGATGTGTTGCTGAATTCTGTTAGCTAAAATTTTGTTGAGGACTTTTGCATCTCTGTTCATCAGTGATATTGGCCTGGATTTTTTTTTTTTTTTTTAATATTGTCTTTGTCTGGTTTTAGTATCAGGTTGATGGTGGCCTTGCAGTATGAGTTTGGAAGTGTTCCTTCCTCTGCAATTTTTGAAAGAGTTTTAGAAGGATAGGTATGAGATGTTCTCTAAATGTTTGATAGAATTCTCCTTTGAAGCCATCTGGTCCTGGGCTTTTGTTTTCTGGGAGATATTTGATCACAGGTTCAATTTCAGTGCTTGCAGTTGAGTTGTTCATAATTTCTATTTCTTCCTGGTTCAGCCTTGGAAGATAGAAGTTTTCTAAGAATCTGTCCATTTCTTCCAGGTTATCCATTTTATTACCATAGTTGTTCATAATAGTCTCATAATCCTTTGTATTTCTGCATTGTCTGTCATGACCTATCCTTTTCATTTCTGATTTTGTTGATTTGATTCTTCTCTCTTTCTTGATGCATCTGGCTAAAGAAAGGTGTGTCAATTCTGTTTATCTTCTCGAACCAGCTTTCAGTTTTATTCATCTTGATTATTGTTTCTTTCATTTCTTTTTCATTCATTTCTGCTTGGATGTTTGTGATTTCCTTCCTTCTACTAATTTCGGGGTTTTTCTTTTGTCTGCAGTTGTTTTAGGTGTAAAGTTAGGTTGTCTAGTCCATGTTTTTCTTGTTTCTTGAGGTAGGATTGTTTTGTCATAAACTTCTGTCTTAGAGCTGCTTTTGCTGCATCCTATAGGTTTTCAGTTGTCATGTTTTCATTGTCATTTGTTTCTAGGAATTTTTAAATTTTCCTTTTATCTTCTTCAGTAGCCTGTTGGTGATTTAGAAACATGTTGTTTAATCTCCGTGTGCTTGTGTTTCTTAGTTTTTTTCTTGTAATTGCTATCTAGTCTCATAGCGTTGTGATCGGAGAGGATGGTGGATACGATTTCAATTTTCTTAAATTTACTGAAGTTTGATTTGTGACCTAAAATGTGGTCTAGCCTGGAGAATGTTCCATGTGCCCTTGGGAAGAAGGTGTATTCTTCTGCATTTGGATGGAATGTCCTGAAGATATCAATGAGATCCATCTCATCTAATGTGTCATTTAAGACTTGTGTTTCCTTATTAATTTTCTGCTTTGATGATCTATCTATTGGTGTGAGTGTGGCGTTCGAGTCTCTTACTACTCTTGTGTTCCTGTCAGTTTCTCCTTTGATGTCTGTTAGTGTTTGTCTTAGGTATCGAGGTGCTCCTATGTTGGGTGCATAGATATTTATAATTGTTATGTCTTCCTTTTGGACTGATCCCTTGATCATTCTGTAGTGTCCTTCCTTATCTCTTGTACATTTCTTTATTTTAAGGTCTACTTTGTCGGATATGAGGATTGCTACTCCAGCTTTCTTTTACTTCCCGTTTGCACGCAATGTATTTTTCCATCCTCTCCGTTTCAGTCTATATGTGTCCTTAGGTCTAAAGTGGCTTTCTTGTAGACAGTATATATGTGAGTCTTGCTTTTGTATCCATTCAGCCAGTCTGTGTGTTTTGGTTGGAGCATTGAATCCATTTACAGTTAAAGTAATTATTGCTATATATGTTGCTCTTGCCATTTTCTTAATTGTTTGGGGTTGATTTTTTAGATCTTTTTTCTTCTGTTCTATTTCTTGACTCTATAAGTCCTTTTAACATTTTTTGTAAAGCTGGTTTGGTGGTACTGAATTCTCTTACTTTTGCTTGTCTGAAAAGCTTTTTATATCTCCATCAATTTTGAATGAGATCTTTGCCAGGTACAGTAATCCTGGTTGTAGATTTTTCCCTTTCAGTACTTGAAATATATCCTGCCATTCCCTTCTGGCCTGCAGAGTTTCTGCTGAAAGATAGCTGTCAAATGTATAGGGTTTCCCTTGTATGTTACTTGTGGCTTCTCCCTTGCTGCTTTGAATATTCTTTCTTTGTGCTTAGTCTTTGTTACTTTGATTAGTGTGTGTCTTGGCATGTTTCTCCTCCCATTGATCCTGTATGGGACTCTGTGAGCCTCTTGGGCTTGATTGACTGTTTCCTTTTCCACACTGGGGAAGTTTTGAACTATAATCTCTCAAAATTTTTCTCATACCCTTTCTTTTTCTCTCATTCTTCTGGGGCCCCTATAATTTGAATGTTGGTGCATTTGCTCTTGTCCCAGAGGACTCTGAGACTATCTTCAGTTCTTTTCAGTCTTTCAGTTCTTCTAGGTTTTGTTAATTGATTCTTGCATTTTCTCCATTTTGTTTTCAAGGTTTTTGATTATCTTTACTATCCTTATTCTGAATTGTTTTTCAGGTAGTTTGTCTATTTCCTCTTCATTTATTTGGAATTCTGTGTTTCTGGTTTGCTCCTTCATTTGTGTAGCATTTCTCTGCCTTTTCATAATTTTTTCTGAACTTGTTGTGTTTGAAGTCTCCTTTTCCCAGGTTTCAAGTGAAGTTGAATTCTTTCTTTGAAGAAGGTTGAATTCTTTCTTTTGGTTTCTGCCCTCCTAAGGCTGGGCCAGTGGTTGTGTAAGCTTTGTGTAGAGTGAGATTTGTGCTGAGTTTTTGTTTGTGTTTCTTCTCGTGGGTAAGGCTGAGTAAGGTGGTAATCCTACCTGCTGATGATTGAGTTTGTACTTTGGTTTTGTTTGTTCTTTAGATGAGGTGTCCTGCACAGGGTGCTGCTGGTGGTTGGGTGATGCTGGGTCTTGTGTTCAAGTGATTTCCTTTGTGGGAGTTCTCACTATTTGTTACTCCCTACGGTTATTCCCTGGTAGTCTAGGGTCTTGGAGTCAGTGCTCCTACTCCAAAGGTTCAGGACTTGATCTCTGGTCAGAAACAAAGATTCCACAAGTGGTTTGTTATGGCATTAAGTGAGATTAAAACAAATATCCAAAAATGAGAAACCAAAGATGAACCCCAGACAAATGGCAGTTACAAAATCAGACAAATAATAGTTAAAATAATGGAATATACACATATACATATACACCCATGAGCAAAGTCAAAACAATCCAACAAAAATAAAATAGTCAATTGATCTGGCAAACAAAGGAAATAAAAAATTATATTTACCAGGTGAGAACAAAACTAACTAAAGCACAAACTGGAAAATAAAACTAAAGCAATGTGCCAAGTGGGGAATAGAGCAATGAAAACAAAACTAACAGACATGTTGAGAGGAAAGGAAGGAAAGAAAAGAAAGAATGGATATGCAAATTTAAATAGAGATGAAGATTTATATACATTAAAGATTAACTGCAAGGGGGAAAAAAACAGTAGGAAAGGCAAAGAAAGGGATAAATATACCAAAAATACAATAGGTTTAAAAAAATTAAAATTATAACATGGAGAAAAGAAGAAAACAGAAGAAGAAAGAAAACTCCACAGAACTGCAAAAACCCAATGTAGAGGCAGAGGTGTATAACAACATTAAAAAGTGTGACTGAATATACACATATACATACACACCCATAGGCAAAATCCAAAAAGTCCAACAAAAATAAAGTACCATAGATTGACCCAGTGAACAAAGAAAACCAAAAATTATATCTACCAGAACAAAACTAGGCAAAGCACAAACTAGAAAACAAAACTAAAGCAAAGTGCCAAGTGGAGAATAAAGTACTGAAACTAAAACTAACAACTCTGTTGAGAGGAAAGGAGAGAAAGAAACAAAAGAAAGAATAGATATGCAAAGGTAGATAAAGGTAGATAAAGAAGATTTATATATGTTAAAGATTAACTGCAAGGGAAAAAGAACCATAGGAAAAGCAAACTAAGGAATAAATATAGAAAAAATAAAAATAAGTTTAAAAGATTAAAGAGAAAAGAAAAAAAAGAGGAAAACTCCACAGAACTGCAGAAGCCCAACGTAGAAGCAGAGGTTTATAACAATAAAAAATGTGACTAGAAATAATAAAGCTCAAAAGCTTAATTGGATTTCATAGTGCCAGTAAAATCGACAGCTACAACAGAGGGGGGAAAAAAAGAGCAAAAAAAAAAAAAAAAAAAAAAGAATCCAAAAGAATCTACAGAACAAGTCAAAACCTAAGAATAATAAATGTTTTTCTTGAGTCATTGCTGTCAGCGTCCTTTCCCTGGCTGGGAGCCGTAGCCCACTTTGCCTCCCTCGATGCCCTCCAGACTGTGCTGATCTCTGGCCCTGCTGTGGGGGCAGCTCAGATTCTAATCTGGTCCTACTCCTGTGTGTTCTTGCCTCCAGTGTCCTCAGCTATCAGAACTAGTGAATGTTCTTTTGTGGGACCTTTCAGTGATCTTTTATCTATTCCATAGAGACAGAGTCTTCCTAGTTGATCGTGTGGATTTAATCTGCAGCTTGCACAGCTGGTGGTAAGGTTTTAGGTCCTCTTCCTTAGCCACACTGCCCCTGGGTTTCAATTGTGGTTTCATTTTCACCTATACATGTGGGTCATCCACTGGGGTTTGCTCCTGTGGCTGCCCTGGAGGACTTGGGTTTGCCCCTGTGAGGGCCAAGTGTGGAGGTGGTGCAGCTGCTTGGGTCGCAGGGGTTCTGGCAGCACCAGGTACTCAGGGGAGTTGGCTGCTAGGGCAGCAGGAAATACAGTGCTCTAGAAGGGTATGGCAACAAGTATTGGCTGGTACACTCCAGTGTTCTTGCCTAGAGAACCCCCTCCTCCCTGACAGAGATGCCTGGCAGGCCACAGCTTACAGGGCGGCAGAAAGCTGCACATGACTGAAGCGACCCTGTGGGCATAGATGCAAGACTTTATTTTGCCTGTGGCAGCTCTACCCCAGTGAGAGTTGAGCATGAAGTTGGTGCAGCTGCTTGGCTTTCAGGGACGCTGGCAGCGCTAAGTGTGCAAGGACCCGGACTGCCTCTGCTGCAGGTATTATGTCCCTTTCAGAGTCTTTTTTTTTTTTTTAAGGTGCATTTTTTTTTTTCCTGTGAATTTTCTTTTTTTTTTTTTTTATTTTATTTTTACTTTATTTTACTTTACAATACCGTATTGGTTTTGCCATACATTGACATGAATCCACCATGTGTGTACACGAGCTCCCAATCCTGAATCCCCCTCCCACCTCCCACCCCATATCATCTCTCTGGATCATCCCCGTGCACCAGCCCCAACCATCCTGTATCCTGTATTGAACATAGGCTTGTGCTTCGTTCTTACATGATAGTATAAACGTTTCAATGCCATTCTCCCAAATCATCCCACCCTCTTCCTCTCCCACAGAGTCCAAAAGTCCTTTCTATATATCTGTGTCTCTTTTGCTGTCTCACATACAAGAGAGAGGCTATGGTGATGGCTCCATCCCCTACCCATGACTCAGCAGTATCGCCTTGCTTCTGTGGCTGCCTGGCTTTCCTCCCTCCTATCCCCTCAATCCATCTCTTCTCCCTCACATCCCCTCAGTCCATCTCTCTGCAGTCAACAGCAGCCCCCGCCCTGGGACTGCCCCACAATCCCTAAACTCCAGCTCCCAGCTGCTGCGCCTTCCAGGGGACCAGTGTCCCTGTCCGGGGTGTGTATGGCTGCGGCAAGGACTGTCTGATTCTCATTCCATTTAGGCTGCCACAGATCAGCTGTTTCACTCTCAGCCTTAAATGTTTCTCCTCTGACTCAGACAATTGCCCCATGCGGGGATTGGACCCCTGCCTCAGTTCCCCCACCTGCTGAGGGCAGGTCCAGTCCTTCTAACGCTTCGTTTTTCCTGTAGTTCCTTCGTCCTACTGAGTTTTGCGTGGTTCTCTATTTTCTTTTCCACTGGTCAGGTCCTCTTGCCCCCTGTTAGCTGGTGTTTTGCATGCATTTCTGTCTCTGAAGGTGTATTCCTGATGTATCCTTGGAGAGAGATGTACCCCACGTCCACCGACTCCTCTGCCATGTTGCTCTAGGGAAGATTTTTACCTCTTCTTTTTAAGAAAGTTCTGTTTGAGTCTAGGGTAAATTGAGGACTATCTTGTAACCACACGTTAAAAAAAAAAACAAAAAACTTTTAGCTACTATTCTACTGGAGCTTTTTATTTATGTATGTTTATTTTATATATAACTATTTATAGTTTGAAATCTTACTGTAAACTGTGTGTCCTAAATAAATAGCATTAATTACACTATTTGTTAATGGCTATGCCTGTTTTAATAAAGAGTAATAGTTTTGAAAATTAAGTATACATTTTTCGTTTTTTTGCCAACTGTGGAATATCTCATTGAATCCCCCACAAGCAAGATATTTGCATGATTTCTTCGACATATCGTAATGTTCTCCAAGGGCATAAGCATAAATAAGTCACAACTGCTAAATGTGGAAATGCAAATCATTAGGTTCCCAATGAGTAAATGATTCTTGTCTTGTGTTTTTAGGTTCCCGGATTGTGGTGAGCCGCATCCTCGGCTGGTGGACCTGAATTTAGCTGACGATCCTACTGACGGAGGCTCAGCGGCAGTGCAGAGGGACTATGGCTTTTGGTGTCCCTGAGAGTTGAAAATCGATCCTGATCTTGGCTGCTCCTTTTTGCACGTGCGTGATTGTTCACCTCCTTGTCCAAAGATGTAATTTAGGAGAGAAGAGCTTTCATTTGCTCGGTATTTCATAGGATGGATTTCAGTCATTTGTCTCTCTGTCACGTTGTTTACTTTTTTAACTTTTTTGATTGATGTGATAAGATTCTGTTATCCTGAAAGACACATTATAATGTATGCCGTCTGCTACATGATGGTATCATTAATTTTTATTATTGGGTTTTTGCTTGAGGATCGAGTCGCCTGCAGTGCATCCAGCCCTGCACAGTATAAGGCTTCCACAGTGACCCAAGGATCTCATAACAAAGCCTGTATCATGCTTTTTATGATACTCTATTTTTTTCACTATGGCTGGCAGCGTTTGGTGGGTGATTCTTACCATCACGTGGTTCTTGGCAGCTGTGCCAAAGTGGGGTAGTGAAGCTCTCAAGAAGAAAGCCTTGCTGTTTCATGCCAGCGTGTGGGGCATCCCTGGAATGCTGGCCATCATCCTTTCAGCGATGAATAAAATTGAAGGTGACGGTATCAGTGGCATGTGTTGTGTTGGCCTCTATGATGCTGATGCCTTGAGGTATTTTGTTCTTGCCCCCCTCTGCCTGTGTGTGGTAGTTGGGGTTTCACTCCTTTTGCTGCTGCTGCTGCTAAGTTGCTTCAGTCGTGTCCGACTCTGTGCGACTGCATAAACGCCAGCTCACCAGGCTCCCCTGTCCCTGGAATTCTCCAGGCAAGAACACTGGAGTGGGTTTCTATTTCCTTCTCCAATGCATGAAAGTGAAAAATGAAAGTGAAGTCGCTCAGTCGTGTCCGACTCTTCACAATCCCGTGGACTGCAGCCCACCAGTCTCCTCCATCCATGGGATTTTCCAGGCAAGAGTACTGGAGTGGGGTGCCGTTGCCTCCGGCATTATATCCCTAAACAGAGTGTGAGTTGAGATTCCATTAGAAAAGGAGAACCAGGATAAACTTGTGAAGTATATGATCCGGATTGGTGTTTTCAGCACTCTGTATCTCGAACCACTTAGGGTTGTAATTGGATGCCACTTTAATGAGCAAGCTTACTGCGGCATCTGGGAAACAACGTGAATACAAGAACACTGCAGAGAATATCACATTCCATGTCCATATCAGGTTAAGGGAAACCTTGTTCTAAATTTCAAAATATTTAACAGTGAAAAGAGCTAATCTTAGCTGTTTTTTTTTTTTTAACTCTTCATGAAAAACCTGAACATTAAAATTTTGAAGTGAAGTGAATGAACAAATTTATTGTGGTAAGAATGTCATACACTCGTTTCTGTTAACATCTTCTTTTTAAAAGATCACTTTCGTGGGTCCAAGCCATGGGCTTTTAAGCAGTTTACTTCTGTTTTCACAAAAGAGTTGCTTGTTGATTACTTAGAAGTCTGCAGGTTTGAGGGGAAGATGTTGATTAAAAGACAGTGTCTGTGGAATTTTTATTGATACTTAGAACGGGAGTTTTAACAGTTTTGAAGAACATTAGAATGTATTTGTACAAACAGTTTCATCTTTTAGTTGGTCTTAGTTTTCCTTTTTTGCATACTGAATATTTTGTGATTTACCTTTTAATTTAAAGAGATCGGATAATAGAATTTTAGATCTAGAGAGGACCTTAGAGATGGTTTATTCAAGTTCCCTCTGTAATTTAGAGTTCTTAAACATCTGTCTCATTTGCAGCTTAGAAATGTTAACTGGCTTGCTCACTTTATTGAAGTACTTATGCATTATAGATAACTTCTGTTTACTTGTCTCTTTCCCCTAGTAGACAGTGAAGTCTTTAAACGCAAGAACATCTTTTTCATATTTTTTCAAAGCACGTTCTATAGGTTAGTAGATGATGGCATTGAGAATGGGAATGTGTTGATTGAAAAGAAAATAAGAAACGTTCCAGTTTTCCTGGAAACAAGGAGTGTGTGATTAGCACATACTCAATTCTTGTAAATACTTGACTGAAAATGCCATTTCCTTTTTTATTTTGTGGTATAAATAATTCTACACAAAATGACATTTTAATTATTATATCAT
>SJYT01003426.1:1947-29411 GCA_006410635.1 Cephalophus harveyi
GACTATTTTTATAGTCTTAGCTTAAATCCAAGTCTTAATATCATTTAGAGACCATACCAACTTTTGCATAAAGTGAATTTCAATATCAAATCATGTAAAGAGATCTCTGTCTCCTCTCTTTCTCCTTGCTTATTTTATAACTATTTTATGACGTTAGGCAACTTCATTAACACTTCTCATCTACTGATTGTATCATTTAGCTAACACTTGCTTTGCATCAGTTTCTAATTTTATGCACAATAAACATCTACTCTGTTTATTTGATGCTGTTGGTTTTTTAATATTTATTTGAACTATAAATATTTTTGGATGCTGTTTGTGTTTCCAGCAATATAACAAGACAGGTTTATTGACAGTTCTTACTTGGCTGTTGTCTGTTTTCTAGGACTTTGCTGCTTACTTGGCATTTTGTGGAATTGTTCTTCATAATGCTCAACTCTATGAGACTTCACTGCTGGAGAACAAGAGAAATCAGGCAAGTCTGATTATAAAGAGAGAGTATAGAAATTCTTTTTAAGAAAATGGTTAAATTATATATATATATATATTTATATATATCACAGAGTCAGTTTCTAAATATTTTAACTGTTTCTACTGTTTTTCTAATAGATATTTTTTCCATTTTGTATTTTTCTGTGAGCTATTGCTTTATCACTGTTAACAGATAAAGATTTACTTTTAACTTTACACCACCCTTTGTCATCATGGTACCAGGATTATGATGTCACTGTCTTAAGTTATTGAATGAATTGCACTTGTAATATTAAGGATTTAGTTCTTATTTTATCACTTAAGAGATGTCATCTCTTGATTCCCTGCTTTATAAGATAAGGATCTTAACATCCCTCATCTCTCTTTCCCAATTACTACTCCTTACCTCTGCTTTTCCTATCTGGACTTTTTCTTTTATGTTGCCCACACTGATAACATGTACACAGATGGTCTTCAATTTACACTGGTTATTTAGACTTACATTTTCAACTTTGTGATGGTGCAAAAGCTATTCACATTCAGTGGAAACCATACTTCAAATTTTGAATATTTGTCTTTTCCTGGGATAGTGGCACATACTCATGACTCTGGGCAGCGGCAGTAGCCAAAGCCCCTCGCAGCCACGCCATCATGAGGGTAAGCAACTTCAGACCATTCTGTTTCCCACACAGCCATTCCAGTTTTCACTTTTAGTACAGTATTCAGTAAATTAATTAGATATTCAATACTTTATTATAAAATAGGCTTTGTGTTAGGTGATTATGCTCAGCTGTGGGCAAATGTAAGTGTTCTGAGCGTGTTTAAGGTAGGCTGGGCTAAGTTGTGATGTTCAGGTGGGTGGGTATATTAAACAGATTTTTGACTTGCAGTATTTTTAACTTACAATGGATTTATCAAGATGTGAGTCCATCGTAAATTGAGGAAGAACTGTATTGTTCTACAACCATGATTAACTTTTCTAAAGCTTTGTCTGGATTAATTCCAAAGTTGCAATTTAAAATAAAGTATTTATAAGTACTGTGATATAAATATTGCTCATATTACCTTTGTTATATAATTTAGTTTTTCCTGTTGATTCTGAAATGTATTCCTTTTTCCTTGAACTGTTTGCACTGGTGTACATAATAAATGGTCTCCATTTATTATTTATTCATAATAAATGGTCTCCATAAATAATGGTCTCCATTATTTAGGCATTCTCTGGAGTTCTTCTTTTTCATGTAGAATCTCCAGATTGAGGTTCTCTTTCTTTCTCCTTTCAAGCAAACCTATTTCTCCTCATGCCTGCTGTGCAGGGTTCATGGGAGAACTTTCCCTCACTGCTTTCTTAGGAAGACTCCATTAGTTATCCACTGCATCCCAGAGCTCCTTCTTTCTCAGTTTACTCCCTTGTTCTGCTGTAGCACATTCTTAATTAACTACTTGCAACAAGTATTGTGATGTGAGCGCCTTACATGTATAAAAATATTTATTATACCATCCTGCCAGTTTGGCTGGGTATAAAATTCTGCATTGAAAAATGTTTCTCAAAGTTTATAGATTATGCTTTGTCTTCTGCCAGCATTGATATTGTTCTGATTCATGGAGCTCTTTTTTATCTATAAGCTTTTGGGATTATTTCCTTGTCATTGCTCTTGTAACTGAATTTCACAATATGATTCTTGTTTTCATTCATCATGCTTGTACCTGGTCATTCCTTTCAGTCTGGAGATGTAAGCCCTTAGCTTTTATGTATTTCTTTTTCATTATTTCTTTGATAATTCATCCCCCCACCCTTTAATGTCTCTTCTTAGAACTTGTGTTAATAAGACAGTGGACTGTCCATGGCTTTCAACTGCAGCATCTTCCCAACATCTCCCTACTCCAGCCTCACCACTCATTAATCCAGTCTTCATTTTATGAAAATGAGGTGATCTTGTCCCTTCTCTACTGCAATCCATCACAGTCCAAACTGCTTCAAAAGACAGACAGGGCTTTTGGGATTCTTTCTCTGTTTACCTCTGCAATATCATCTGCTTAGTTTTCCCCTTTACACTCTCTATTCTTAAAAAGTTTGATCAAAACATACAATATGCCACTTTCTCTCAATGCAGTTCTTTTTGACTGTGATATTTTCCTTCCTAACTTCAACAACTATTCTTCAATAACTAGTCTAACTTCAATAATTATTCCTAGCTGAATAATTCCTGCTCATCTTTCAGACCTCCCCTGGCATAGTATTGCTTTCAGTAAATCTTAATAACCCTTTCTCTCCCCTCCATGCACAGATGCTCCTATGAGACTAGATGAAATTCTCTGGAGTTAAAGGAAAGAGAAATTATCAGGAAAAACATGAAAGGAACTCTGAAAATTTTGTTTATTTAGGAAAACATTTATTCTGTGAAAATGTTGGCAATGTTGGTAAATGTTGATCTCAGAAGTTTGGATCAACAAAAACAATAGTGTGTTTTATGTATCAGACACTGTTCAATGTTAACTTATTTAGTCTTCACAACAGCCCCATAATTTTGGTACTATTATTCTCATTTGCAAGAAATTAGATCACAAAGCCCGCAGGAGGAGAAACCAGAATTAAAAACTCTTGGCTCTGACTTCAGAGTCTGATCGTAACCACTGTACTAATTGTACTAACAATCAATAGGGAAGTTTTCTTTTTAAACTTGCTTGTAATTTGTTAGATTATATATAAACCACTTACAACCCATATAAGTCATTGTATTGCTTTAATAATTCCTAAATCAGAGCTCTTAATTTTTTTGTCTAGGTGCTGCTTGACCTTGCTAGCTTAATTTTTGAAGAACAACAATCATTAGAAGTAATTCTAAAGAAAATAGCTGCCACTATTATCTCTTTCATGCAGGTGCAGAAATGCACCATTTTCATAGTGGATGAAGATTGCTCCGTGAGTACAGAGTATGACTTTTTTATTTTTAGAAAGACAGAAGCTTACGGTCCTTAAAGCATTGCTTTTAAACCTCATCTTGGCCTCAGAACTCTGTCTCAAGTCCAACTGAACAAGGTTGTTTTTCTAAAGCTGATTAAAGAATGAGTTGTTTGGTGGAAAAGGGGTAGAGGTGAGGTTGGAGGATGCCCCGGCGCACCCTCACCTTGGTGACCCTCCGCTGAGCAGTCCCCATGGGAATGCCAGTGTGCTGCTTCCATCAAGGCTGCACTACCCTGATGGAGCAATGCATCGTCATTACAGTGTGCAGGCCTTTTTTGCCCAGGAATAGTGGTGCCCTCTTGCTGTAAGCAGGTAGACCTGTTCTGCCTGTTTATTCTGAGTGGAACAGGATTGTGTGGAAATCATAAGGCATGGCCAATTGGAGGCAGTGCTGTTAAAGGTACCTATTAGTCCCAAATTCTTCACCCACCAGGGAAAGTTGCTTAGTTATTCTAAGCTGTAGATTTCAAGCCATTGATTTGCATGTAAAGAAGTAAGATCCGTGTGGAAAGATGGAGTGTTCTCATAGAGCGCTGGGTACTTACAGGCCAGCTGACTTTGCTGTTAGCATCAGCACCTTTAGCCTAAGGCTGTTTCCTTTTACGCAGTTTCTTTTCCTTCTTAACTGATGAATCTCTGCTTTTGGTATATTTCTTTCTGATGTAGTCGTTTGTTTTCTTTTTCCTTTAGACCCTGAGAACATGTTCTTCACTGGTGGGTTAGGAAAGAAAATAGGGATTCTTACTTGCATAAAGTCAATTACAATCTGTATAGGATATTTGAATTGATTCTGGGGGGTGGGTGGAGAAATGGGCTACAGTCCATAGGATTGCAAAGAGTCAGACATGACTGAAGTGACTTAGCATGCATGCATGGGGGAGAAAAATAATAGTTTTTTCTATTATTTTATTGAAAAATTATTTTATAAATAAAATATATTTTACTTATAAAATTTTTTTTAATACTTATTTTAAATTTTTAATTATTTTATTAGATAGGAAGACAGGACTATGTGTTATAGCGTTATTTGAATCATTGTGTTTGTGTGTGTATAACTCTCATTAATAGGAAATCAAATGAGAATTCACTGTGCTGTAAGATAATCAGTATTCTCATGGAAATTATTTAAAATGTTTTCAATCAATTATAAATTCCTTAATATAGAGATAATTACAAGATTGTAGCTATCCTTCTAAAGTTCAGGTCTGAATTTAATGCAGTGTGTCAGTTCACCGTTTTTGCTCTGTGACTGCTCTTTGTCATTTAATTTTTGAAAGTTATACACAAGGGCACTCCTTTTTTAGACCATTTAAATATCACTTTATTTAACATTCAGCTTATCCTTCTACCAGTTAACAGCTATCATGGCAGCAACTGACTGGTATCAGAGTTGCTTTAAAGTATAGCTCAGCAGTATGCCCATTAATCTGTTTTGCTCACTTTTTAAAGACTTAATTTGTTGGGGGTAGCAATTAAGTGACTTGATGTTCATTTATACTGTAATTATTTTTTGATAAAAAACATTTCAACACATGAGCAAAAATCTAAATGTGAACAAGAAAAAAATGTACTCATTTCTTCTGTTCCCACATTAAACTGATATCATTGTTTTATTTGTTTCCTTCCAATTTTTTATTCAGTTATAGTATGGGTGCAAATATGTATGCTGTTTTTCAATTTAACTTCAAAAGTACGTCTCTTTGTTGCTAAATCTTCAAAATTTAATAATCTCATAAATATTATTGAATTGTGTCTTTTTTTTCAAACAAAAAAGACCCAAGAATAGCAGTGAATGTATGCATAAAAGCTAAAACTTGAGGATTTTTAATAAATACAGAGAAAATTTGAAGCTAACATGTTCATTAACAGCTGGTAGAAAAGCAAAAACAAATAGTACTCAAGTATTTTTGTAGGTCAGTATCAGAAACAATAGGAGCATGGTTCTTAGTAACGGGAAGTAGGTTTGAGAGTGTCATGAAGTAAGTACTTGGGTCAGTTTTGTCTGAGAAAGTGAAAAAATACAGGAAGTGGGGTCTCAGTGCCACAGACTTGTATGTCTGTGTCTAGATGGTTTTCAGTGTTTTCTCAAGCATATTTCTCAGTATGTGTTGTTGCTCTCTTTCCAGGATTCTTTTTCTAGTGTGTTTCACATGGAGTGTGAGGAATTAGAAAAATCGTCAGATACGTTAACACGGTAAGGACTATGGTCTCTCTGTCGTTTTCACATGTACATAATACTCGTTACATAGCTATTTCACAACCTGTTTAAGACACAGAAGCTGCAGTTGCTTTCTTCCTCCTACAAGTAACTTCATTTGTGAAAATACTTTACTATTTGATGTTATAGTTCCATGTTTTTTCCACTGCAGTTGACCTGTTGGAGAATTCTTTCTCAGAGTGAATGGTGTCACAATTAGTATAGGCCTGGGTACAGTGTTTTCTGTGAGCTGATTCATTCAAGACCCACAGACATATATTTCAGATATATTTTTTCTTTGTACTTTGGACCCTCGGTGAAAATTTGACAGGCTTTTGAGTCTGTTCTGATTTGGAAACAGCCCTGGGATTTAACGGATCCCAGAAGGGTGCCTGCAGTCTCCATCACACCGATACACGTACACATGGCGAGAATCAGAAATCTACTGCAGTTCACTTCTTTTTCATGTTCTTTGTAATTTTTTTTTTAATTTTTATTTTTACTTTTTTTACTTTACAATACCGTATTGGTTTTGCCATACACTGACACAAATCCACCTCAGGTGTATATGAGCTCTCAATCCTGAATCCCCCTCCCACCTCCCATCCCATATCCTCTCTCTGGATCATCCCCGTGCACCAGCCCCAAGCATCCTGTATCCTGTATCGAACATAGGCTGGTACTTCATTCTTACATGATAGTATACATGTTTCAATGCCATTCTCCCAAATCATCCCACCCTCTCCCTCTCCCACAGAGTCCAAAAGTCCGTTCTATACATCTGTGTCTCTTTTGCTGTCTCGCATACAGGGTCATCATTGCCATCTTTCTAAACTCCATATATATGTGTCAGTATACTGTATTGGTGCTTTTTTTTTTCTGGCTTACTTCACTCTGTATAATAGGTTCCAGTTTCATCCATCTCATTAGAGCTGATTCAAATGAATTCTTTTTAATGGCTGAGTATTATTCCAAAGTTTGTATTCATTTTTTGTTGGCTGGTACACAGAAAAAATAGAAAGTCAAGGTTATATGTATCAAGGTTATAGATGTTACTAGCCCAATTTTATATGTGTTTTCTGAAGAACTTTAAAAAGGATTTAGAGTAAACTAACACATGTTCTTTCTCATATTTTTGTACCCTTAGCAAATTACTGGTGGTGTTTGCTTAAGCAATTGGATAATCCAAGAATATAAGTCTGCCAGGGTCAAGCGTCAGGAATTCTTGGGCATAATGCCATTTGTATTTTTCACTATTTATTTCTTTCAATTATTTCACTCCCTAAAATAATTCATGTCAATTTATAGTACCCCTTATTAGTGATAATTAAAAGCCGCATATGATCATTGAAATAGAACATTATTTAACTTTACTATTGACATTAAAGTTCCAGAGTTTTTACTCTACAGTTGACCTATCAGAGAATTATTTTCATGTTGGTGAATGATGTCACAGTAATATCTTCAGGAACCAAGTCCCTTGGCGGTAGTTCTTTAAAAACAACCTCTGTGCAAATCTATGGAGCATTCTGTAAGATAACTGGCCTGAAGTGAAGTGAAGTGAAGTCGCTCAGTCATGTCCGACTCTTTGCAACCCCATGGACTATAGCCTACCATGCTCCTCCGTCCATGGGATTTTTCAGGCAAGAGTACTGGAGTGGGTTGCCATTTCCTTCTCCACAGGATCTTCCCAACCCAGGGATTGAACCTGGGTCTCCCGCATTGTAGGCAGACACTTTACCATCTGAGCCACCAGGGGATAACTGGCCTAGTCTCTTCAAAAAGTCAACAGTCATTGGATAAAATGGAGGGAGGGGCTGTCCTTGGACGTAACAGCCAGATGCAGTACATGAACCTTGATTAGATCCTAGTTAAAAACAAATAGCTATCAAAGACATTTGGGAGGATAATTGAAATTCAGAGTATGGACCGGATACTGGATATTGGTGTGGAATTATTGTTACCTTTTCTTTGGCATTACTAAGTGGTTAGTAGAAGAATGTTCTTATTTTTAGTAGATTCGTGCTGGTTTATGTAAGGATAAAGTGTTAGGATGTCTGCACCTTAGTTTAAAATAGTTCAGATGGGCCAGCTGGGGAGGGAGTAGGGTGTAGTGGGGTGGGTGGGTGATAAATTAGGAGGTTAGGACTAAGCCTATATATACTACTGAATATAAAACATAATCAACAAGGACCTCCTGTATAACATAGGGAACTATACTCAATATTTTGTAATAACCTATCAGGGGAAAGAATCTGAAAAAGGGAAAAGATTCAGTTATGTATGTGTATACATAACATATGTGTTATACATGTATATATACATAACATATATGTATATTGTGTTGTACACCAGAAGCAAACATATAGTAAATCAGCTGTACTTCAATTAAAAAAAAATTTTCCTTCAATTAAAAAAAGATATTTTCAAGAAAAAAGATGGTTCAACCAAAAATAAATAAAACTGTAAATACATCTAAATATAATAAATATATCTAAATTTAGTATAAGTAAATGAATATATTTGCACATATGTAGATATAGCAAATGTGGCAAAATATTAAAAATTGTTGAATCTAAGAGTAGGATATTTATTTTGCTTTCAGCTTTCTTATGTATTTCAAAAGTTCACCATAAAAAACTGGAAGAAAATGTTTGTAATAAAAAGCTGGAAATAAAATGAAAATCATCTTTGTAGGTCATATAAAACCAAACTGTCTGAGCTTGCAGCTGCAAGAACAAAATGCTTGAGTGTGCAACCTGGTTTTGTCCCAACCTTCGTCATTAGGACTGACCCCATGGATCAGTGTGGGGTCTGCAGAAGCTGTCTTCTGCCCTGTATACCCTTTCCTTTCTTCTTCTCTTCCCTTTCATGACATTTCCTGTCCTTTTCTGTGTTCCCCATCAGGATGGAGAAACTGTTGACTCTAGTGGTTTAAAGTTGTTACTTTGTTAAGTGATTGTATTTAAATCAACAAATTATATTAGGAGTATTATTTTACCACTATGATACAAGAAAGACCTTTTCTTCTATTAAAAGTATTTCAGGAAGCCGCAAGGAGCAGTTGTAAGGTGGAGACAGAGAGGGAATGTGTTTGACTTGCGGGGTACCCCTGACCTAGGCCATGACTCCTGACCTGGGTGTGGAATGGGTAGTCAGGGTACATAAACCGTGGAATCTCTGGCCCAGAGATGTGTCTGCTACCCTTGAATTTTTGTTTCATAAAATTATATCAGAATAGCTGACCTTTATTTCCCTTTTGGCATTGTTAGTCATGAACTGAACTTTATTTCCCATCTCCACATCTGTTCTTTCCTAAGCTTCTGTGTGTGTATTTTCTGGCATATTTAACATTGCTTTAGTGGATTTCGAATCCTTTTTGAATATGTGGTAGTATGCGCATGTCCTGGTGAGTATGTGTGTATCTTTCTTAAGTGCTGGTATTGGGCTGTGCTGGCTAGGTCAGTTATGAAATCTTATTCTTAGGAGGAACATTCAGTTCAGTTCAGTCGCTCAGTCGTGTCTGACTCTTTGCGACCCCATGAATCGCAGCACGCCAGGCCTCCCTGTCCATCACCATCTCCCGGAGTTCACTCAGACTCACATCCATTGAGTCCGTGATGCCATCCAGCCATCTCATCCTCGGTCGTCCCCTTCTCCTCCTGCCCCCAATCCCTCCCAGCATCACAGTCTTTTCCAATGAGTCAACTCTTCGCATGAGGTGGCCAAAGTACTGGAGTTTCAGCTTGAGCATCATTCCTTCCAAAGAAATCCCAGGGCTGATCTCCTTCAGAATGGACTGGTTGGATCTCCTTGCAGTCCAAGGGACTCTCAAGAGTCTTCCAACACCACAGTTGAAAAGCATCAATTCTTTGGCGCTCAGCTTTCTTCACAGTCCAGCTCTCACATCCATACATGACCACAGGAAAAACCACAGCCTTGACTAGACGGACCTTAGTCAGCAAAGTAATGGCTCTGCTTTTGAAAATGCTGTCTAGGTTGGACATAACTTTTCTTCCAAGGAGTAAGCGTCTTCTAATTTCATGGCTGCAGTCACCATCAGACCTTAGTCAGCAAAGTAATGTCTCTGCTTTTGAATATACTATCTAGGTTGGTCATAACTTTTCTTCCAAGGAGTAAGCGTCTTTTGATTTCATGGCTGCAGTCACCATATGCAGTGATTTTGGAGCCCCCCAAAATAAAGTCTGACACTGTTTCCACTGTTTCCCCATCTATTTACCATGAAGTGATGGGATTGGATGCCATGATCTTTGTTTTCTGAATGTTGAGCTTTAAGCCAACTTTTTCACTCTCCTCTTTCACTTTCATCAAGAGGCTTTTGAGTTCCTCTTCACTTTCTGCCATAAGGGTGGTGTCATCTGCATATCTGAGGTGATTGCTATTTTCCCCGGCAATCTTGATTCCAGCTTGTGTTTCTTCCAGTCCAGCATTTCTCATGATGTACTCTGCATATAAGTCGAATAAGCAGGGTGACAATATACAGCCTTGACGTACTCCTTTTCCTATTTGGAACCAGTCTGTTGTTCCATGTCCAGTTCTAACTGTTGCTTCCGGACCTCCATATAGGTTTCTCAAGAGGCAGGTCAGATGGTCTGTTATTCCCATCTCTTTCAGAATATTCCACAGTTTATTGTGATCCACCTAGTGAAAGGCTTTGGCATAGTCAATAAAGGAGAAATAGATATTTTCCTGGAATTCTCTTGCTTTTTCCATGATCCAGTGGATGTTGGCAATTTGATCTCTAAACAGATTAGAGTTATTAAAATTAACTTTTAAAAGTCCTACCATGCTTTTTGTTGTCAAGGATGTGGACCAACTTTAACTCTCATATACTGCTAGTAGAAATATAAGTGGTACAATCACGTTGGAAAATAGCCTGGTAGCTATTAATACTTAAAAAGTTAGACATGCACATACTATCATTCTTTGGTATTTACCTCAAACAAATGGAATTTATGTGTAGAAGGATGTATATATCAAAGCTCATAAAGCTTTCACTTCAATAGTTCAAAGCTGGAAACAAATTACCTATCATAAGACCAATAGGTTAACTAACTGTGGTATATCCATACTATTTTTTTTTTTTTTTAAGAGCCGAGGGTAGGGGGGTTGCACTACAAACCATTGATAACAATGGAGGGAGGAGCCTGGTGGGCTGCAGTCAATGGGTTCGCGAGGAGTCAGACACGACTGAGCGACTTCACTTTCACTTTTCACTTTCACGCGTTGGAGAAGGAAATGGTCCACTACCAGGGACCAGGGAGCCTGATGGCTTGCCGTCTACGGGTCGCACAGAGTCAGACACGACTGAAGCGACTTAGCAGCAGTATATACATACATATATATTTATATATATGTATGTATGTATGTATATACATGCCACACAATTGCATTACAAACAATTTCTCAAAATGCAAACTAACCTGTAGTGACGGAAATGTATCAGTGGTTGCCTGAGGAAATTAGTACTGAGTACAAAGAAGCTTTTGAGGCTGATAGAAATGTTTGCTATCTTGATTGTGGTGACTTTACATATTATACACCTACAGATCAATAAACTGTACAAATTTCTGTACTTCTAATATGCTTTATTAAAACTGTTCACATTATAAACACTTTATTATAATCTTACCAAGTAGGTGATAGGTATTGGAGGGCGGAAGCTGGACCTCCAAAATCCCAGCATGCCCTTGGGATTGGGCAAGGGCATGCCCTTGGGATTGGGCGAGATGGTGGCTCCCAGGTTTCGGTTCTTTACCTGTAGCAGGTGGTTCAGTGCCCAGAGCCCTACAGGAGTCTTGCCCATGGGGTTGCGAGAGGCCCACTCTGGTGCTCAGGGGCTGCCAGCTGAGCAGGAGGCTCCTGTTCTAGGATTTCTCCCCGAAAGGGGGACAAAGATGGAGCTCCCGGGGCTCCTTCCACTGTGGCAGGGCCCGCCACGTTCTCCAGTCTCCCTCTCAGTCTAGACCCCCGGCCTGCTTACTTGGTGCATCTTGCGGGGCCCCTGCTGGTGCTGCTGGACCAGCTTCACTTCCAGCGAAGAGGCTGCTTAGTGACTGTGCTGGGGGGCCAGAGCAGCCCGAACTTGGGGCGCTGTCTGCAGAAAGCGTGGGAAGCTGAGCACTGCGCCCAGTGCTCCAGGACCCCGCATCTCCTCAGCAGAAGCTCTGCCCTGATGAGCGGACCTGAGCAGCTTCGCAGAGCCGGTCAGCTCGGCCTGATAACCAGTCGGCCTGGTACCACTGCTGTCCTGACCCGGGAGGGGCAGAAGCGTCAAGACAGGCTCCAGAGCCGGGAGTTTGCAGGAATTCTTACACCTGATGCTCAGGTCAATGACTTCTGATGCGGGTTCGAGCGTTCTCGGTGCATCTGGTCAGCTGGGCCATATCATATGCGGCGCGAATTCATCCACAAGTTGACTGGAAAAGCTGTGTTTGGAATCACTGTTCCCATATTTACAAGTACACGTGGATGCAAACCGGGAGAGTTCACTGGCAGTGCTGTTTGGCTAAACAGTTAAGACACCAGCCTTGGAATTGTATCAATTCTTTGTCGGGCAGCGAGATGATTGGGTAAAAAGTATCCGAAGCTCCTCACTTTTTAAAAAAATATACTGGAGGTAACGTCTGATCAAAAGTTACAAGAGTTGTTTAAAGAAGTTCTCATTTTCCGAATTAGTTCTTAAACTTGTGACAAGTTTCCTACATACATGCTGCAGAACAAATACGGTTCTAGATGGTCTGGAGGGTAGGTGATGTAGGTATTAATCGCAGACAAATTATAAATCCTGAGAGTGTTTGAGTTGTTGGAACACATATGGACTTTCATTCCTAATGTTGGAAAAGAGATCATTACACCATAATATGGCTTCAGCTCTGATGAAAAATCCTGGTGGTTCAAACAAACATCCATCCTCCATTCTCCAGATGTAAGAAGGAACTTATACCTCTCCTTATGCACATCAGAACAACAGAGAAGGACGTAGACTCTAGGCTTCACACTGTAAGTAATTTCATTATTTTTGTAGGTTAATAGATAAGGTGTTTATGTGCTGATGGAGTATTTTATTTCCTGATCTGTAAACATCAACTACCATCAGTTCAGTTCAGTTCAGTTCAGTTCAGTTGCTCAGTCATGTCCGACTCTTTGCAACCCCATGAATTGCAGCACGCCAGGCCTCCCTGTCCATCACCAACTCCCGGAGTTCACCCAAACTCATGTCCATCAAATCCATGATGCCATCCAGCCATCTCATCCTCTATCATCCCCTTCTCCTCCTGCCCCCAATCTCTCCCTGCAACAGGGTCTTTTCCAATGAGTCAACTCTTCACATGAATTGGCCAAAGTATTAGAGTTTCAGCTTTAGTATCAGTCCTTCCAATGAACACCCAGGACTGGTCTCTTTCAGAATGGACTGGTTGGATCTCCTTGCAGTCCAAGGGACGCTCAAGAGTCTTCTTCAACACCACAGTTCAAAAGCATCAATTCTTCGGTGCTCAGCTTTCTTCACAGTCCAACTCTCACATCCATACATGACCACTGGAAAAACCATAGCCTCGACTAGACGGACCTTTGTTGGCAAAGTAATGTCTGTACTTTTCAATATGCTATCTAGATTGGTCATAACTTTCCTTCCAAGGAGTAAGTGTCTTCTAATTTCATGGCTGCAATCACCATCTGCAGTGATTTTGGAGCCCCCCAAAATAAAGTCTGACACTGTTTCCACTGTTTCCCCATCTATTTGATGCTAAAGCTGAAACCCCAGTACTTTGGCCATCTCATGAGAAGAGTTGACTCGTTGGAAAAGACTCTGATGCTGGGAGGGATTGGGGGCAGGAGGAGAAGGGGACGACCGAGGATGAGATGGCTGGATGGCATCACGGACTCGATGGACATGAGTCTGAGTGAACTCCGGGAGATGGTGATGAACAGGGAGGCCTGGCATGCTGCGATTTACGGGGTCGCAAAGAGTCGGACAAGACTGAGCGACTGAACTGAACTGAAATAGCAAGTTAGAAAAATCTGTACGCATAAAAATAGAGCTCATCTTTAACATTTAATATCCAGAGGTAATTTCTGTGTGCATGTGGGCACACAATTATTTGTTCTTTCTTTATGCATGTGGCCAATGGGAGTTGTTTTAACTGACTTCTATTTCCTTTTCACGTGCTCCTAACTTTTCTTTCCCTTCCCTTCCTTTTCCATTTCCTTTCTGGCACTATGAGAGAGAGAGCTCTCCTTCATCTTGTATTTTTCCAGCCTCAGTCTAGAATCAGTCATTTTTCCTAAATGACCTTGCCTACACTTACTGGAGAATTGTGTCTGGAAACTAAGAGCTAAGTGTTGGTTGTGCTCATTGCCACTGAGATGCCATTATCTTTATTAGCCTCTCTCAGTGGACAGAATTTAAAAAAAAATATGTGTACACACAACCATACATATGCACAGATCTAAAGTACCCAATGCTAATCCAGTACCTCAGGGTTCATTGTAGACCTCCTCTCACTTATTTTTAATGTTTTTTTTTTCTTTCTTCTTTTTTTTTTAATTTGACAGTAAGAAACCTGGCTACTAAATCTGTAATCTACTGGCTTATTTGTTTATCCCTAGAATACATGTGAGGCTTCCCAGGTGGCTCAGTGGTAAAGAACCCACTTGCAATGCAGGAGATGCAGGAGATGTGGGTTCAATCCCTGGGTTAGGAAAATCCCTTGGAGAAGGGAAGGGCAACCCACTCCAATATTCTTGCCTGGGAAAATTACATGGACAGAGGAACATGGCAGGCTACAGTCCATAGGGCAGTAAAGAGTTGGACATGACTGAGCTTGTACGCAGGAGAATACATGTTGTTTCAGAACTGCTAACCCATACTCTTGTGGGAATCAATTTTATAATTAATTTATGCTATTTATATATAGTTCTCTTGTCAGTAGCCTTACAGTATTTGGTGAAAACATTGCTTCCAAAGTTACTTTAGTTCCTTTTCCCCCGACATTTCCTTCATTGAAGTCATATCATACAGTTATAATATGTTTAGATTTA
The DNA here is from genome assembly GCA_006410635.1 of Cephalophus harveyi. Lineage (NCBI taxonomy): Eukaryota > Metazoa > Chordata > Mammalia > Artiodactyla > Bovidae > Cephalophus > Cephalophus harveyi. The sequence goes on from SJYT01003426.1 coordinate 16,644, forward strand.
TATGTCACCACTATATGCGGCTTCCCCAGTGGCTCAGACAGTAAAGCATCTGCTTGCCATGCAGAAGACCCGGGTTCGATTCCTGGGTCTGGAAGGTCCCCTGGAGAAGGAAATGGCAATCCACTCCAACACTCTTGCTCGGAAAATCCCATGGACAGAGGAGCCTGATAGGCTACAGTCCATGGGGTCACTAAGAGTCGGACACGATTGAGCAACTTCACTTTCACTTTCACTATATGTAGTCCATGCTAGAATCCCTTGACATACAGGTTGATGTTTTTAATTCTGCATACATTAAAGTCCTCTCTGCAAAGTTTTGACAAATGCAAGGAGTAATATACCCAGTAATCCAATTTCATACAGTATGGTTTCATAACCCTAAAAATTCTCCTTTGTAATCAATCTATTCTTCTCCACCAACTCTTCTGATGGTTTAGAAAGTTATTAACGTTAGTTTTTTCCTATTAAGAGTGGGGACAATATTCTGTATTCTGACCCTCTTCAAACTGATTCCAGAAGTCTGGCCAACTGATTGCTGATAGAGGTTTCAAGGCAGTTCAATGGAAATTTATATTATTTTCAACAAATTATACTGGAAAAACTGGAAATCATATACTCTTTAAAACTAACCATTATTTCATACTATTTTCAAATGTTAACTTGAAATGGAATATAGATCTAAATGTTTAATCAGAAACTATAAAATTCTTAGAATACAATACATGGATCAGTGTGGGGTCTGCAGAAGCTGTCTTCTGCCCTGTATACCCTTTCCTTTCTTCTTCTCTTCCCTTTCATGACATTTCCTGTCCTTTTCTGTGTTCCCCATCAGGATGGAGAAACTGTTGACTCTAGTGGTTTAAAGTTGTTACTTTGTTAAGTGATTGTATTTAAATCAACAAATTATATTAGGAGTATTATTTTACCACTATGATACAATGAAAGAGCTTTTCTTCTATTAAAAGTATTTCAGGAGCAGATGTAAGGTGGAGACAGAGAGGGAATGTGTTTGACTTGCGGGGTACCCCTGACCCAGGCCATGACTCCTGACCTGGCTGTGGAATGGGTAGTCAGGGTACATAAACCATGGAATCTCTGCCCCAGAGATGTGTCTGCTACCCTTGAATTTTTGTTTCATAAAATTATATCAGAATAGCTGACCTTTATTTCCCTTTTGGCATTGTTAGTCATGAACTGAACTTTATTTCCCATCTCCACATCTGTTCTTTCCTAAGCTTCTGTGTGTGTATTTTCTGGCATATTTAACATTGCTTTAATGGATTTTGAATCCTTTTTGAATATGTGGTAGTATGCGCATGTCCTGGTGAGTATGTGTGTATCTTTCTTAAGTGCTGGTATTGGGCTGTACTGGCTAGGTCAGTTATGAAGTCTTATTCTTAGGAGGAACATTAATAGAAACTATTTTTATTTTATGACACCATAACATTTTTGTTGCTTTTTATAATGAACATTTTAGAAAGCTTTTAAACATTAAATATTTGATTATTTTACTTTTGGCTTGCATAAATAATGATTACTATGTAGACAAATATATATATATACATGTTTATTTATGAATTTATACATATCCAGAGGAGAATAGGAAAATGAGTATGATATGCATATTAAATGTATAAAATGATGAGAATTCCCTAACTGTCTAGTGGTTAGGACTCCATGCTTTCACTGCTGGGGCCTGGGTTCCATCTCTGGTTGGGGAACTAAGATTGCACAAACTAAGAGGCACAGCCAAAAAAGAAAAGAAAAATGTGTAAAATGAGGAATTATCTATATTTACCTTTAAATGTATTTGTGTGGCAGCATATTTATGTGTACTTTTATTTTATGAATTCACATTGGGATTTTTTGTTATTAATTCAGACAAGTCCTCTAATTCTTCTGAGAGCTGAACAAGCTCAGTGACTTGGTGTAATAGTGACCTCTACTGGTGAATATGCATTAAAAAACCTAAAATCTTACTAGATGGTGATTGCAGCCATGAAATTAAAAGATGCTTACTCCTTGGAAGAAAAGTTATGACCAACCTAGATAGCATGTTGAAAAGCAGAGACATTACTTTGCCAACAAAGGTCCATCTAGTCAAGGCTATGGTTTTTCCAGTGGTCATGTATGGATGTTGGACTGTGAAGAAGGCTGACCACTGAAGAATTGATGCTTTTGAACTGTGTGGTGTTGGAAAGGACACTTGAGAGTCCCTTGGACTGCAAAGAGATCCAACCAGTTCATTCTGAAGGAGATCAGCCCTGGGTGTTCTTTGGAAGGAATGTTGCTAAAGCTGAAACTCCAGTACTTTGGCCACCTCATGTGAAGAGTTGACTCATTGGAAAAGACTCTGATGCTGGGAGGGATTGGGGGCAGGAGGAGAAGGAGACGACAGAAGATGAGATGGCTGGATGGCATCACTGACTCGACGGACGTGAGTCTGAGTGAACTCCGGGAGTTGGTGATAGACAGGGAGGCCTGGCGTGCTGCGATTCATGGGGTTGCAAAGAGTCGGACATGACTGAGCGACTGAACTGAACTGAACTGTATACTTGATTTGTTTCTAATGAATATCACATTCTCTCTCTGTAAAAGAAAATATATCTTTCCATTTTTAAAAATTATTCCAAGACAGTCTTAGTGTAAAGATTTTTTTATAAAGGATAAATATCAGTATGGTTACCTTAAAAGAGACTAATTTACATGGACCATTTTAACTGATTCATTAACCGAGTTTACAGTAATGAAAATTTATCCAACACCAGTGCCTTACATTAGCTAATGGCTTTTAATCTAATGATGCAGTACAAGACCTCATAGTGATGTATGTTTTTATTTTAATAAAAATTAGATATCAGGCTTCATTTTGTGAAAACTAAAATAGTAACTTTAGCTTTGTAAAAGGACTAGCTGATATTGACCCTTGGCCAGCAGATTCTTTATTACATTTCTGAAATTTTTTATTGATAGAATTTAGGCCTTTCCAGTTTTCATGATTAAACACTTTGTCAATGCAAACATCTTTCATGGGATGAAATGCTTGGCAGTTTGGTGATGTTAGCGGTAAGCAAATCATTCTTTTTAGGCAATTATGTGTCAGTGGAAAAGTATGGCTCACTTAGTACTCTTCTAACCAACCATCTGATTAACTTTTAAAAGATAAAATAGTTTATTGAAGACAGCTTTGAAATGTTAAGTATAACATAATAAATAAAGAAAGAACAAAGAATAGTGAAGGTGAACATTATACATAATTATTAGAATTGTATTATCAATGGGATCTAACACAGTAAGCTCTTGGGGTTTGTAGAATTTGAGAAGTGAAGGGCATTTCCAGATGGTGGGAGGTTTCAGAGTTTCCTGTGTTTCTATTCAGAGAGCCACCTAATTAGAAGGAAAAGTGAATGTGATGTTATACTGTTTCTGTAAGCTCGTAATTTTAAGAAATAGATGTTTTAGTGCTATAATTCCAGATTAGTTAGCTTTATGTTAACTTTGTGCTGTGCTTAGTCTAAACTCAGTTGTGTCCGAGTCTTTGCAACCCTATGGACTGTAGCCCGCCAGGTTCCTCTGTCCATGGGATTCTCCCAGCAAGAATACTGGAGGGGGTTGCCATGCCCTCCTCCAGGGGATCTTCCTGACCCAGGGATCAAACCCCAGGTCTCTTGCATTGCAAGTGGATTCTTTACTGTCTGAGCTACCAGGCAAGCCCCATGTTAATTTTAAATGCATATTTTATCACATAATGACAAATACATGGAATTAATCCTTTAAGCTCATGTTCTTGGAATGCATATACTACTTGTTAATTATAATTATATTGGGAAACAGAGTTAAATGCAGGAACACTTACTATTTTTAAAATAGTAGAAAGATTTGTACTCCTTTAAAAAATGATAGACACAGAGTATGAGAGTGTAGACTCCGAAACTGGACTGCTTAAGTATTTGGGTTCATCTGGCTCCCTCTGTTGAAATCATGATAATAACAAAAGTCATATGTCATCATCATCATTGTAAAAGACATTTGGACAAAGGTATCCTTTCCAGTGTACTCCTTCTCTTTGTAGATTTTTTTTCTTATCTTTTTCATTTTTCTTTTTTCTTATCTTTACCGTAGCGTCTTTTATTTTCCTGAGACTTCTGTTTTCCATGAAATATTTGTTTTAAAATAGTTTTGTTAACCGAAATCCTGCACTTATCTCATAACCTTTTCTTGGGATTCTCCCCAGGTAATTATGTACAAAGTATTAAGAAACCAGGAGTATCTTGGGTCTAATGTGTCTAACATTTTTCATGCCTTCCCAGGTTATCAGTCTAGGCTCAGAAGTGTTCAGTCTGAAGTTCATCTATTCCTCCGTTACCGTGTTTGTTTCCCTTTCATTCTTTTTTCCATTGTATATAGTACTGGACATATAGTCATTACCTGACGTGGCCAATTACACTTAACCTAAAGTGTAGGTTCATCAAAGAACTGAAAGTCACTCAGTCGTGTCTGACTTGCTGCGACCCCATGGACTATAGAGTCCATGGAATTCTCCAGGCCAGAATACTGGAGTGGGTAGCCATTCTCTTCTCCAGGGGATCTTCCCAACCCAGGGATTGAACCCAGGTCTCGATCTCGGTTCTCGAACCCAGGAGAAGAGAATGGCTACCCACTCCAGTATTCTGGCCACATCAGAGAGAGGAAGGACAAAAATATCTTGGCCAGGAATGAGGCCACAACTTCAGAAGTCTTTGTGGTATCACTAGTGATCAAGAACACCATTTGAGCCCACCGTCCTAGAAGCAGTTTGTGCAGGCTGAGTGAGAGGATGGGAGACAGGAAAAGATTGGAAACTAGAGAACTCAGAGCAAGTGGACAATTTTCCTGAGACACCACTTAATTTTGAAATGTTTCCCTCTATTCAGTTCAGGCAGTTCAGTCACTTAGTTGTGTCTGACCCTTTGCAACCCCACGGACTGCAGCACACCAGGCTTCCCTGTCCTTCACCAACTCCCGAAGCCTGCTCAAGCTCATGTCCATCGAGTTGGTGACACCATCCAACCATCTCATCCTCTGTCATCCCGTTCTCCTCCTACCTTCAATCTTTCCCAACATCAAATGAGTCTGTTCAAATGAGTCAGTTCTTTGCATCAGGTGGCCAAAGTATTGAAGTTTTAGCTTCATCATCAGTTCTTCCAATGAATGTTCAGGACTGATTTCCTTTGGGATGGACTGGTTGGATCTCCTTGCTGTCCAAGGGACTCTCAAGAGTCTTCTCCAACACCACAGTTCAAAAGCGTCAATTCTTCGGCACTCAGCTTTCTTTATAGTCCAACTCTCACATCCATACATGACTACTGGAAAAACCATAGCTTTGACCAGATGGACCTTTGTTGGCAAAGTAATGTCTCTGCTTTTTAATATGCTGTCTAGTTGGTCATAGCTTTTCTTCCAAGGAGCAAACAACTTTTAATTTCATAGCTGCAGTCATCACCTGCAGTGATTTTAGAGTCCAAAAAAATAAAGTCAGCCACTGTTTCCACTCTTTCCCCATCTATTTCCCATGAAGTGATGGGACTGGATGCCATGATCTTAGTTTTCTCAATGTTGAGCTTTAAGCCAACTTTTTCACTCTCCTCTTTCACTTTCATCAAGAGGCTTTTTAGTTCTTCTTCGCTTTCTGCCATAAGGGTGGTGTCATCTGCGTATCTGAGGTTATTGATATTTCTCCCAGCAATCTTGATTCCAGCTTGTGCTTCTTCCAGCCCAGCATTTCTCATGATGTTCTCTGCATAGAAGTTAAATAAGCAGGGTGGCAATATACAGGCTTGACATACTCCTTTTCCTATTTGGAACCAGTCTGTTGTTCCATGTCCAGTTCTAACTGTTGCCTCTTGACCTGCATACAGATTTCTCAAGAGGCAGGTCAGGTGGTCTGGTATTCCCATCTCTTTTCCACAGTTTGTTGTGATCTACACAGTCAAAGGCTTTGGCGTAGTCAATAAAGCAGAAGTAGATGTTTTTCTGGAACTCTCTTGCTTTTTCAATGATCCAGCGGATGTTGACAATTTGATCTCTGGTTCTTCTGCCTTTTCTAAATCCAGCTTGAACATCTGAAAGTTCATGGTTCACGTACTAGTGAATATTGAAGTCTGGCTTGGAGAATTTTGAGCATTCCTTTGCTAGCATGTGAGATGAGTGCAATTGTGTGTTACTTTGAACATTCTTTGGTATTGCCTTTCTTTGGGATTGGAACGAAAACTGACCTTTTCCAGTCCTGTGGCTGCTGCACATTTTTTCAAACTTGCTGGCATATTGAGTGTAGCACTTTAACCGCATCGCCTTTCAGAATTTGAAATAACTTAACTGGAATTCCATCACCTCCACTAGCTTTGTTCGTAGTGCTACCTCCTAAGGCCCACTTGACTTCCCATTCCAGGATGTCTGGCTCTAGGCTTTAGATAACCATCGTGGTTATCTGGGTCATTAAGATATTTTTTGTATAGTTCTTCCCACTGTTAGGCTTTCCTATTTCTTCAGATAGTGATCTTACAGTTACTGTAGGCATAGCCTTTCAGAAATTTGTGGAGTAAATTTCCATAATCTGACCATCTTTGTCAAGTTTATTCCCATCACCAAGGAGTGTAGGACGTTTCCTAATGAAAAGACATATTCTATTCTGTTTTCCCAACTCTGGCACTGGCATTATACTTACAAACCCTCTGATATCAGGTTAACCTTTTATGTTCTTCCTGTTAAGCAAGAAACTGGAAAAAGAGTTGGGAAAATATTGTAAGTTCAAAAGCATTGTTTTTAATTTAAATACATGTCTTAAAGCACCACAAAGCAGAAAAATGAAGAGAGAAAAACTTAATAAAATTCTAGACCTGCTCGATTTTTCTGTTGGTCTAAAATGTGTAAAAGATTATTCTGTTGGTATGAGTAGACAAATAAAGAAATAAAAACAGACACTCGACTTTAGTCATTCTATAGTCTTGAGAAAATAAGTCATAGAGGAAAATTCATAGGGATTTCACATTAAATGGCACAAAAATCAACATGACCGTTAAGAGTGGTAATAAGATTACTTAATGACATTTTAAACTTTTCAATAGCTGAAAAATTGTGAGCCCTTGTTTTTTCAAAAAGTTTCAATTATAGTAAACTACTAAAGTTGTGCATCATCAAATATGTTTAAAGCTTCGTTTTCTAATTAAGTTGTACACTTTGCTCCATAATTTCAGACTGCTGTGTTTCTCTTATAACCATCTATATGCCTGTTTTGCCTGTTTTTTTTCACTGCATGGAAAGAACTCACCTCTGTTCTTTCCACAGGGAACGTGATGCAAACAGAATCAATTACATGTATGCTCAATATGTCAAAAATACTATGGAACCACTTAATATCCCAGATGTCAGTAAGGACAAAAGATTTCCCTGGACAGTAAGTAACGCGGTTTTAGACTTGGAGCTTGACGGCTGTTTTCCTATCAGACCTGCTCTGTACTACTCTTAACTGAAGGACTGGCTCCAGAATTGGCTCTTTGGAAATGATCTGTGCTTGCCCTAATCTGAGGAAGGGAAATAAAACAGCTCAGAACATCTGTTCAGAGGTGGTCAGCTTTACTTAGGTATTTTTCTCTGTACTTTTTTGTCAGTTTTGAAAACATGAAATATCATTAACTTTGAGGTAGTTTCACTATTACCTACTTAATATCAGTTGACACTCTTTAAATAGTATTGCTAGAGTTCCTGAGTTTGTCTTCAAAAATTAAGTTTCATATGGCTTGAGTGTCTGTGACTGGTCATCTACCACAGTGAAGAGCTCATGAAAAAAAAAATGAGTATTGTTTTTCTTGAGAGCAAACCTACAAGGGTCAGTTTCTCAGACATTGAAAACTTTAGATTCTAGTATTTTCTCTCATCTGATTTAAGAAAACCATTGCAGTTGGAGGCAGCTGCCTTGACTTTGTTATTTTTGTATCTAGGAGACCTTTTTAGGACTGTAGCAATATAGACAATAGAAACAGTGGTAAGACTAAAGAAAGAGACATTTGTAATGTGTAGAATCCTTGGTGGTGTCAAGATTCTGATTTCTACCCTTCTTATTAAGTTGCTTGAGACATCTACTACACAGGGATAGTTGGAACTCAGTAAATATTTTGCTTAGTACTACTGTAAGCTGCTTAAGAAACTTTTAAATGGAAAATAAAAGAAATATAGGTAAATAAAATGGAAAGTAAAAAATTAAACATAGGATATTTATTATTTTTAGTAAAGACTGATTGTTTTTTATTGCATTTATATGAACTTCATTATAATTTGTGCATTTTTTACACTCTGATGTTATCTCCAGCTAATAAAAGATAAGCGTATTAATAACTTCATATGTCCGGTATAGTTTGTATAGCATCTAATGGGCAGACAATCTGTTCATAGTATTTAGCTGTTTTGCTTTTCGTTTCTTTGTTTAGAATGAAAACATGGGAAATATAAACCAGCAGTGCATTAGAAGTTTGCTTTGTACACCTATAAAAAACGGAAAGAAGAACAAAGTGATAGGTAAAGCCTTTTCATTGACCTCCACTCTGTGCTTATTAAAGAAAAACATATTCCCAGAAACTTCTTTCCAGTGTAAATTTAAAGACTAAAATATAGAAAAAAGATGAAAATTGGAATGATAAAAGAATTTTGAAATAATTTTACCTTGATAAATGTCAACAAACATTTGTTAAGTATCTTGTTAAATATGGTATACTTTTGTAATTATAATCCTGTTTCAACAGAGGTTTTGTTTAAAAATGACATTTTGAAAGTTAGTAGACTGAGAGATATCAAATTGATAATGTATATTGTTTTAGAGCCTCACATCTTAGTTTATGATTTTTCTTTTTTTGAATATGTGGTTTAGATTGTAGATTGTATTCATCGAACACTCCATGTTTTCAGCACCTGGGATAAATCAGTGAATAAATCAAAATCCCTGCCTCAGGGAGTTTACATTCTTATAATAAAGTTTAGTAAAACATGTCTACTGCAGGAATGGTGGAAGAAGGCATTCTTAGAAAAATGAGATGATGTTTCCTGTTACTGACATATTTGTTCTTGGCACTGCAGGTTATATTAAGAGTAGAAAAGGAAATTTGTATGCCAATTATGGCTTCCTTAGTGGTTCAGATGGTGAAAAATCCACCTGCAATGCAGGAGACCCAGGTTCAATCCTTGGGTCAAGAAGATCCCCTGGAGAAGGGAATGGCAACCCACTCCAGTATTCTTGCCTGGAGAATCCCATGGACAGAGGAGCCTGGCGGGCTTCAGTCCACAGGGTTACAACGAGTTGGACACAACTGAGTGACTAACACATGCATGATTGATGCTGTAAAAATAGCCTGAACTATACACATCTAGATGTGTATAAGAGACAGCTCCAGTATTCTTGCCTGGAGAATCCCATGGACAGAGGAGCCTGGCGGGCTTCAGTCCACAGGGTTACAACGAGTTGGACACAACTGAGTGACTAACACATGCATGATTGATGCTGTAAAAATAGCCTGAACTGTTAAATATTCCCCCTAGAAATTGAAATAAAGGTTTAAACTTTGAAATAAAAACCCTAATGGTGCAAGACTTAGCGCAAGACTTAGCTGTATAAATTTACCTTAAAAAATCTGATTAGTTTCCAGGTTGAAAATCAGTTTCCAGAAAAAAAATTTCTGGTTAGTTCCAAGATTTGACTGTAATTTTATTAAAGAAGAGTGTCAGTCAGAAAGGTGGGGGAGGGAGGTATTGTTGATGAAAGTGGGGAGTGGGGAGACCAGTACTTAAATTGCCTCTCCAGTTCTGTGCAGCAGTCTGGGAACCTTCGCCCCTTTCGTGGAGATGGGTGTGGAAGGCTGTATCGGTGCAGGCTCTTCTGACCGCTTGAGACCAGCACTTGGGTGGCCGTGCACGCAGCAGGTGGTCCTGGCACTTCCCAGCGATCCAGTTCTCCTCCTGGTGTGCGTCCTCGCTTAGAGACAGATACACTGGCTTACACCTTTAAAGAGCCCACCAGTCTGACCTCCCTTGTTCTGATTATTTACTTTCCAAGCTACGCTAACTCATATGAAGAGAATGCCTTCTTCCTAGCCTCACTTAGGCATGGCTCGCTTTGCCACTTGCTCCTTATCGTAGATCAGTCACCTGGACTTGAGGTCATGGGCTGAGTTACAGGTGCGCTGCTCGCATTCCTGAGGCAGATCCATTTCTTGTTGGTACCCATTTCTTACTATTCTGGTTTTATGAGTCAGTCTGTGAGCTGAGGTACTGTTCTGCACCCGAGAGCAGGAGGTGTCCTCCGCGTGGTAATCTGCTTTCTGAGCCTCCGGGGCTGGGCTCACTGGTGAATTGCCTCATCAGCCTCTTGGAAGACAGCCTGGCGACTCCCTGAAGGCTGTTCATCACTTGCACACCTCTCAGTTCTCAGAAAAAAAAAGGAGAAGCTAGTGAACTCATGTATTAGCTCCTTTCAAGGGTATCACCAATCAGATCCCTAACAGAGACCAAAGAAAACTGACGGAGGTGCCCTACGATAATGACAGTGAGTCAATGTTTAGTTAAAAGTTGATATCCTAGGGAGTTAGGTGCAAACTACATGGCAGATGTTATGCTTTTTGATAGAAGTGTAGAGCTTGCAACAAGCTGCCTTTGACCTTTAAAAATGTGAAATGAATTCCAAAAGTGATGCACTATTTATTAAGACTAATATGTTTTGGTGAGAAGGAGGGCAGAGTGGCAGCTGGCCACATTAAGTCATGTCTTTGCTTTTTCTCTGCAGCATCTCTTTGGAATAGTTGGGAATGGGGAATGGCTAGAGGAAGTTATAATCAGGCTTTTTCATCACTTTACACAAGTGATAAATAAGAGTCATTTGGGAAAGCACAGAGATCCCTGGATAGGAATAGGACTCAGGATATCCACGTGGTTCCACTCTCCGTTTAACCTTTTAAACAGTTATGGGCACTTATACAACTAAGTCACACCCTTCCGATCTGTTCAGAATCCACGTTCTATGGTCCTGTCACCATTCCAGACAAGTGAACAAGAAATGATCAGTACCAGCTGAAATAATCAGACTTCCGTTTGCATACATTTTATGTCACTCTTATTTGATAACAAGAGTCAGAAGTAAGCAAATGCTGTTTGGGGGAAGGAAAAATTCCCTGCCAATTAAAAAAGAAAAATACCCTACTGAGATTTCTGGTGGGGGTTCAAGGTAATTCCAATAGGGAAAATTTTCAGTGTTACCCACTGTTCTGTAAGTGTAACAAAACAGAGAATTTGAATTCTCAAGTGAACTTTATATTCACAGATGTACCATGGAAAATAGCATGCTTGTAATAATTTTTCTTATATGTCACAGACCAGATTTTGCTATTATGTAATTCTAATACAGAATCCCTACAGAGTTACATGCGGAAAGACAGATGGGCCCATGTGTTTTTTGCAATCTTTCTTTCCTTCCTTTTTTTCCATTACTGACAATTAGATGAAACTGTAGACATTAGACGAGTGCAGGGCCTGTTGTATCATTAATGTTTGCTCAGTGGTCTGGCTGGTCCAGAATGTTTCCACGACTTTGTTTCCAACACTATTAAGAGGCTCCTTTCCTCCTGGAGCATTCATTTATTTTAACCAATTATTTCCCCTATTTATTAGATTAAGTTTGTCTTTTTCTTATATTTACTAGAAATACTTTTGCTTATTTTCCATGTCAGTTTCAGGGCATGTTTTGAAGAAATCAGTTCCATTCCCATCCAAAAAGAAAAGTTGTTGAGAACATTTCCACTTTAGATAACTTACATTTATATCTTTTTTTTAGTGAAAAGGTAATACAAATCATAGTGTTACACCACATGTTATTTGACACAGTGAAGTATGAGAGAGATGTATTTCTTACTGAATGTATTTTCTAAACTCATGCTGTCTAGTTCTTTGCTCATCTGTGTGTGGCAGTATGATTCCAATGCATAAGCAAATGCTGTAAAATTATATAAATTTAAATTTTACTTCTACTTAATTTTATTTTTCATATTAAATTATATCATTTGGCAATCTGTTCAGTTGTTTTTAAAAATATTTGCTAGGATTTTCCTAATGCAAACATAATAACATTGTGCAGTGTCATACATGGTACATATTGCCTACATTGCTTAAGGTTTTTCCCAGTTAGAGAATTGTAAATTGTGTTTAATGAGAAGAAGCACCAGAAAATAAGACTGTAGGGACAGTAATAATTGGAAGAAAATGAGAAAAAAAAGAACTAGGGTATTATGTCTTTAAATTATAAAAGTGAAAATCTACAGAATGAAAATAAACATAAGGATTATAGTTTCAAGAATTGATTGAAGAAATAGAAAAATAAGAGAAACTTCATAGTAGCCCTGGAAAACAGAGCTTGCCTTTATTGGACCACCAACATTGAGGAATTTCTAGAAGATAGATATTAATATGAAGTGTATACTGTTTGTAAGAACACGCTGTACACAAAATGGGCAAAATCTGAATAGAGATAACAATATTAGTATCAGAGAGGGTAGATTTTAAGATAAAAGAGCATAATGTACAGAATCATTTTGCATTGAATAAGTTAAATTCAGAGGGAAGTGTAATTGTCATAAATGCCTCTAATAAGGTAAATAACATCATTGACATATAAAAGTCAAAGCTATTAAAAATACAAAGAGAAGTGGACAAAATGGTAGTCATAGTGAGAGTCTTTAATACATTTTTCGTAAAATG
>SJYT01003426.1:29608-174360 GCA_006410635.1 Cephalophus harveyi
TGAAAAATGTACTTAGAGGAGATGTAGAGCTTTAAATATTTTGCTATTTTAATCAGGAAATAATAAACTAAAGAGCTGCTTGATGAAAGTGAAAGAGGAGAGTGAAAAAGATAGCTTAAAGCTCAACATTCAGGAAACGAAGATCATGGCATCTGGTCCCATCACTTCATGACAAATAGATGGGGAAACAATGGCAGGCTTTATTTTTCTGGGCTCCAAAATCACTGCAGATGGTGAATGCAGTCATGAAATTAAAAGATGCTTACTCCTTGGAAGGAAAGTTATGACCAACATAGACAGCATATTAAAAAAGCAGAAACATTACTTTGCCAACAAAGGTTCATCTGGTCAAAGCTATGGTTTTTCCAGTGGTCATGTATGGATGTGAGAGTTGGACTATAAAGAAAGCTGAGTGCTGAAGAGTTGATGCGTTTGAACTGTGGTGTTGGAGAAGACTCTTGAGAGTCCTTTGGACTGCAAGGAGATCCAACCAGTCTATCCCAAAGGAAATCAGTCCTGACTATTCACTGGAAGGACTGATGTTGAAACTGAAACTCCAATACTTTGGCCACCTGATACAAAGAGCTGACATTTGAAAAGACCCTGATGCTGGGAAAGATTGAAGGCAGGAGGAGAAGGGGACAACAGAGGATAACATGGTTGGATGGCATCACCGACTCGATGGACATGAGTTTGAGTAGACTCTGGAGTTGGTGATGGCAGGGAGCCCTGGCGTGCTGTGCAAAGTGGGGTCACAAAGAGTTGGACACAACGGAGCGACTGATCTGAATCAGGAAATAATGAAACTATTTCAACTAAGTGTTCATCTCACTCCCCACACTGCCCCCCAAATAAGAAAATGAATAGGAAGAAAGAAAGCAGAGTAAAGAAACTGAAAAGAGAAATTTATGAAATGAAAAAGGACAGTAAAACGAGATGATGGGCAAACACTAAACAAACATCCAATACAGATAATGAGGGAAATAAGAGAAACACAAATAGGAATGAGAAAAGAAATGTAATTATAGATGCAGAAAAATATTTAAAGATGTTATATAATACACTGTACCAAAAAACTGATATGTTTTGATGAAACAAATTCTATAAAAACTGGTAATAACCAATACTAAGGAGAGTTTAAAATTTCTCATGGAAGTAGTTGAAAAGTTATATTTTTTAAGTCATTAAGAAAAAACACAACACTATTACCCAAAGTAAATTCTTACCAAAGCAACCGGAGGACAGGAAAGGATGAAATAAGGTGAAGTATGGAAAAGGAAATAACAGAATAACTAACAATATGATATGATTGTTAAGTGGAAAAACCCAAGAGAATCACCTGAAAGTATCTAAAATGAGAGTTGCAAAAGTGCCTGGCTTTCAAATGGTTAAAGGAAAATAATTTGCTTACATGGCAAGACAAATTTGTTGGGAAATAATAATGGAAAAAAATCCCATTTACAACAATAACAAGGAATAAACTTTGTCAGAAATAGGAACATCTATGTGAGGAAAACTATAAAACTACTAGATAACTTGAAAATCTTCAGTATATGAACTGACAAAACATTTCCTGATGATAAGGATTTTTTTAAGATGTTAAGTTTTTGCAGATTAGGTTTTATTTCAATTTTAGTACATGTCCTGATAAGGTTGTTTCTCAAAGGGGAAGGTAGTTCTTAACAAACATATAAAATATTCATCTGGAGGGTAACATATAAAAAGAATTATTTATAAAATTCTTCTGGAAGGAGAGTGTAACATAATCAGAGTTGATGGATAGAGAATTGCCTTATCAGAAATTAAAATAATGCTGTATAAGTAACATAATTAAAAGTATTAAATGTGTGGTCGAAAAGATGGCAAAATTGATGGAACACAATAGAAAGTCTAAATGCAGACCCAAGTCTGATATACTTTGTGTTGGTATATAATAGACTATATTTCTGTTTCTAAGATGTTATTGGTTGAAAGACACCATTTTATGTACCTCAAAGAAAGAAAAACATGATTTCTGTTACACCATTACAAGCAATTGATGAGAATGCAAACTGATTTCATAAAATTTAAATGTGAAAAAAGCACACTGTTGAAATAATATGAATTTATTATTTGAGGTGACAATTTAAATTATTAAAGGATGAATAAGTTTCATAAGACTCCAGTAGCAATTGAGGGGGGGTATTAAGTAGAATTAGAAGATTAAATGTGATAGAATGAATCTATAAAAGTGCTAGAGGAAAATATTGGTTTATATGTAGTCTTAAAACAGGGAGCTTCTTTTAAACGCAAGACACTATAGTTGAAAACTTAAAAGATGACTTACCTGAGAAATTGAATCTTTTCTGCAGCGAAAAACTTCCTAAATTAAGATAATTGGCAAATAAGTGAAAAAACATTTTTTTGCCAGGTTTTTTTTTGCAAGGTTGGTCATAAGGGTATAAAAGGGCAGGACTTGTGTGTATATGTGTTAGTCACTCAGTCGTGTCTGACTCTGTGTGACCCCATGGACTGTAACCCGCCAGGCTCCACTGTCCATGGGATTCTCCAGGCAAGAATACTGGAGTGGGTAACCATTCCCTTCTCCAAGGGATTTTCCTGACCAAGGATCCAATGCAGGTCTCCCGCATTGCAGGCCAATTCTTTACTGTCTGAGCCGCAAGTATTAACAGTTTTGGCATCTCGCCATGTTGTGTGGGAAAGAAGGCATGAGACCACAAGCAGAATGTAAGTGTTGACGCCCTGCTCTGCCACAAAGCCAGAAGGAAAGCTGTGGTTGGTAAGAACATCTGACCTCTGGAATTATAGAAAAGGAAACCTCAGTGTGTGATTTGAGAAACTACCCAGTTCCCTTCAGCATAATTTCCAGAGGCCTTCAGTGCCAGCTAGCTCTCAGAGTTGCTGTTGTGAGCATGTGGAATAATGTCTGATCAAGTATTTTGTGAACTACTAACATTACGTAACACTGATATTTTGTTATCTAGCTCTGCTACTTCTTGGCTTTCACCTAATATGTTTTTGAATATTTTATTTTATGGTTATACATAGATATTGATTTTGGCTGAGTGATTTTATTTTTGGTTCTGCAATAACTACTTTGTTTTTATGTATAAGTGCTTCTGATTTTATATCACTTGCTAGTAGATGTGGCATCTCAAATGACCAGTTTTACATTTCATTACTATACTCTTTATCCACTCTTCCACATCTTTAAGAAATACATTGTGCAAACTATCTGTAAATGGGTCCAAGCTTTACATTTTCTCAAAGAACCCTGTTTGTTATAAACCTTTTTCCTCTTCATAGATTTTTTTTCCAACTTAGGCATTTCTGTTTAATAGATTTAAATTTTATTAAGGGTGTAAAGAGAATAATGAGATTATCATGAATGCTCTATAAATGTGACTGCTTTCAAAGAAGAATCAAAGTATATTCCTAAAGGGATCACTTGTCCTCTCCCCTTTCCTTATCCTGAGTGTTGCTCTGTGTCTGCCTGTCTGTCGAGGCGGGTCATGACACACACACATGCTCGGTGTTCTGCCCAGAGCTGTGGTCGGTACAGCCAACTCTTGCTGTGTGTATGCTGAATATGCCGTTGTAGTACCTTTCAGTTCCTGAGGTATTAATTAATACAACTTACTGGGCTTCCTCAGCAGCTCAACAGTAAAGAATCTGCCTGCAATGCAGGAGCCACAGGAGAAGACTCGGGTTCGATCCCTGGGTCGGGAAGATCCCTTGGAGTAGGAAATGGCAACCTACTCCAGTATTCTTGCCGGGAGAATCCCATGAACAGAGGAGCCTGGCAAGCCAGATTGAGCCTTGTGATCCATGGGGTTGCAAAGAGTTGGACACGACTGAGCGACTGAACTGAACTGAACTGAGCGGCTAAACAACAATGTATTCATTCAAGGACTTGACTGAGGCTGATGATTTGAACCATTGTCCTGGAAAGAGTTCCTTACCTCGGTCCCAAGCCTAGCAGAATGCCTAATGACCCCATCTCAGCCTCACCGGCTTGTCTTTTCCTTTCCATACATGCAGTCAATCTTATGGAGTGACAAAAAGAAAAATCCTGTTTATGAAAAGTGGCCATCAAGCAGGAGAAAACTTAGTAAAAATTGAAAAGCAGTTACATTGTGATATGAAGATAAGGAATGCATGACTCAAGAACACGTGATGGGGGAGATAGCCAGATGCCTTCATAAACAGCTCCATCTTTATAATTTGGGGATTCACAAAGGTTGGAGGACATAACCCTTGTGTTTGCACTGTACGTGGTATGTGGTCTTTTAAAATGATGGATGCTGATTGCCATTTACTCATGGTTTTTACTTGCAGTGTCCAAATTTTAAATTTTTCTTGATAATGGAATAAGTGTTAGAGACCTAAACTCTGCAGCAGTAATACTGATAGATAAAGATGGCTTTACTGTCTAAAATAGAAAAACTCTCACAGCAAAAGGAGGATACAGATACTTTGTAGTGTTAAAAATAAAGTGCACACCAATGGTGATAAAGGGACTACATGTGCAACCATGCATCATTTCAGACTCTCTGAAATCCTTTTCTGCTCCAGGAAAAATAAGAGATAGTAAACCACAGTCTTCATGGGAAAGTAATTGGGTCAGAACTGCAGTCTTGCATCCTTTCATTAACTTGGTTAACATTTTTTGAGTCCTGCTGTGTGCCAGGCCTGACTAGCTGAGGAAGTGGAACTGAAAAATAAAATCTCTTCAGCCCAAGATATGTACAGTCTAGAAAGAGAGACAGAAATAAAACTCCCTATGACCATCCAGGTGATAAAATTAAGGAGCTAGGAGAGGTGTCTGCCTCCCCTGGGGAAGCGGGAGGCCTCTGGGAGCTCCCTGTGAAGGGCATGTAGGGATCTCCTGGGTAACAGGAAAGAGACTGGGGCCAGCGGAAAGCTATAGGCAAAGGTGTGGGTGAGCAAGAGGCAGTCAGGAAACTGCTAACAGTCATCAGACGGGTAAAAGGCACAGGGCAGCTGCATGGTGATAATCTGGTCTTTGGGGCTAGGCTGACCTGGGGTTTCAATTTTAAATGTAAGCACCCTGGAGCACATGACTTAAGCTTCCGGAGCCTCAGTCTCTTCATCTGTAAAGTGGATATGAGCGCACCTTTCTCAGTGTAAGTCACGGAGACCAGATCCACGTGTCCTGAAGCGTGGATCACCGCACCTACTCCGCAGTGGGCATGCGATGGAGGTCTGTGTTACGTATGTAGAGACAGGACATTAGAAACACTGTTCCCCAGAGGTACAAGGTCATCAGACTCCTTGCAGAGACCCCTTGGGATCGGACCCCAGCAGAACAACGAGTTCAATTAAGATTTGACATAGTCTTCCATTTATATGTACTATGAGTTTGACTTTCTAAGAAAGGCCAGGACTTGGGAGGTTAGGTTATGATTTTCTTCAAAGATTAATTCTGCTCTTAGATCTAAGTAAATAGTCATCTCTATGTGCATTTATTTGCAGTATCAAAAGTGATTGGAAATATTCTCCTGGATGCAGAGGTACATATTTGAAATTTGAGACTGTCTCTGGGAACTGTCTGTTTCCTACATTCTATTTTGTGGATAATTGTGTTTTTTAACTTCTGATTTCTCAGTAAGGAAAGGCAGCCTGGGTGACCCAAAATTCTGATGTGCATCAAAATTGTTCTCTTGGCAAGAGTACAAAAATCCAATTAGTCTCCAAAGGACAAATTGTCTTTGGGGATTCAACGGATATAAAATTCGTGACAGAATCTGAAAGAAAATAGTACTCTAGGATTTTTTTGCACATAATCAACTTACATTTAGGACTGTGTGAAATGAGTTTGCATGTAAATTAACTCAGTTCATTGTTCTAGCTTATATTTGTGAGGATCCGTTTGCGTTTTTGGAGATGGCAAGCATTCCTAAGAGAAAAGCCCTAGACCTTTGGGGGTCTGTGTTAAAGTCAGTGCACGTTGTGATTATGAATAGTAACATTTGTTCAATTTCTTGGATTATTATAGGGGTTTGCCAACTTGTTAATAAGATGGAGGAAACCACTGGCAAAGTTAAGCCTTTCAACCGAAACGATGAACAGTTTCTGGAAGCTTTCGTCATCTTTTGTGGCTTGGGGATCCAGAACACACAGATGTACGAAGCAGTGGAGAGAGCCATGGCCAAGCAGATGGTCACGCTGGAGGTGGGCTGCCCCTGCAGGACGCCCCCGGCTCCCGGGCGCACTCCCGGCCCGCCCCTCCCTGCGGCAGCGCTCGGTGGCTGTCACATCACGGCGACCCTACGGGAACCATGTGCTCCTCTCTCCCCACTTAAACAGCTGAGGAAACTGAGGCCCAGCATACTTTAGAAACTTGTCGAAGGTCATACGACCATAGCAGAGCTCAGGCCCCAGGTCCCTTCCGTCCTCCGCTTTCTCAGCCGAAAGCGGTCCTTGGACCTTAGTGACGAGCCGCTCACACTGATGATAGTCCCCTGCGCCCTGTCCTTTCTCCATTGCCTGAGCCTCCCCATCTCTCCTCATGAGCAGCTCTAGTCACACATCAAAAAAACAAAACCAGCTGTCCCAAGCAGTCAGAATCAGGAATGAGGAAGAGGGAAAACGCTTCCAAATTACAGATTTGTGGATCTTGAGAAAATTCTGATTCAGTAAGTCCTAGGTGGAGGCTGGAAATCTGAGTTACTACCTGCTCCCCCAACCCCCCAGAGGATTCTGAATGTGAACTACTGGCCTGGGGACTGGCCCCAAACAAGACTCACTCCCAAGCAGGATGCGCCCACCTGCCTGCGCCAGCCATCTCCAGATGTGTCTCACTGACTGCCTGAAAACACTCACTTTGTGTAAGATGGAAACTTCTTACATCGTAGACCAGTCTAGGGAATTAGACTTCAAGAAGGGCATTCCTTAGTCATTCATACACTGGGGTGAAATCTATTTTAGTGTTTGCCTACTCTTAGCCAGCAGAGATCAGTAGGAATCAATGTTTGAGTTACGGATTGTAACTTTTCCTCCAGCCCCTAATAAATAAGAGCTAGAAAGATGTATAAGTCAAGATTTACCAGTAACCAAGATGGTATCCTTTCTAATGTGAATATAAAACTCTAAATAGTTTTAGTAAAGTACTATATAAGAGACTTTGGATTAGAAATCAGTAGAAATCTGTTTCAAATACACACACACACAAGTATACATATATTTTAAATTAAATGTATGCATACATATACATATATACAATTTTTAATACAATTTTTTACTGTTTCCATGACTGTACTGAAGAATTGACTCTAAGCCAGCTATCAATTAGAAAGTCATCTCTTTTTAAACATACTTCCTATTTGGGAAATTTCAAACATAATGCTGAAGTAGAGAGGATAGTTAAGGAGACCCCATGTCTTCGTTAGCTGTCCTCAGTTGACCTGTGGCTGCTATCATTCCATCCACCCTCTTGCCCACTTCTCTGCACTCTTCTTCCTTATTAATCCATTGATTATTTTGAGACAAATCCCAGATATAATTTTGTTCAAAATTTCTGAATATTTTCCTCATTGAGATTTGTTTCTATTTTTACACTATAGTTTTATTTCAATTAAAAATGAGTACTTCTACTTTCACTTAGTATATCCATTTTCCAATTTCAATTCATTATAGGAAATCATATCTTTGATCACAGATTTAACCTTGAAAAACTTTTCTCCCAAGGCACTGGATAAAACCTAGGGACATAAATCCCTTATGTCTTCTTATGACAGGGAATTATTTTCACCTAGAAGACATCAGTATAATGACAGTAAAACAACAGTAAATAGCTAACCTTTATCAAATGCTTACTCTGTGTTCTCACATGTATTAACAAAAGTTCATCCTTACAACCCTATGAGTATGGTGCTATTTTTATCTTCAGTGTGTGGTAAAATTAATTTTTTAAACTTAGCATGTCGTGTTATTCCTTTATTCATTTGTCCGTGTTGCATTGCATTGGTTTATATGAGACTAGTTCAGGGTTGCCGTCTTAGTCTTCCTCAACAGACCACCTCCCTGGTGTCAACGGCAGGTTAGCTGTGACCTGTCCATTTCACGGCAGCGGGAAACAGCAGTTCTGCAGTTCCTTAGGTTTCCTAGTGATGAATGCTTCAAACAGTAAGACAAGTCACATGTATTACCATAGTGTAATGTTCTGAATCACAATATATAGACATATTTACCATTGGCTTTAGATTTTTAATTGCTTACAATTTTAAAAACTAGTTCAAGGAAAACTGGTTTGGGCCACTGAATTACTTGACTTGCCGTTTAAAGTCTGAAAATGAGGTACCTTTTTATCACTGACCCTTAAACTTTAAGAGATTTTAGTAAATCTGTGTTAATTCCACTTTGACTTTTCACTTTCATGCATTGGAGAAGGAAATGGCAACCCACTCCAGTGTTCTTGCCTTGAGAATCCCAGGGACGGTGGAGCCTGGTGGGCTGCCGTCTATGGGGTCACACAGAGTTGGACATGACTGAAGCGACTTAGCAGCAGCAGCAACTCTGTCAAAAGTGAACTTTTAAAAATGTATGATAGACAATTTAACATATAATCACTACCCTGGTTTAGAAGAACATCTAAAATATCCCATCATTTGGAGTTATCGGTTTTGAAAATGGGAATTAATGATTCACATGTTAAGTTATAGGAAGATAGTAAATGTGCCTTACTATCTTCTTGTAACTCCAACAGGATGGTGAAAAGTGTATGAGATTAGGAGATGAAAGCTGGGTCCCAGGCCCTCTTCTCACTGGGTGTGAGCTCACAGCCAAGTGATGAGAATCCCTGAGCCTAGGTGTCCTCTGTTGTTAACAGATGGATTTATAGGCCACTTCTGCTCTTCTCAGTTCTTGAATCCTGTGAGTGGAAAAGTCTCCTTGAATCTGTGTGACATTTATCTCTCTGCTACGCAGTTTTTCCTTATGAATTCTACAGGGGTTACAGGCCTCATCCAAGGGCCACTTCCAGACTGCTTTCTTCCTAAATGTCAACATTAAAATGTCAGCTTATGCAGAAGTCTTTTATCTTGATTCAATACACCAGTAAAATAACTAAAGTCAGTATTTTTGTTTAAGAAAAGCAACACAGAAATTTCTGCCAAGTTTGAGCTAATAGTGTGACTTATAAATAATGTGTTTGTTGTATCAACGTTGTCAGAGGAAAAGTGACAGTTTTCTTTGAACACAGGAAGTATAACTTTCCGTTTCCATAAGAAGCATTTGAATAAAAGTCTGAGATTTTCTCTCTGTTGAAGAAAGCAGCAAAGAAGATACGAAGTTCTGAGGGGTCTAGATGCCTCTGCAGGCAGGCTTAGGAGAATCCCAGGCTTGAAGTCGTGGTCTGTGTTGGGTGTTCCTCTCTCGTCTAACATGCATTCCTTCTGTTCTCACCCCGTAGGTTCTGTCTTATCATGCTTCAGCTGCAGAGGAAGAAACCAGAGAGCTGCAGTCCTTAGCGGTAATCCTCCTCCTCCTTTGTAGAAATGACTAACCAGAGGTACCTAATTAAGACATAGATATGCTTCTCTCAGGGCAGCTGCTGCTGCGGGTAGTGGTCCCCTAGACCTTTAATTAAATGTGGTAGATATTTATATGGACATTTATAAAAAAGATCCAATCAAACCTATTTTCTTGCAAGGCTAGAAATTCACTGATAACACAGAGCAAATGATAACATTGTATTGATTTTGTAACACATTCAATGATTCTGATATTTTCCCAGTAATTGTTATAATCTTTACATCTTTCTTAAGCCAAAATTAAATTTAGTTTTTGGTTCCTGAGGAAGTGTGGACAGGGGATTGCAAGGTGGTTGTGTGGTTCGAGTATGAACAACAAAGATTTTATAGCTCGTTACTGATAATGTACTCTGCGTTATTAGAAATGGGAATGGTTTTAATTTCAAACCAGATGACTTGCAGAATGTTATTTGAAATTGGGTTCAAATAAGGTCAATTCCTGAATTCTCGCAAAGTTCTTATTTAGGATGCTACGAGAGAAAAGCACATTGATGTGTCAGAAGATTGTCTTGAGTTTGGGGATTGATTGAGATTGCCTTGGTTGAGGTTAATGGAAATTCGAAGCACTTAGACACTGATAACCTAGCCTGCCTTGTGAGTTTACGTTCACGTGAGACAACGTAAAGTGTATGTGAGATGTCTTGGGAGCGAGGGACCAATGAGAGGATCACTGAGGCCACTGAGATTCCTTCTCTTTGTCATCATCTTTATGGCTTGCCAAATGGTCACGCTCCATGCCCTTACATGAGTTTTCTCTTGTAAACTGCACAAGCTGTGCTACGCATGCCACACTGAAGCCTACGGACTTGCTCTGGGTCGCACCGGCAGGAAGTCAAGAGTCAGGATAGACACTTGCACCGTCTGTCTCCGGAGCGCTGCACGTTAGCGCTGTCCTGTCTGTGATGAGCTTTATGGAGGGAGGAGGTTAAAGATGATTCAGACGTTCTGGCCTTGGCAGTTCAAAGAATGATCATCCCCTTCATTAACCAAAGTGGAAATATTAAAAAGGAAAAGATAGATTTGATGCAGAACACGGTAAGTTTGAGATGCGGGTGGAACAACCAGATAGACATCTTGCACACTGGGAAGGGCAGGGAACTAGAGGCAGCAATTTGGAGGTTAAACGATAGGGTTTCGGGGTGAAGTCCCATGATAGTGAAACGATAGGAATGGAGCAGGTGCGGAAGAAGGCGGAAAGACGTGGCGAGGCTGAGGGCAGAACTGGGTAGGTATACGTTCAGATGGAAGCTGTAGGAAAAGAAACCAACTAAGGCAGAGACATGGTAGTTAGACAGGGAGGCAGACTTAGGCTAGGGCAGGCAAGCAGAACAGCTTTTAAAGGAAGGAGATCCCATCAGTTGTTACAGGAAGGTTGAGAAATAGGGCTGAGAAAAGGCTGCTGGATTCAGTGATTAGGTGATGGTGGAGAAGGCAGCTTCAGGAGTGAAAATGCAAAAGGTCGGACTAGATGGTGAGAAAGTGGAGGAAATGAGTAGTAGTTTATAAAGTATGTTTTGTATGAAAGAATGAAATAGCTAAGAAGGGTGTTGGCTGCATCATGTGAAGTTCTTTATTGTTTTGTTTTGTGCTTGTGAGCAATTGCTCACAAGCAGGAGAGGCAACATGTTTGTGGACAAAGGGGCAAGGTCCAGGGTGAGCGCGAGCCTAAGAATGTAGGACGGTGACAGAGGTCTGGACCTTGAAGCAGTCTAAGCATTACAGAGACATTTCTTTGGCCAAGACCAGAGAACAGGGGTGATAATGACAGCTACAGTTACTCTGTTAGTCGCCCAGTCGTGTCTGACTCTTTGCGACCCCATGGACTGTAGCCCACCAGGCTCCTCTGTCCGTGGAATTCTCCAGGCAAGAATACTGGAGTGGGTTACCACTCTCTTCTCCAGGGAATCTTCCCAACCCAGGGATCGAACGTGGATCTCCTGCCTTGCAGGAAGATTCTTTACCATCTGAGCCACCAGGGAAGCCCCATACTTACTGAGCACTTACCATATACCTGGTGTGTTTAAAGTTCTTTGTGTATGTTAAGTGTATTAAGTCCACAGCTACCCTATAAGGTCAGTATTAGCATTTTGAAAATGGAATCTGAGGTTGAGTTTAGACTGCTCTACTCAGGATCTCCCAGGTTGTGAGTAGGTACCAGGACAGACAGTCCAGACCCAAAGCACACACATCATTGCACAGCCCTGGAGAGAATGAGCTAGGAAAGGAAGGAGGGTCCAGACTTGTAGATTCTTGATTAAATCACTGAGTATGAAGCTGAGTCATCTGCCAAGAACAGTCGAAGGAACTTTCAGATGACTTCATCTGAAAGGTTAAGCTTCTCTGGGGGTTAGCCTCATTCAAATTGGCTATATTTCTTTTGCTCATGATGATGTTTGAAGGAATGAGCTGTTTTTCAATTTTTTACAAAGGTTTGAAAGTTTAAAGTATCTCTCACATCAGGCTTAATTGCCCATTTGTCTAATCCTCCTAGAGTGCTGGAGTTTTGCACTCACTGCATACTGTGAGCAGGAAATGATCACATGGAGACAAATACTTTGAAGTGCTTGCAGGCTCTGTGGGATTAATATTACTGCAAGACGAGGCTAGGTTACATTCTTCCATGTGTTGTTTTAGATAAATAAAAACTAGCAAAGATAATGCAAAAAAAATTCATTAGGATATTAAATTTTGCTTTTTACTTTGAAAATAGCATAGTCTTTCAGGAAAATCTGAAAATTATTTTCTCAATCATGTTTATAATTTTGGCAAGAGGAAAACACTTTGGAAAAACTGAGCGTTGCTGTCTTGCAGTATTGTTCAAAACCATCTGTTGTTCCATTTGGAAAAGAGATTTCTGGCAGCTGCATTGAGAAATTTAGGATAACGTAGGTCAGATAATTCATTTAGATTGGTTGAAATTCAGAAAATGATTTCAACTCTGGTTTTCCATCAACCTAATAAAAATTCCTTTGCAGCCCCAACTACACAGGTGCGTGCATCATCCAGCAATTACCAGAATTGCTATCTTAGTCACGTGTCTGATGTTCGTCTCAATTTAAAACCTAAAATAATTGAAAAGCTGTCAAAGGCTTAATTTTTATTTTTAGAAATGCGTTCTTGAAATACTATGCTTAAGTACACTAAATATTTCTGTGCTCAGAACAGTTCTCGTTATAGCAGAAAGTATAATAAAGTTGATAGGAAATTCAGAATCCCTTTTTTCCCCTTGCTTTACCTGACATTTTTGTCCTATTTTTAATCTTATTTTTTGTTGGCTTAAAATTGAGTGTAGCTGAAATAGGGCCTTAAACAAGCATTTTGTCATATGCCCTTTAATGATCTTTCATCACAAGTTTTGAGATAAAAATAAAAGGACCCCAGTTGACCTGGCTATGATCATTAGAAAGTCACAGTTAAGATATCAGAATGAAATAGTGTTTATTACAAGCAGCTGCATATCTGATTGATCGGTTGCCTTTCGTGCCTTCTCTTGCTAGAATCACAGTGGATAAATATCTGTTAGAGCTTAGTTGTTTAGATGAGCTTCCCAGTTTTGTCATGGAGTCGGTGCTGATTCAGTTCCAGTCCCTATAGCTTGCTCTACTTTATACCAACTTCTTTCATCACACACATTGTATCTAAAAGCAAATAGACCCTGTTGTGATCCCATATCAAAACAGTGAGAGAGGAAGAAACTACCCACTCAGGCAGGATTTCCTAGGACAGAATTTATACCTCATCCTGACCTTACCCTTTCAGTAACCGCACATGAACCCTCTTGATCAGGCATGTCTGTGAATGCTGCAGGTAACAGCAGTGAGGGGCAAAACCAGATGCCGGATTCAAATCTCTGAATGCCAGAGACAGTGGTAGAGGAAGGAGCCAGTTCCTTATGTCAAGACGCTCATCACATTCCTTCTTTGGGAGAAATCTCTATGGCTAATCAAATTTTACAAATGGAAAATTTTGAGCAGATAATAATGAAGAAGAGTTGACCCTATGAGCTTGATAACCAGTGTCACTGAACTGCAGTATAGTAACAAGGCATCCAGTAAGGCACCTACTTCCTCACAAAGTGCCGCAAGTATCTTTGAACAGTTTGGGTCCTTCCACGTCCTCTACATGGTCAGTTGATGCATTCATTTTTGTAGATGTCTGTAACATGAATTGGGCTGTATGTCTTCCACACTGCCAGATTTAATAGATTGTTTGATTCTTCCTACTTTCATTTGATAAGTGGATTAATTCCAGTGGCAGTCTTAGCTCCAAAGTATGGTTCTTGAGCCTCTTATGTACCAACTGGATGTCAGCCAGATCTGTGTATTAGTCCCAACTGCAGTCCTACGTTTTCTCTGAAGTTTTACTTATAAGCAGGTATGGGCTTTATTGGAATCTTGACATGGTCATGTGCCTTCTTTACATGGTTTTGAAAAACTTTATGCTAATTTTTTAGGGTTTTTTGCAGTCTGTGCCTCTTCCATATTGCGATTTAAAGGAATCCATTTATATAATGTTAAAAGGAAGGAGAAATCATAAAATACATTGATAGATTAATTGAAGAAAATACACTAATCTGGTCTTGCTGTGCCTTACTCCCTTCTTCATTCTCTTTAAGATGTGGTTCCACGTGCTGAGTTGGAATATTCACCTCTTTTTGTATTAGTAATGTTTCTTTCTCATTTGTATTTGAGTCTTCTTAGGAAAGATATAGTCTAACAGCGTTATACACTAATTGTGTGGGGCTCTTTCTTTAAGAACACATTTTCTGTGCACATTGAACATGAGGAAGACATTAAACCTCTGTAAGGCGTAGTGTGATGGCTATAACGTGGCTTTGTTCAAAGACCTGAACCCAAACCGCTGTGTACAGAAGAATGCCCCAAGGCGTGAGATAGTGACTGGAAACTGATGAGGAGAACTTCAAATACCCGACGGGGCGTCTCTCCTTGTAGCTACCAGTAAACATGTCAAATAGCTTAATTTCATTCCTGTAAACAACTTCCTTAAATAATGTATCATTGAGGAAAATCTCTTTTCCTCTTTACGTTTATATTGAATAAACATCAAGGAGAAATGTAACAAAATGCCTTCATAAAACACTGAAGCTAATTGGAAGAATTTTACATTTTATGGAAGATCAAGTTCAGTAGCCGCCCTTCTTTTCAGAGTTATTATGATAAATAACTTTCTGAATAAGGAGCCTGTTCTTAACAGTTGGCTGTTGGGAGTTGTTTCTCTGATTTTTGTTTTACGTCCTGATATTTGATGCGTCAGACCTAAGGCAGGCCGAGTGCCTCTGACTACAGCATGACCTTTTTTGTCTGAAGCTCCAACAGTTGAGCACACTGTGTAGCCACATGTCTGTATTTTCTTCTGAGGTTACCAGAGACTTTGCCACAGGCTAAATATAAACCTTTTTTCATGAGCATCCACCAAAAATATGAAACTCAATAATTTTTAAATGACCCTTATATTTACCTTACCCAAGTGTATTCTTATTTTCCTTGAGCATGTGCTTGATGGACTTCAAGGAGACTATGCACTTTTTATTCTTTCCTGTAAAGTTTCTTTTCCATGGTTGTGTAAAAGGGACTCCAGGGTGTCTCCTTCTGTTGTGTAAATACTTTCTTCGTAATAAGCGGTAGTTGAATAAGAGAAGGGCTGTCGTGTGTCTTAAGTAAGGCACTGATAAAGCTCAGGAATGATTGCTCCTGACTTTATAAAGATAGGTGACTTTATTAGTCAGGGTTCCCCAGAGACAGAGCCAGTAGATTTTGTATGGACATGAGAGACATTCTCAGGAATGGACTCACATGATTACGGGAGCAGAGAAGTCTGGCAGTCTGCTGTCTCCAAGCTCGAGACCCAGGAAGCCCGTGGGGTCATCTGGTGTGGTCTCAGGGCGCGAGAACAGGGCAGGCTGATGGCAGAAATACCGGTCCAAAAACCCAAGAAGGTACGGGATGGCCCCACTCCAGCAGGGTGAGAGGCAGCAAAAAGGGGCGAATTCCTTCTTTTCCCACCTTAGGTTCTGTGCAGGCCCTCCGTGGCCTGGGTGGTACCCACCCACCCTGGAGAGTACAGTCTGCCCTGCTGAGTCCACTGATTCAAATGCTCATCTCCTCCAGGAACACCGTCACAGATATACCCAGAAGTGTTTAATTTGGGCACCCTGTGGCCAGTCAGAATTAACTATTCAAAATGACTTTAAAACAGTAAATGTGTACTTAAGTTCTCCACCACTGTGCTGTTAGCGATCACTCATGCCAACTATCAGCATACTTGTGTTGTCATTACTTAAAAATCTGTGTATTTCAATTATTTATGTATCTATCTTCTCCATCAGACTGTTAGTCCTTGAGTCCTATTTTAATAATAATAATAATAGAAATAGCTACTATTTAGTGATTGCTTAACAGGAACCTGGTTTACAAGCTTTGTTGAATGACTGATTCTATAAAATTCAGACTTTTAGAAAGTCCATAATCTAGCATGAAATAACACAGTTCATAATCTGTCAAAGCATTCAACAAGATTATACTTTCTTTTTTCTTAAAATGATTATGAAGCTAAAAATAATTTAATAGTTGAATAAAACCTCCTGCTATCTGGTCACAGAGCTGGTCATGTTGAGGGGTGCTGAGATACATTTTCATTGCCAGCTTTGTTTCATGAATATATAGCATGATGGTTAAGAACGTGAGTCTAGAGCGAGAGGTCTGGGTGCAGATTCCACCTCTGTGATGCCAGGCAAATCTGTGCCTCTGTTTCCTTATGCCTCAGTTTCTTCCTCTGTAAAAAGAGGATAATAAAGGGACTTCCTTCAGAGAGTTGGAGTGCCCAGAGTTCCTGGTACATATGCCCCCTCCACATGCACATTATGTACCAGTTACTGTTAGCAGTGGTGATACTGGGAGGAAAAAAAGTTCTAACACAGGAGAAGCAACATTGAGGCCTTCATCTTCCCTGTCATGTTCCAAGTCTTTTTGCTTAAGCTGTTCTAATTATGCACACCCAGGAAAGTTGTTGGAGGATGGCGGGAACTAAAAGTGCCCGCTGAACTGAGAAGGTATCTTTAAATGAGGCAGGCAGCTCCATATAAGCAGTGGATCATTTCATTGTAAGGTAACTTATGGGGTGGGATCAGATGAGCAACAATTCTGAAGCATCCAGTGCTGCACTCCACACCACAGGGGCCCATTGGGACAGTTTTATAGCTTCCCTGGGGTTTGGGGAGGTGCTTGGAAGCAGGGAGTGCATTCCTAAGTCAAGATTTATGCATGGCTAACTAGTCTTACAGGTACTGGGAATATGTTAAGGAAAGTCTTCACCATTGTTTGGAGCTAGCAGGGCAGAGAGGTCACCTGGACCTAAATAGTACCTATTAACTACAAAGCCCTTGACAGAAAAATCATTTACTACAGAGTACAGTCCTGGGGAGGGTCAGTGGAAGGTCGGCATGGGCCCACGATGGTGTCAGCTGTGCTAACAGGTATATAAAAGTATACACTCATTTTCTAATGAGTCAAAGAACAACAACAGGTAGGTGGAAAACTTACTGGAAGAAAAAAGCACTATATGTTCTAAGAGAAATGTAAACCTTTTGTTTATGAATTATATATAACCAATTCTCTACTTGAGGGAAATCATCTTGAGTTGACCATTTTAAGTAACTTCCTATGAGAGCTGCTAAAAAGCAGAAAAGTTTTGGTAATTGTTTTCCCATCCTGAGTTTCCAGTGTTCTTGCAAGTGAATGAATCAAATTTTATTGCCACTTACACTGAGTTTTTAAAATTATAGTGTGAAGTATTCATTGTGCAAATGAAAGAAGGAAGTCAGCAATAAATAAAAATTTTCAAAAGTAAATAAAGTGAATACTTGAACTGTAAGAGAAGGCACAGTCTACAGTTCGTCTGTTGTGTCTGACATAGCATGGTTCATTACTAATTTGAGTGTTTGTATTATAGCTCTCTACCAAATTACATTAGTTAAATATTATTAAATATTGTATTAAAATATTATTAAATATTATGTTTAAATATTAAATATTGATGAATTGATTAGGTGCTTGATGATCACAAATTTTTTATTTATACATTCATATTTATCTGTTTTATGTGAGTATTATGTTAGGTGTTCCAGATATAACAATGAACAATCAATCTCTTGCCCTCTTGGGATTTAAAGAATAGTGAGGAACTAAATGTATAACATAATTGTATAGTATTATGTAATTATAATCAGGAAGAAAGGTGCCATGACTGTAAAATATAGGCTTGTGAAATTATACTGTAGAGACGCTTCCAGCATGAACGGCCACACCTTCTCAACGTCTCAGTTTCCTTCCTGGTGCCTCAGCCACTCCTCATCCGTGCTCTAATGTTCATCTGTGAGGTGTGGCAAGTCTGATTTCATCCTATACCATAATTCAGCAACCTGCAGGATAAGATTGAGTGTGGATTTCGGCTCTATTAGTGCTTCAACAGATAGAATGTTTTAGGAAGGCCATAGAAACTCTTTACTTTGCTGATCATGTTTTGGCCTCACAATTTATAGTGCAGAGCTTCTCCTTCCTTCCTGTAATCCTTCCACAGCAGCTGGAAGCAGCGTTCCACCACCGTATGATACGGCAGCCATCATGGGTCCTCAAGAAGGATTTCCTTCTTTATAACTGCAAGTGATGACCTCAGTGACTGTTACATGCAATTGATTATTAATAACCACTCTCTAATGCAGCAGCTCTCCAGCTCTCACCAGAATCACCTGGAAGTTTCATTATAATACAGATGGCTGAGCTCCACTCCCAGAGTTTCTGATTGAGCAGTTCTGTGTGGCTGGTGGCTGTTCAATCACTAAGTCGGGTCTAACTCTTTGCGACCCTGTGGACTATAGCCTGCCAGGCTTCCCGGTCCTTCATTGTCTGTGTTCTGTGTCACAATCCAGGAATTTGCATTTTCAGCAAGTTCTCAGAGGCCACTGCAGACGCTGGAACCAAACTTTGAGAGGTGCTGCTCTAACGGAAACTTGATTCTCTTCTGCCCTCAAGTCCAAGAGAGCTCTCTGACCCAGAGGCCTCACCCTGGGAACCTGTTGCCCACCGACACTTTGCCCAAAGAGCACCATCAGGACTCAGTTGCAGATAACAGAAGCTCCTTTCACTGTTTAAAGCAGAAAATAATTAAGTGCTTTCACATAATTGGAGAGGGTGGCTGGATGACCTCAGGAATTAGTCCTACAACAGAACTCTCGTTTGGCTCAGTGTGGGAACTCCCATGGAAGCCAGAATCAGAAACCCATCATAGCACCTCCTTCCAGAGCCAGCCAGGGCGGCACGGTTCGGGAGTCAGAAAGCTTCTGCTGGAACTGCAGCCTCCACAGCTTTTGACACCGTCCAGAACCACATTTCAGGAACATGGGTTCCTCATATGTTAGTTTGAAATCCAGGTCTCCCTCAAGTATACCTCATGGGGGAAACCAAATTCCATCTGGAACCCTAGATGAGAGGGAGTCCAGGAAATAAATTTTTGAGCTTTCTTGACTCTTAGGAAAACAAAGGCTCACTCGATAAAGATGGATGTAGATATTGTGTTAATAGAGTCTTACTACAGGGTCAACCACAGAATGTTTCTTGGGTGCAGCTGAGACATACAAAAACAGGAAAGAACTAGCTATATGATGACGTGAGGGCTGTATTCCAGGCAGAGGAGGAGAAACAAAGATACCCAGAAGTGAAGGTGAAGGTGAAGTCGCTCAGTCGTGTCTGACTCTGCGACCCCATGGACTGTAACCTACTAGGCTTCTTCTCTGTCCATGGGATTCTCCAGGCAAGAATACTGGAGTGGATTGCCATTTCCTTCTCCAAGGGATCTTCCCGACCCAGGGATCGAACCGGGTCTCCTGCATTGGAGGCAGATGCTTTAACCTCTGAGCCACCAGGGAAGCCCTACCCAGAAGTGAGTATTAATTAACCTTGAAAACAAATGGCCACAATATAGACACCTTCCTACCCCTACATGTAAACACACACACACACATAGATGGCAATTTCTGAAAACTCAATGTTCCCTTCAGGGCGTTACTGCAGTAAGCATAGAGGCCACTGTGTAAGCTGTCTCACCCTCTGCTCTCACGGTGGAGGCTAGGATCCTGTATTCAAGCCTTCTTGGAGGAGGAATGTCTCCTCTCTCCTGTGTGAGGAATCAAGCATGAAAAGCATAGTATAACCATAACAGCTAGGGTGCACCATCTATCTAAATGGTTAGAGAATTGGAGACAGAGCCTGGACCCATACAAGAATGTCACTGGCAAGATTTACATGCCACTCACAGGGTGGCCTTGGGTTCCAAAGTGAAAAGGCAGTAAGAAATCCTAGTTGTGTGGTCGCAGAGATAAATTAAACCTTAGTGATGATCTGAGCTAACCCCCTCATTTTACAGGTGAGAAAATAGGCAAAGGTTGAATGTCTTGTTCAAGGTGACAAAGCCAGTGGGACATCGGGACCAGAGCCCCTAACAGCAAACATTGCTCCACCATGGGCTTCACCTTGCTTTTAGATCTCTCTTTTTATGATCATTACCAGTTCAGTCACTCAGCCATGTCCTACTCTTTGCAACCCCATGCACTGCAGCACGCCAGGCCTCCCTGTCCATCACCAGCTCCTGGAGTTCACCCAAACTCATGTCCATCGAGTCAGTGATGCCATCCAGCCGTCTCATCCTTGGTTGTCCCCTTCTCCTCTCGCCTTCAATCTTTCCCAGCATCAGGGTCTTTTCACATGAGTCAGCTTTTCACATCATTATGCCAAAATGCAAATGTGGCTGATCTGGGGTGTTGCTGGCTCATGATCAATTTATCATGTAGTTCCTTATCAGGCAGATGGTATTCACAGCAACTGTTTTGGTTTTGATATTTGTTTATTTTGGCTGCATCGGGCCTTAGTCGTGGCCTGTGAACCTTTCGTAAACTGGCACCGTAGTTGTGGTGGACAGGCTTTAGTTGCATGTGAGAGCTTAGTTTCCTGAACAGGGATCGAACCCAAGTAACCTGCATTGGAAGGCAGATTTTTGGCCACTGGACCACCAGGGAAGAACCTTTAAAGAAGGTGTGCTTGTTTATGGCTGGGCTGGGCCTTCCTTGCCGCATGCCGGCTCTCTCCAGTGCACGGGGCTGCTCCCTGCTGTGGTTCTCTTGTGGAGCGCTGGCTGGGGTGTGCCGGGCTCAGTGGCTGTGGCGCACAGGCTCAGCTGCCTCATGGCATGTGGAATCCTCTCGAATCAGGACCGAACCTGTGTCTTCTGCACTGGCAGGTAATTCCTAAGCGCTGGACCACCAGGGTCGCCCAGAACAACTGGTTCTGATTAAAGACCACTGAGCAATGTGTCCAGTTTCACCCTTAGTGAATTTCACTTCCAGAGCTGTTTGTCTTTGTTTTCAATTTTTGCAAGAATGGTGAAAAGGGATCAAGGCTTTAGGAAAAGGAGTCATAATAAAAAAGGGACTTAAATGAATTTCCTCTAAAGAGTCATATGAAGAATAGTTTCTTTATTAATAGTTGATTACTAGTTTATTAGTTTGAGTGGCAGATATAATTAAAGGACTTAGAAGAAAAGTGACATTATATTAGCAAACTGTTTGCCAGGTTAAATATTTAATCCAAGGAGCTTTGTATATATATATATTTTTACATTCAGTGTTTGGTTAATTTGACACGGATTACAACGCCTGGAGAATCCCAGGGACGGGGGAGCCTGGTGGGCTGCCGTCTATGGGATCGCACAGAGTCGGACATGACTGAAGCGACTTAGCAGCAGCAGCAGCAGCAGCAGAATGCCCAACTCTAGAAAGGCTTAACTCTATTAAAATTAAGCAGGCAAATATCTAATTGTTTTTCCCTAAGAATTCACAAGCATTGTGCGCTCACGTGGGAGAAGAGCAGTGTGGAATAGTGTTGTTCAGGCACTCAGTCTTGTCCTACTCTTTTGCAATCCTGTGGACTATAGCCCACCAGGCTCCTCTTGTCCATGGGATTTTCCAGACAAGAATGCTTGAGTGGGTTGCCATTTCCTTCTCCAGGGGACTTTCCCAATCCAGGGATCAAACCCGTGTCTCCTGCAGTGCAGGCAGATTCTTTATCACTGAGTTACCAGGGAAGACATTTGAACAGTGTTAGGTGGTTCCAGAAGTTTTGAACTGGGTTATTTAGTCATAATACATACATATATTTATAGCACTGTATTGCTTTACAGAGTCTATAAAATGTTATGTCTGTTAAGTATTCAATATCATAAGTTATATTACCCCCCAAAGATTTCACTTTGCAAATTCTGACAAATCCAGCCATCCCTGAAAGGAAGAAGCTATGAAAACCCAGAATTGTATATACATAACCTCTCCCAGACACACCATATCTTTTCCCCTGCTTATTAGTAAGATGTAGAATATTTTATTTTATAAATGGTAAGTTAGAATGACAGGCAATATGTTCTATTTCAAATCCCCTGTATCCCTAGCCCTTGCAGGGCAAACAAAGTTGAATTCTCTTGTGATGGTCAGAGAAGCAGTTTATGAGAGCCTTAATGATGTATGACTTTCTCATGATTTATTAGCAATCAATCCCAAGAATCCAGAACCTCTGTATCACTGACCACAGGTTCTGACAGAAAATGTCTGCACACCCCCCTTAGATCAGCTCAAAAGGTTGAGTCATGGTGTGACGAGGCTGATCAAGCAGAAGAAAAGCGTCTCTTCTCTCGGAAGAGAGTGCTCAGGAGTTAGAGTGTGTAATGGAGCAAGGCACCAGGCATGTTGGCTGTCTGTGTCCCGTGGTGTTTAGAATGTCCTTTGTGGAAGGAGCGAAAGACAACTTCCTGCTCTAAGAATAATGACGCCCTAAGGAATGAACATCTGTTCTCTTGTGCAATGTCTAAGAGAAGCAGCTGTTATCTGCTTTGAGTTAAAAGGTAGGTTCGCTCCCACCTCCACACTTCCGAGCTCCACTCCAGTGCCTGCTCGGTCCCCAGTGCTGGAGGCTGCTGTACAGCACAGCCATTTACCCTCACATTTCAGTCCCCCTCCCTTCCCCTCCTCCAGCCGTGCCTTAGCCCGTGGAGCCGGCTGGACGGAAGGCATGTTGTCTTGTGAAATTTGGGCTCGGGGAAAGAGCCTTAGTTTGGAGTATGAAGAGGGTGACATTCTTTTAAGGCTGAAACACGTCTGGTATGCGTAAGTAAAAGGTGCCAGTCTCGATGCACAGAGAGTGCACGTGCCCGCAGCTTGGTAGGGGAAAGCTCTAGGTTGCTCCATACGGTTTTATAATTCTGTGTTTGACCTTTTCACTTCACAAAAAGATGGAGTGAGAGCAAAGAAGTGATATGGCAGATACTCAGAGGAAACTTCAGGGGTTTAGAGAAAATCAAGAAAAAAACATTAGAAGGAGCCTGGTTGAGCTTTCTGTATTTTCTTCCCTCTGCCCCACACCAAGTTAAAGCCTCTTAGATGAATTTCAGCCAGATGTGGCTAAGGCCGCTGAAGTGCTGGCAGAGTAAATAGTCAAGAGGGTTGAGGAATGAGGTTCTTGTAAGTTTTCATGCCGGTGGGGGGCCTGGCAGAGAATCTGGGAGCAAAACCTGCTCAGTCTGAGGGGCCTGGGGCTGTTGGGTGGGGGTCTAGGGAAGGAGAGCTGCCTATGGCTAGTCACTTCATGGGAATTGAAGCTCAGTGTGGCCTGATTTTTCAGGAAAGACCAGAAATACTGTTTTATTGTTAAAAATCTCCCAGTTTTAAATAGTGTAACAAATAATGGTGATTTAGAAAAATATTCAATGCCAAACAAAACAGATTGGAATGAATGCATCTGCTAGTTTTCCAACTCAAAATTAATGAACTTCACCTTTCTAGAAAGAATTGGGACCTTAAAACCAGACCTTATAACTTGTAACTCGAGTGAAAAGAATGAGATTTTTCCCCCTCCCATTCATTTAATAAGTATTCATATTAACAAATATCAGAACTATATCCATCAGTAGATACAATGGATGCAAAGATGTGTAAGATTCAGCACCACCTGTCAGTCCAGTGTGGTTTGGAGCAGATAAACAGGAAAGTACACTGCAGTGAATTTTGTGTGATTAAACAGGTATTCTCACAGTGGGCTTGGCTCTGAAGGGCATTTATTAATAGCTCTAATTTGGATGGGAATTGTGTCTTGAAGTCCTTTAGTTAAAGAAAGTAGGAGAAGCAGGAGGTAAAAAGACTATTGATTTTTTAAAAAGAGCAAGGTGTATTTGAAGAAATTGCAAGTGTTTACTACCATTAGATGATTAAAAATCAAGGATGGAGCTAGCGTATCCATTTCAAAAGGTTGTCTTGAGAATTAAACATAAAATGCTTAGAACATTATCTTTATCCTGCTCACTACTTATTCTCAGTCCATAGTACTGGGACGGGTCCAGAATAACTACTCAGTAAATACCTGTTGAGTGAATTGACACTGAGGAAATATAAAGCGGTTGGATCACTGGACTCCTTAGGTCTGCCTAGTGTTCCAGGTACAGTTACCCTCTCTCCACCTGGCCTTACTTAGAAGCATATCAGTTACCCACAGGGGGCTCAGTTAAAAAAAAAAAAAGGAATAGCTTCTATAGTAAAATATTTCTAGTGTATGACATTAAAAAGAAAAAATTAAGTCCATTTCCGAAAAAATTAAGCGTATCAGTTACCCACAGGGGGCTCACTTAAAAAAAAAAAAAAAAGGAATAGCTTCTATAGTAAAATATTTCTAGTGTATGACATTAAAAAGAAAAAATTAAGTGCCATTTCCGAAAGCAAAGCGAGACTCTGCGTTTGTGCTGCTCTGATCAACAGCTTCACTTCGTTTTCTTCCCCTCCCTTTACCCAAGGCTGCTGTGGTGCCATCTGCCCAGACCCTTAAAATCACTGACTTCGGCTTCAGCGACTTTGAGCTGTCTGACCTGGAAACGGCACTGTGCACAATCCGCATGTTCACTGACCTCAACCTTGTGCAGAACTTCCAGATGAAACATGAGGTAGGAATGTAGTGATGTGCTCTGGAAATTGTGCGTGTGTGAAGAGAATTAGTTTTGGATGCTAGTATGGAATGAAGTTTCAGTATGAAATGAAGATGAATGAAGTATGAATGAAGATTCATATACTGACACCTAATACAGACCCAGCATGTTTGAAGGAAACTTATCAGCCACTGAGAAGACATGTACTGGTTTCCCACACGTATCCAGCAGCAGGTTGCAGAACGGGGCAGGGTGTTCCCGACAGAGAGCAAGGTGAGGGCCGGGCGGGGCGTGGAGCGCTGGCTGCGGTGAGTGGCAGAGCGGCTGGAGGACGGTGAGAAGCAGGCCGCGGGGGTCCTTGTAGCTACTTAGAGGAATTTGGATTTTATCCTGAAAACAACGGTGAGTCACTGAGGAATCTTAAGCAGGGAAGTAATAAGATCTGGTTGCAGAGGTTTTGATAACACAGTAGAAAGAAGGACCCAAACAGAGTGAATGCATCTGGAAATGAGGGAGCAGAGGGGCTGATGTGAAGCCACGCTCTTGGTTCAGACAGGGTCACGCATATGGAGTGAAGATGAAGACTGACTTTAACCCCAGCCTCTCTTTAACCTTACTTGCCTCAAAAATAGCAAGACTGAGATGAGTCCCTTCTCATACCAGTTGGGGAGATTTCAGGGAATTCTAGTTTGTTTCATAATGCCTGTGTTATTGCATCAAAGAATAAGGGAGAATAGAAAGGCCTATATGAAAAAGAAATTTAGTAATTTGCCTTTAAAGCTGTCTTTTTTTTTTTCCAGTCAGTTGAATGTCTAGTCCCCTCGTATGGATTTCCTATATGGATATGTAAATACTTTGAAGGCCTCCACTATCCAGCACTCCATTAATTCATAAAATGAAAATTTATTAACAGTAAACAATGTACCCAGCACTGTGCTAGGGACACATTTTAGTGATGAGTTGTCCCTGATCCCAGAGCCTGACTGAGGTCTGAGAACTGAGCTCTAATATAGTTAAGGTTAATACAGTGTCATTTCTGGTATTACTGGGGGCCCAAAACTGGTTCTTCCTTCAATTTAACCAAACTTTATATTATTCTTGGGTGAAAATACAATCTGTAGACTCTAGTAATAGTTCACTCCTATTAGAGTGTGTTGATTAAGGGATATCATATCATTTAATTATTTCAAGAAGCTCTCAAGAAAGGTCCTTTGGTTATTATTGTCCCTGTGTTACAAATGAAGAAACTGACATAGCGTGAAAGTGAAGTAGCTCAGTCGTGTCCCCACTCTTTGCGACCCCATGGACTGTACAGCCTGCCAGGCTCCTCTGTCCATGGACTTTTCCATGCAAGAGTATTGGAGTAGGTTGCCATTTCCTGCTCCAAGAGATCTTCCCAACCTCGGGATGGAACCTGGGTCTCCCGCCTTGCAGGCAGACAGACGCTTTACCATCTGAGCCACCAGGGAAGCTCCAGACATAGCATGATGGAGTAGAAGGTTCTTGGATTTGAGTCATAACTCTACTGGTGATCAGCTCTCATTTCTTTGGGCAGTTAATTGCTCACATTCTCACGTTTTGTAATCTGTTAATTAGGAATAATGGTATGACTTTCCCTATGGGGGTCTTGTGAGAATTATACATGCATCTGTGTGATTGTCTATTTGTACGTGTGTGTATGTGTGCACACTTGTATACTTTGCTTAATACGAAAGTATTAAGTAGAAAGTTAATCCCTTCTTTAAACCAAATTTGACCATGGCTATATTACCCCATAGGGCTCATATATTAAACCCTTTATTAATGGAATGAAGATCTCATTTAGAGCCAGAAGATCTAAATGTGAGTCTCAGTTCTGCTGCTTGCTAGTTATAGGACTTACATAAATCTAGATGGCAACTCAGGTCCCTTTCCATTCCTGAGATCTCCCATACTTTGCACCGGTAATGGCTGTGTTGAAAGGACCTGGCTAGAACAGGAATATGATCCTTGTACCTATTTATGAAATTATTACATAAATTGATTTATTTCTTAAAAACATAAGCTCTAAACAACAAAATTCTGTAAAGCAATTATCCTTCAATTAAAACTAAATTTAAAAACATAAGCTTTAAGATAGCATTTGAGTGTTGGATAAAAAGATAGTCCTTTGAATTTCTCTCTCATTTTATTTTTACCTTTCGCTAAATGTTCATCTCCTCTGCTTTTCACTTGAGTAACGTCTGCTCTGATTCTGGCCAGTGTCAGCTTGAATGTCTCTCTTACTCTGGTTGGCCTTCCTGCCTTGGTGACTCATCTGTTTTATTTCAGATATTATTGTCACTATACATTTCAGATATAATTTTAGGATGATCATTAAAGTGTTGCTGCTAGAAAAGATGTTAGCATCATAAAGTGCCCTGACAAAGAATCCTTCCTACTGAAAGATAAGGCAAATCTTCTTGTCCCCATTGGCTTCCAGACCCTTTCTCTCCTGTAACTCTCATGGATCTCTGAAACAGATTCTTTTACTTTACCAAGCTGCGTGTGCTATGCCTGTTTTCCTTTACCATCTGTCTTTGACAAGCCATTCCTCCCATGAATGGACAGGATTGTCCACTTCCAAGTCCACTCCACTTTGTACCACAGCATACTTTTTTCCTTGAAGCATGACACAAAAGTCTCTATTCCTGGGAAAACTTTTTCTAGGACTGACTTCATGCCACTTGGAATCCTGTTGACAGTTTATAAATTTGTGTTCTCATTTTTACGTGAACTTATTTCCTTTATATGTGTGCTTTTGTTAGTTTTGCTACTGATGGAAACTCTTGAAGGCAGGAGCTGAGCTGTGTTTTATTTCTTTGCTTCCTCGCACAGAATCCTAAGTATGTTGCTCAGGACTTAGGAAACCTTTGTAATTGTTGGAGACTGATTCACTGTACTGAGCATGCTCCCTAGGGTCTTCCAAACTGCTCACAGCTGTTCAGTAGTCCTGTACGAAAGGCCGTATTACAAGTTTGAACATTCCAGGCATAGCCAGAATGTACATAGCCAAGCATTGTACAGATCTGACCATAATTTTCCTAAATGCTGTTAAGAACATTCTGGTAACAGAATACAAAACTGTACCTGAATCTAGTTACTAGATACAATGGGGCAGTCGTTGGGGTACTCAGTTCAATAGGCCCATCTCAGTAGAAGCAGAATCAGGAGTTCCCTGGTGGTCCAGTGGTTAGGTCCACTTAGGATGACCAGGTTCAATCCCTGGTCAGGAAACTAAGATCTCACAAGCTCCGCGGCATGGCCCCCAAAAAGAAGAAGAAGAGAGTAGTCCATTAGGGATTAGGTTTCATAATTATTTTGTCCATTAATTCCCATTACATGCTATACATGCCTATTTAATTATGCCTACAGATTTTATGATTAGTAGAGAGATATGCCCATAGGTTAAATATCTGGGCTTTCCTGCTTATTTTCCTTGATTCTATATTTAATCACCAGTAATATTCTACAACAGGAGTTCCCAGGTGGCTCAGTGGTAAAGAATCTGCCTGCAATTCAGGAGACATGGGTTTGATCCCTGGGTTGGGAAGATCCCCTGGAGAAGGAAATAGCGACCCATTCATTCCAGTATTCCTGCCTGGGAAATCCTATGGACAGAGGAGCTTGGAGGGCTACAGTCCAGGGGGTTGCAAAAGAATCAGACACAACTTAGCAACTAGACAATTTTCTACAAGACTTCACTGTATACTTTCTAAACATATCAAAAGAAAGTTAATAGTTCTTACTTAAAATTCTCCTAATAAGATGAATCTATTACCTTCAGGGTCAACTTTATTCAGAAATGGTCATGCTGTAGTATATTTCAGGTCAGCACATGTCAGTCTTAGCCTTCAAAAATCCTCTGGGAAATATGGTAACTCAGGGGTAGGTAAAAGAGCTTGGGGACATTTGGGTTCCTTTTATCAGAATTCTTTGTGAACTGCGTCATAGAACAGGAAGAAGGAGACCTGAGAAGAAAAGGGAGGATGTGAAAGCATTGATTTTTCTGCCAAATCCTCTATAAGCAATTTTGTACCAACAAAGAAGAAACCTTGTTTTTGGCCTACTTTTACAGCCAATCAAACTGTGTTGAATATTATTAAAGCAGGATTCTTTTCCCTGGTACTTTTTCCATTCCCCAGAGCAATGGCTTTTGTGTATGAAATATCCCCATAAATATACATAGAGAGAAGCACATATTTATTTTTAGAGATCCCCCAAAGCATAGTAAATCATTCAGAATCGAAAAGAGGCAGACTCTGATGCTAACACAAACACAAAATTATCATGCTTAGGGCCCACGAGTCCCCCAGGGATTTTGTTAAATCCACCACTTAGGAGTTGAATTAAATAAGCCTAGCTTGTGAGATTTTCTGAACAGTCTGTCCTTTTTTCCTCCATCTTTTAAAATATATATATTAAACACACACACATACACACACACACCAGGGCTTTATGTGTTGTTTTTTTTTTTTAAAAAAAAAAAAAGGAATAGCTTCTATAGTAAAATATTTCTAGTGTATGACATTAAAAAGAAAAAATTAAGTGCCATTTCCGAAAGCAAAGCGAGACTCTGCGTTTGTGCTGCTCTGATCAACAGCTTCACTTCGTTTTCTTCCCCTCCCTTTACCCAAGGCTGCTGTGGTGCCATCTGCCCAGACCCTTAAAATCACTGACTTCGGCTTCAGCGACTTTGAGCTGTCTGACCTGGAAACGGCACTGTGCACAATCCGGATGTTCACTGACCTCAACCTTGTGCAGAACTTCCAGATGAAACATGAGGTAGGAATGTAGTGATGTGCTCTGGAAATTGTGCGTGTGTGAAGAGAATTAGTTTTGGATGCTAGTATGGAATGAAGTTTCAGTATGAAATGAAGATGAATGAAGTATGAATGAAGATTCATATACTGACACCTAATACAGACCCAGCATGTTTGAAGGAAACTTATCAGCCACTGAGAAGACATGTACTGGTTTCCCACACGTATCCAGCAGCAGGTTGCAGAACGGGGCAGGGTGTTCCCGACAGAGAGCAAGGTGAGGGCCGGGCGGGGCGTGGAGCGCTGGCTGCGGTGAGTGGCCGAGCGGCTGGAGGACGGTGAGAAGCAGGCCGCGGGGGTCCTCATAGCTACTTAGAGGAATTTGGATTTTATCCTGAAAACAACGGTGAGTCACTGAGGAATCTTAAGCAGGGAAGTAATAAGATCTGGTTGCAGAGGTTTTGATAACACAGTAGAAAGAAGGACCCAAACAGAGTGAATGCATCTGGAAATGAGGGAGCAGAGGGGCTGATGTGAAGCCACGCTCTTGGTTCAGACAGGGTCACGCATATGGAGTGAAGATGAAGACTGACTTTAACCCCAGCCTCTCTTTAACCTTACTTGCCTCAAAAATAGCAAGACTGAGATGAGTCCCTTCTCATACCAGTTGGGGAGATTTCAGGGAATTCTAGTTTGTTTCATAATGCCTGTGTTATTGCATCAAAGAATAAGGGAGAATAGAAAGGCCTATATGAAAAAGAAATTTAGTAATTTGCCTTTAAAGCTGTCTTTTTTTTTTTCCAGTCAGTTGAATGTCTAGTCCCCTCGTATGGATTTCCTATATGGATATGTAAATACTTTGAAGGCCTCCACTATCCAGCACTCCATTAATTCATAAAATGAAAATTTATTAACAGTAAACAATGTACCCAGCACTGTGCTAGGGACACATTTTAGTGATGAGTTGTCCCTGATCCCAGAGCCTGACTGAGGTCTGAGAACTGAGCTCTAATATAGTTAAGGTTAATACAGTGTCATTTCTGGTATTACTGGGGGCCCAAAACTGGTTCTTCCTTCAATTTAACCAAACTTTATATTATTCTTGGGTGAAAATACAATCTGTAGACTCTAGTAATAGTTCACTCCTATTAGAGTGTGTTGATTAAGGGATATCATATCATTTAATTATTTCAAGAAGCTCTCAAGAAAGGTCCTTTGGTTATTATTGTCCCTGTGTTACAAATGAAGAAACTGACATAGCGTGAAAGTGAAGTAGCTCAGTCGTGTCCCCACTCTTTGCGACCCCATGGACTGTACAGCCTGCCAGGCTCCTCTGTCCATGGACTTTTCCATGCAAGAGTATTGGAGTAGGTTGCCATTTCCTGCTCCAAGAGATCTTCCCAACCTCGGGATGGAACCTGGGTCTCCCGCCTTGCAGGCAGACAGACGCTTTACCATCTGAGCCACCAGGGAAGCTCCAGACATAGCATGATGGAGTAGAAGGTTCTTGGATTTGAGTCATAACTCTACTGGTGATCAGCTCTCATTTCTTTGGGCAGTTAATTGCTCACATTCTCACGTTTTGTAATCTGTTAATTAGGAATAATGGTATGACTTTCCCTATGGGGGTCTTGTGAGAATTATACATGCATCT
Source organism: Cephalophus harveyi (assembly GCA_006410635.1). Lineage (NCBI taxonomy): Eukaryota > Metazoa > Chordata > Mammalia > Artiodactyla > Bovidae > Cephalophus > Cephalophus harveyi. Next base: position 60,625 of record SJYT01003426.1, read on the forward strand.
GTGTGATTGTCTATTTGTACGTGTGTGTATGTGTGCACACTTGTATACTTTGCTTAATACGAAAGTATTAAGTAGAAAGTTAATCCCTTCTTTAAACCAAATTTGACCATGGCTATATTACCCCATAGGGCTCATATATTAAACCCTTTATTAATGGAATGAAGATCTCATTTAGAGCCAGAAGATCTAAATGTGAGTCTCAGTTCTGCTGCTTGCTAGTTATAGGACTTACATAAATCTAGATGGCAACTCAGGTCCCTTTCCATTCCTGAGATCTCCCATACTTTGCACTGGTAATGGCTGTGTTGAAAGGACCTGGCTAGAACAGGAATATGATCCTTGTACCTATTTATGAAATTATTACATAAATTGATTTATTTCTTAAAAACATAAGCTCTAAACAACAAAATTCTGTAAAGCAATTATCCTTCAATTAAAACTAAATTTAAAAACATAAGCTTTAAGATAGCATTTGAGTGTTGGATAAAAAGATAGTCCTTTGAATTTCTCTCTCATTTTATTTTTACCTTTCGCTGAATGTTCATCTCCTCTGCTTTTCACTTGAGTAACGTCTGCTCTGATTCTGGCCAGTGTCAGCTTGAACGTCTCTCTTACTCTGGTTGGCCTTCCTGCCTTGGTGACTCATCTGTTTTATTTCAGATATTATTGTCACTATACATTTCAGATATAATTTTAGGATGATCATTAAAGTGTTGCTGCTAGAAAAGATGTTAGCATCATAAAGTGCCCTGACAAAGAATCCTTCCTACTGAAAGATAAGGCAAATCTTCTTGTCCCCATTGGCTTCCAGACCCTTTCTCTCCTGTAACTCTCATGGATCTCTGAAACAGATTCTTTTACTTTACCAAGCTGCGTGTGCTATGCCTGTTTTCCTTTACCATCTGTCTTTGACAAGCCATTCCTCCCATGAATGGACAGGATTGTCCACTTCCAAGTCCACTCCACTTTGTACCACAGCATACTTTTTTCCTTGAAGCATGACACAAAAGTCTCTATTCCTGGGAAAACTTTTTCTAGGACTGACTTCATGCCACTTGGAATCCTGTTGACAGTTTATAAATTTGTGTTCTCATTTTTACGTGAACTTATTTCCTTTATATGTGTGCTTTTGTTAGTTTTGCTACTGATGGAAACTCTTGAAGGCAGGAGCTGAGCTGTGTTTTATTTCTTTGCTTCCTCGCACAGAATCCTAAGTATGTTGCTCAGGACTTAGGAAACCTTTGTAATTGTTGGAGACTGATTCACTGTACTGAGCATGCTCCCTAGGGTCTTCCAAACTGCTCACAGCTGTTCAGTAGTCCTGTACGAAAGGCTGTATTACAAGTTTGAACATTCCAGGCNCGCACAGAATCCTAAGTATGTTGCTCAGGACTTAGGAAACCTTTGTAATTGTTGGAGACTGATTCACTGTACTGAGCATGCTCCCTAGGGTCTTCCAAACTGCTCACAGCTGTTCAGTAGTCCTGTACGAAAGGCCGTATTACAAGTTTGAACATTCCAGGCATAGCCAGAATGTACATAGCCAAGCATTGTACAGATCTGACCATAATTTTCCTAAATGCTGTTAAGAACATTCTGGTAACAGAATACAAAACTGTACCTGAATCTAGTTACTAGATACAATGGGGCAGTCGTTGGGGTACTCAGTTCAATAGGCCCATCTCAGTAGAAGCAGAATCAGGAGTTCCCTGGTGGTCCAGTGGTTAGGTCCACTTAGGATGACCAGGTTCAATCCCTGGTCAGGAAACTAAGATCTCACAAGCTCCGCGGCATGGCCCCCAAAAAGAAGAAGAAGAGAGTAGTCCATTAGGGATTAGGTTTCATAATTATTTTGTCCATTAATTCCCATTACATGCTATACATGCCTATTTAATTATGCCTACAGATTTTATGATTAGTAGAGAGATATGCCCATAGGTTAAATATCTGGGCTTTCCTGCTTATTTTCCTTGATTCTATATTTAATCACCAGTAATATTCTACAACAGGAGTTCCCAGGTGGCTCAGTGGTAAAGAATCTGCCTGCAATTCAGGAGACATGGGTTTGATCCCTGGGTTGGGAAGATCCCCTGGAGAAGGAAATAGCGACCCATTCATTCCAGTATTCCTGCCTGGGAAATCCTATGGACAGAGGAGCTTGGAGGGCTACAGTCCAGGGGGTTGCAAAAGAATCAGACACAACTTAGCAACTAGACAATTTTCTACAAGACTTCACTGTATACTTTCTAAACATATCAAAAGAAAGTTAATAGTTCTTACTTAAAATTCTCCTAATAAGATGAATCTATTACCTTCAGGGTCAACTTTATTCAGAAATGGTCATGCTGTAGTATATTTCAGGTCAGCACATGTCAGTCTTAGCCTTCAAAAATCCTCTGGGAAATATGGTAACTCAGGGGTAGGTAAAAGAGCTTGGGGACATTTGGGTTCCTTTTATCAGAATTCTTTGTGAACTGCGTCATAGAACAGGAAGAAGGAGACCTGAGAAGAAAAGGGAGGATGTGAAAGCATTGATTTTTCTGCCAAATCCTCTATAAGCAATTTTGTACCAACAAAGAAGAAACCTTGTTTTTGGCCTACTTTTACAGCCAATCAAACTGTGTTGAATATTATTAAAGCAGGATTCTTTTCCCTGGTACTTTTTCCATTCCCCAGAGCAATGGCTTTTGTGTATGAAATATCCCCATAAATATACATAGAGAGAAGCACATATTTATTTTTAGAGATCCCCCAAAGCATAGTAAATCATTCAGAATCGAAAAGAGGCAGACTCTGATGCTAACACAAACACAAAATTATCATGCTTAGGGCCCACGAGTCCCCCAGGGATTTTGTTAAATCCACCACTTAGGAGTTGAATTAAATAAGCCTAGCTTGTGAGATTTTCTGAACAGTCTGTCCTTTTTTCCTCCATCTTTTAAAATATATATATTAAACACACACACATACACACACACACCAGGGCTTTATGTGTTTTTTTTTTTTTTTTACTTCTTGTAACCAAGCAGTAACTCTGCCTGAATATTTAAAAATCGTTTAAAGGGACAGAGACTGCAATGTGGAGTTTTAGTTTGTCCCTGGATGTGTGCTGTGTGCCCTGCCCCCAGTCTGTCCCCAGAAGGGCCTCAAGAACACCTCTGCGGGCATACAGAAAGAGGGCATGAGAAGTGGAGAGTAGCTGCTTGCACGGCCCCCTGAGCGTGGATTCGTGCACCTGTGACTGTGGACTGTCCCAATTGATTGCACGTGGACATAGCATCTTCTAAAAAGCTAGTCTGAGCCCTGCCTTTCTTAGAGCTGCCTTGCCTTTTACATCTAATTTAGTTAGCACCGTGGTTTGCATGGTGGACTCTGGAATCAAACTGTCAAGATCTGAATTTTGGCCCTAGCCTTTACATGCACCGTGACCTTGGGCAAGCTTCCTCTCCGAATGCCAATCTTGTCATCTGTAGTGCGTCCCTCAGAGCCCTGGGGTCAGATGTCCATGCTTCGTACAGTGCATGAAGTCAGTGCAGGATAAGCGTTAGCAGTTATTTTGACTCCTTACACCTTGTTTCCTAAAGGTCCTTTGCAAGTGGATTTTAAGTGTGAAGAAGAACTATCGGAAGAGCGTCGCCTATCATAACTGGAGACATGCCTTTAACACAGCACAGTGCATGTTCGCTGCACTGAAAGCAGGCAAGATTCAGGTACTGCTCAGAGTCATTTATGCATTTAAGAAATTTGTTGCTTTACGGCATATTCTCCCAGTTTTTTTAATGTGCACTGGTGATGACTGAGAATAATACTTATTGCCAGTTAGAAGTAGATTGTCTTGTGTGTGCTTGTGCTCAGTCATGTCCGACTCTTTTGCAACCCTGTGTGAGTGTGACCCACCAGGCTCCTCTGTTCGTGGGATTTTCTCGGCAAGAATACTGCAGTGGGTGGCCATTCCCTCCTCCAGGGCATCTTCCCAACCCAGGGAGTGAACCCTTGTCTCCTGCGTCTCTCTTAATTCAAGAAGGCTAATATGGCAAAATAATTTCTAATTTTCTTTCATATCTAATATACATTGCATGTTTAAAAAAATTTTTTTTAATAGCTTCATGTTAATAGTCTTTGGCCAAATAAATACCTCCTTCAGAGGAAACTCCACAGTAGAAGGAAAAGTATCCAGCTTCTCACAGTCACATTTAAACTGCTCCATAGTAGACTTTCTCGAAAACCACTCGGGTCCTGAACGTGGCTCCATAGATTGTCCCAGGGGTCTCTATCACATTTTCTCTGGAGCACTAATTTTATAAATATCATTTCATGGAAAAGGTTTTGGTTTCATACACATGACCAGAGGCTTTTACAAGGAAGATCAGTGCAGAAAACAGTCAAGTAATTCGTTCCTTTCCAGGCCAGATTTTTCACATCTCTGGCCTTAGATTCTAACTGTTTTTAATTCAGAGCTTCCATGCTCTTTTTTATTTAACAAACTCTAAAAATGTTATCCTCTGTCCCGACTTTCATTGAGTGCGTCTTCTAACTGGCTGGCTAGAGCTAAAAAAAAAAAAGTGATTGTTATCTTAAGAAGCCATATCAAATACCAAATCAAATGTCATATCAAATACCATGATTGTATTTTCCTACTCTAACAAACATTTATAAGAAATAAGGTGAATTTATTTTGGGGTTTGAGACAGTCATGAGGACTGTATCACTGAAGCCTATTCCTGCTTTTTGTGAATAATAATAGAATGGTGATTTTTGTATATGCTGTAGACATTACAATGTAGAATGTTAAGAGGTCCAACAGAACAGAGCTGATAATAATTTCACCTATGTTTTCTTACTAATGAAGGAGAATAGTTGAGTAGATAATACAAATGGCAGGTATTAAAAATAACCTGTATTTGGCTTTGGAATATATTGTGCAAATTTTCATTCCTCGTCTTTTTTTTTCCTATTGTTGGCTAGTAATCACATCTGTGCTCCTAATGAGAAAGTGAAGTATATAGCAACTAAAGTATATAGCAACTGGCAGAGAGAAAAGGCCACAGAATCTAGAGGACTGCAGAAAGTTCCCTGCAAAAATTCAGAGGGAAGACAGTTGTTGGAAGTTTGGATTATTCTACATGTATGTAGATAATTAAGAATTAAAAACATTGACTGCACATGGACGGATTGTTGATTATGTGAGACATCTTAATTTTTTCTGTTGATAATAACAATCCCATTCGGAAGACAAAATATGACTGGTTCAATCTCTGCAGGAAAGGATTCTAGCATGAGTCCTCTGTGACTAGAAAGAAGCACATACGTAAAGTGCTGAGGACAAAACCACGTGATGGGTGAAAAGAGGTGGCATAATGCGCTTTACCAAACGGTTCTTTCTCGCTCTCTCCCCACGGTCTTCGGTCATGTAGAAGAGGCTGACGGACCTGGAGATACTTGCACTGCTGATTGCTGCCTTAAGCCATGATCTGGATCACCGCGGTGTCAATAACTCATACATACAGCGGTAAGACATTTGCCCCAGTGGCAGAAGACAGTGTTTCTTTTAAATTGTAGGGCTGTCTTGTTAAAAGTAGAAGCCACAGCAAATTCTAATGATACGAAATTTCAGTTGGTCAGGTTCCCATAACATACTCTGGTTTTATTTAAGGGAAATGGAAAAAATAATTCAAGTCCAACGTCATATCGGGAACATCTCTGGCCTGAAGTTCGAAAAGTATTTACGTTGAGAATCTTATTTCATTGGATAATTACCGGGAGTTTTGCTTTAGTTTATGAACACCAGGCTTAAGAGCTTCATTGGAAAACTATTAAGACTAGTACATCAAAGGTAGAATTTCACCCTGGAATAAAAGAAAGGGCTTGAAAAGTGCTTAGCTCGATCCTAAGTATTAGTCAGTGCCATCCATAAAGAGGCTTTTGGTCTCAGTGAAGGCAGCAGACCACAGTACTGGCAAATTTGGGCTCTGAGTTCAAACCTGGATTCGAGTCCTCCCCCTCGCCACAGAGTCCCTGTGTGATCGTGAGCAGGGGTGCTCACCTCTGTGAAATCAAGATAATAGCATTCCTGCTCACAGGGTGGACGTAAGTTTTTTAAGACCTCACTACCAGGTAGAATGCCTGGCACATTTTTAAGTGTTAAGATGAATCTTAGCTTCAGGTGCTGGTGATAGTCCTGTTGTCATCAGAAGCCTGCTTTGGGACTGATTTTGAGAGTGTAAAATACTAATTCTAGACAAGTTTTTCAGGCTCACCTGTGGACCGTGCTTACGTAACATTTGCAATGGCAAATGCGATACTAACTGTGATCATCAGATTTATGACATCATAAATGCTATCATGACATTTTTATTTTCTTGGAGCAAATTAGTTGAAAGCATACATTTCTTGGCGAAATTTCTTATTACTGAACATTCTTTAAAGTATGCAAGTGATTCAGCTAATGCATATATCGCCCTAGGAAATTCCAGATATCTGATATCTTGAGAGAACTTCAGAAAGTTCTCTAATTACATCCCCTTTATCTAAACACAGTAAGTGGAAAACTTGATGTCAAAAGAATTGTAGCAATGTAGCAACCACGCCCTCTTCCGACCACGGATGGGAAAGGACAGCAGGCTCCGGCCTGGCTGTCGGAGGCGAGCTGTTTCCTCTCTAAAATCTGATGTTCTGGAGAACTGGCTGCGTGATGCGCCCTTTGCCCTCGGCGCTCAGTCACGTACTGTGGGCCTGAGCCTCACATCAGCACGGGAGCAGCGATGAGAGGGAGCAGCGATGCGAAGAGGCGTGTGGCGGAGAGTGGCGAGCAGGCTGGGGTCAGTCAGCAGGCGGCCTTCCCTTCCCCCAGCCCCGAGCCTCGTGTCATCAGGGTACGGCCTGTTACTGTACGGCTGGCCATACTGCCGCGCTTCAGAGTGAAGAAAAGGACTCAGCTATTTTTTCCCTTTGTTTATTTAGAAATAATCACCCAGAAAAAAACATCTGGAGAAACGTCATCTTCTCTTCAAAAAAAAATAAAAGTCCTGGGAAAAAGACTGCAGGATCTTACTTCCACATATACCGCAAAGTAGACTCGCGCCGAGTAATAACAACTTTTAAAAATAAATTAAAGGAGTTTCGGAGATACTTATTTTTTCCTACATCCCTGTGGTTTGAGTAGAGGAAGCCAAGAATGTCCCAGGGATGTTTCTCTTTTTCTTCTTGGTGATAAACAAGTGGTATCTCAAGGAGGATTTTCTTAACCAGGGGCCTCTTGGGAGACGAAGAGCATCAGAAACATTTCCATATAAAGAACTGACTTCTAGAAAGGTGTACTGTGTCCAGACCTGTACCAAATAAAAGACAGCACAGAAATAAAAGTCAGTGTATCAAAAACAGAAAAAGCCCTTAGGAAGTAGCAAAGTCAGAAACAGAACTACCATCATTTGTTCTTGAAGATCTCATCAGAAAATCTGAAGTAGGAGAGCCCTTGTTTAGGAAGCTGTTTTGATTCTTGATCGGATTCTCTGGTTCCTTCCTGGCTCAGGAAGACTGCGTTTATGAGGAGCACTATGAGGATGCCAGTGAAATACCTGGGGGGAGAGTTCCCTGCCTGCGCCTTCCTCCCCCACACGGCTGGATGGTGGGAAGAGTGGTTTCAGATGGATACTAAACACAGTCACAGGAACGAGTGGCTGAAGAACAGACATCTGCTTATGCAGAGAAATTTTCCCCCATTAGGCCTGTAGTCCCTATAGGAGGACTGTGGTAGACACATTTACTTGGTTAGATTCAGGATTTTGTGTTTTATAAACGTAAATATAGTGAAATTATCCTACATTTTAGGCAGATGGATAATGTGCAGTTACTGGGGCCTGCACATTTGTTAGGGAGAGCGCTATAAACATGTAAAATTCAATTCCTATTCTCCAGGAATTTTTACTGTCTCCTCAAACAGTGGTGATTAATGTCAAAGTATCTGGCAAGCCCTGTGCTCTTTAATAACATGGGATGGCAGTGTTCGATAGAGGAGGAGATGGGTCATGATCAGCGTAGCCCATCTTTACTGTTAAGGGAAGAAGTCAGAGTTAAACCAGATCTTTGAAGTGAGTAAGATTTGGAGAGGAGAGAACGTGAAGATATTCCAGAAATACCATGAAGTGGGCGTTTTCATTGGCACAGCAGTGATGGCTAGCCTGACTAGTCAGAAGGAAAAGTAAGGGGATGAACAAGCAGAAGTTAGAAGACCCTCTCGAGGGAGGGCTAGAAAACCAGGCTGTGCGTTTTATTTGGTGTAGTGACCACTGAGTGGTTAATGGCATTGCTTAAGAGGAAAAGATCTGAAAGTATGTATGGTACAAGGTAAACAGGTAATAATTAGAACCACAGAGGTCAGCCAGAAAGCTGTTGGGGCATCACATATTAGCTCGAGGAAGGAAGAAAACTGTTCAAATCTAATATTGAACAGTTAGTTATATGCAAGAAAGAAGGGGGAAATCATAACGCTGGGTCCAAGGAATGAGCAACGACGGTGGAGAGTGAGAGAGCTGGGAGGTGTGTCTGCATGCTGGGTCCTTGGGGGGGAGCACGGAGGGGAGAGGAGCCCAACAATGAGGAGGATAACACAGGATGGTGGTTAGAAGAGGTGGGGTGACCAAGTGAGGTTTTTTTTTTTTTTTCAAAATCAGAGATTCAGCCAAACCAGAATGAAAGAATTTCCTGGTAACCACAGTCCGATCACGTGTGTGTGTGTCCTGGAAGAACTCGCCCTGCACCGTGGTCCCTGCTGCCCTGTAACAGAGGAGCAACAGGGAGCTGGGTCACGAACGGGCTGGTGGTCACAGAGGGTCAGCAGGATCTCAGAGACTTCAGAGAGCAGCAGCGGCCGCACAGGAACCAGAGTCCGTGCGGTGCAAACTGAGTAGAGTGTACTTGAGCCAGGAATGAGGTCACCCTTGGTAACGCCGGAGAGCCTGAGAGACTGGAGGTCTGGATATGAAGAATGTGCAAGTTCAGTTAGTCTTAATGTCAGTAGCTAATAATAATAGTAATAACAATAATGGAAGTTAACCCTCAACATAGTCATAGCTTTTAGCCTTGTGGCATTTGGAACTCTTTCTAGCACTTTATATACGTGAGTTCAGTTAGTCCTTAGACCGGCCTGAGTGCACATCCAAATCCTGAATCCTCTCACTGTGTGTCTTTGAGCCAAGTCATTTAAACTTCCTGTGTCTCCTTCTCTGTATAGTAGAATAATGACAGAAGAACACCTGTCTCACAGGGTTTCTGACAAGGATTAAGAAGTATAAACAGATGCAAAGTGCTTGGAACAGTACCTGGCACAGATTATCCACTCAGCAAGTTTTAGCTATTTTCACAGGCGCATACTATTAATGACAGACAAGAGCTCAAGATCTTGCCCTGTCCCAGAGAGGGACAGGGACTAGCAGAGAGACTGCCTGGTAGCAGCTCGATGCTGTGGAACAAAGAAGGGAGTCTCCTACTGTGAAAAAAAGACAATTGGCAGAGTCAAGGAGGTCAAAGAACTGGAGTCACAGGGTGAAATGATTCATCAGCTTGAGTATCTGCGATCACAGAGAACGGGAACATAAACTAAGCCCTGACTGACAGGTGATCACGATGATTTGGAGAGAAATCGTGAAGTTGAGAAGTAAATGGGTTGGCATGGGTTATAAAGAGCAGCTAAGAGATTTGAGCCCAGAGCAATATATATGGATGAGAAGCCAGATTACAGGATGGCTGTTAGAGCCAGGGGAGAGGAATACCGTGCCGGGGCGGCTGTGTTTTCTCCCAGCACTTCCATTTTCTCCTGATTTCTAAGGCACTGGTCTGATTTCCGCACCAGTGTCCTTACACCGCTCAGAGATGGAGCAGCAACAGCAGAACAGGAGGGGAGGTAGGGAGGGCGTGCTCACCCACGACTGCTCACTAAGCGGTGGGGAACAGTCCTGCAGCAAGAGAGGTTTAAAGTGTCCTTGTGACATGACCTCGAAGGAGGTGGCGATGGAGCCTCGTGTTTCAAAGAGTGAGAAAGTGACAGGACGGAGGACACACTGGTTTCCACGAATATCTTTGTAAAGACAGAATTGGGGGCATTTGTCACCCTGTCATTGATTTATAAATCCAGAGTTTTAGAACATAAGTAAAGGTAAACCATGTGAGTAGACACGTAAAAATGTAAGTAAATTTGCGTTTGTTTATCTCACAAGCCAAGAATCTTCTCTAATGTAAAACAGTCCTTTCTGCATGGTGTAAAAACGCAATATGCATTCTAAATTTTAAACACGTTTCCATGGCAGCTGCCTTGTTGTGTTTCTAGTCTGGCAGCTAGGTCGGTGAGGAGATGCCGTGTGTACAGAGTGCTGTAGGTCGCGAGCCAGAGTCACGCGGTGAAGAGGCTGTGTGTGAACCCCGGCTCTGCCATTTGTGTTGACCTTGAACAAGTTAGATGATCTCTCTGAACTTTAGGTTGTCTAAAAAAACAAATGCTAAAATGCTGTTGCGACATCTCAGGCTGGGTCACCCTGGAGCAGAGCCTGGGACAGAAGCCGGCGTGCATACAGCTCAGGGGTGCATGTGACCCCAGGGGGCGGAAATGCAGGCCTGAGGGTGGCAAACGGAGAGGAGGGGAGGCCAGGAGGAGGACGAGGGAGCCAGATGTCTGCGCACTCGGCACCCGGTGGTCAGTGCCGCCAGGAGCCTGTGAGCCGTCCAGGACGGGAGACGCAGAGCGGTCTGCAAACGGACGGAGACGAACGGGTCGGGGTGGCTCTCCACCCGCGCCGTATCCCGCGGTCACAGCTGACCTCCGCAGGCCCTTCCTCCTCACCCTCCCGGCGGAGCGGCCTGAGTGCAGAGTGCTCCCGTGGGCAGAGATGAGGCGTTCCCGCGGGGCCGTGCAGGGCGCCTCCTCACGGGCTCCTCCCGCCGCGTGTCACAGCGGGCCTGGCGCTGGACGCAACCACAGCGGCTGCAGTATGGGGGCCTGAGGATTTGACATGGTGAGCTAAAGCGTCCCGTACGAGAGTAACGCCAAAACTAAATCAACTACTTAGTGCAGGGCTGGACACGTTATAGCAGAGTCCTTGGTTATCACTGGGGAAAAGGAATCTACCAAACTGGAAAGGAATACAATCTAACAGGTAACAGACTTACAACCAACCAGCAGAGTAAAACAGGTGCTGATACTGGATGTGCTGAAGTTTCTTATATAAATGAAAATAACAGGTATCTAGAAGCTTTTCCTCCCCTAGGTGAAGGGCATGAGGAAGGCCGCAGTAGTTTTCCAGAAGTGTAAACGCGAGGGGCACTAGCGGGCCTGGTCCGAGTGAAGAGAGAACACTGTTGCCACAGCAGAGACCGCAGAGTCCAGGCGGGATGTGGAGGGGATCACGGGTCTGTTTATGCTGGGCCCTCTGTAAACCCAGGCCCTCTCCCTGGAGACTGCTCGCACGGCTCAGATTTCCAAGCATGCCGATGTGACCCAAGTCTCTCCAGTCCAGACGTTTATACCCACGTGGTTGGACTACAGCCACCTTAAAATCAATACATCGAGCGCTCATCTAGTCAGCATCCCTCCTTCACCCGCATCGTCTTCTCCCTGTTTCCCTGTGTCAATAAATGACAATGCAGGAACTTAGCCTCTCTGCTTTCCCCCTTCATCTCTCATCACCACTAGTTCCCGACACCGGGACTCACTGCCGGCTCCTGACTCGTCTACCTCCTTAAACAGCTCTCTCTATTTGGGATTCTGCCAAGCCCAGTAGAATCCCCAGTTCTACCAGATCTGCTCTAATCCAGGCTCTCTCTTACCTGGCTACTAGAACAGTTTCCCACTAGGCTCCTAACGAAATCCCAGTAGTCCGCATGCATCTCCAGAATGGTTCCAGCGAATTTTCCTTACAGATCTGCTTGTTTTAGTTCATCCCATTGTCTTCCCCGGAGAAGGAAATGGCAACCCACTCCAGTGTTCTTGCCTGGAGAATCCCGGGGACGGGGGAGCCTGGTGGGCTGCCCTCTATGGGGTCACACAGAGTCGGACACGACTGAAGTGACTTAGCAGCAGCAGCAGCAGCATTGTCTTCCCATCGTCCAGTGATCAGCACAGGATCTGACTCATGGTACAACTTACTAGATATGGAAGGAGCACAGGAGACAAGGCCAGAGTTACTTTGGGAGCAAGGGCACAACAGCAATGAGACGTGGCAGCCTGGGAGTCAGCAGCACTGGTGGTGGTATGAGGAGGAGCTGAGATCCCCCGTTCTCTTACCTTTATTTCCGGTTTACTGTTTTTGTTTTCCCTTAAGCTGCTCTCACTCTTAGCTCATTTTTTCCTGGGTCACCTTTCTTCAGTCTTGGGTAGCGTCTCTATCTTCAACACATGAAATACAAAGTAAAATAATGATTCATACAGTAGCATAAAGGAATGACTGATCAGTTGTATTATCTAAGACTTGAATGATGCTTTACAGTTCATAAACCCCTGTCCTCTAAATCGAAGAAACAGACTTTCAGGAACTTTAACTTTTTCTGTTGTTTTGAAAGAACAAATCGTGGAAATGGTGCTTTATATTCCCACGTGAAGGGTCATGAGAACGAGGAGATGGAGGACTCTGCTTATGATGCTTCAGAACTTGATTTGTGACTGTTACACATAATGAACTGACTGTAATATTCCCTCCTCACCCCTTTACTTAACATGGGCTTCCCAGGTGGCGCTAGTGGTAAAGAACCCGCCTGCCAGTGCAGGAGATGTAAGACATGTGGGTTTGATTCCTGGGTTGGGAAGATCCCGAAGGAATCTTCGGGAAGGAAAGGAAATGGCAACCCACTCCAGTGTTCTTGCCTGGAGAATCCCATGGACAGAGGACCCTGGAGGGCTACAGTCCATGGGGTCACAAAGAGTCAGACACGACTTAAGTGACTTAGCACGCACACACCACTTTACTTGGCCAAATGGTCTCTACCGTTCTCCCCAAGTTCTCACTGAGTCCTGCAATGCAATAAGCGGCACCCACAGGGGGCTTTTTCCGACTTAGCTGTCTCCTTCCTGCCTCCGGTGGGGCAGACGTGCACCCACTGTCCCCCTTTCCCGTGCTTCTCACCACCTACAGCTCTCACATGCACGTGCACAGAGTGTGGATGCTGACCTTCAGCCTTATTTCAGAACAAAGACTTATATGGAAATTGGTATTTCAGATTTTCAAGTACTTGCACTTTTGAAATTGTAAAGTATTGTTGGTACAGCTGTTTCAGAGTTGTTTTTTTTTTTTTTTTTTCATGTGTAGAGAGAGTAATCCTTTGTTCTTATTCCTTCTACTATTATTATTTTAATAAATATTAAAACCAGTGAAATTGTTCGTACTTTGAACAGGGAGCAGTTACATTGATATTTGAAAACAATTTGACTCTTGACATGTATTTCCGAGAGATGACCTCACTCTTTCCAGCAGAAGGAGAGAAAATTGTTGGATTAATTTTTATGAAGTAGCCTCTTTTTCAGTTAACCAGTAACAAGAAGAAATTGATAACTGATACGTTGGGGAAATTGGTCCTATTTTAAACTTTTTTTCTCTTTCTTCAACTATATTTCAGAAGTGAACACCCACTTGCTCAGCTCTACTGCCATTCAATCATGGAGCATCATCATTTTGACCAGTGCCTGATGATCCTTAATAGTCCTGTAAGTCCCTAATTTATGGTTGTGGACTTTCAAAAGAGAGTTTATAAATTCAGTTTTATTTTTAGTTTTGGATTTATTCCCAGCATCATAAATTCTTGAGCATGCTTTATTCCTTTTTGGGTAAGAAAGGCAAAGCCAAAACATTTGAGATCTTCACAGCCTTACTTCTCTAGAAACCAAAACTGTCTTAATGTTGCCTGATAAGGGAAAATTGGTTACTTACCTCGGTTTGGTTGTTGCAAATTAGAAACAAACAAAACTGGTATTTTATGGTTCTCTGTTAGTTCTGTTTTTGTTTTTGTCAAATGATGTGGTTTATACTGCTCTCAAATGTCTTTCACAGGCAATACCTTTTCCTCTTTTTATTGAAACTTCTGACCACTAATAAACATTTCTGTTAAGGAATAAAGTTATTCAATACTGGCTAAATGAATATCAATGTAAAAAAGCATATGATATGCTATGCCAGTCATATTTATGTTAAGGAAAATATTAAAATGATATACACCAACATATCCACAATGGCTGTCTCTGTCTACTTAAATTACTAGCTTTTTTATTTTCTGATTCAGATTTGTTCATTATTTGCATTATCCATTGTATGCACATATTACCTTTATAATAAGAAAAAAATGAAAGTTGTTTGTTTCAGCTCTTACATTGAAAAAACACAATGCGTGGTATATAATTGTAAAGCAATTTTATCTCCATCTCTTTACATTTGCCCACTGGGTTCGTTCTTCCCTGAGCCCTAGAAAACTCAAGAGGCTTATGACTTTTGTGGTGACTCTTTTTAAGTAAAAGTTTTCTAGTTGCTGCTTTACATCGCAAAATACAGCATAGTTTTCAAGTTAGAAACCAGAACTTTCAGCCCTGTGGGAAAGTACAGATTCTGGACTTGATTTGAAGCTTCAGGTCCTCTTTTCCTGCCCCGATTGGCCTCTTTCGTCCCTCCTTAGGCTTCTTTTGACTCCTTCCTCAGCCCAAGTCGCCACGTCCTGGAGAACAGGAAAGCAGAGGGCCCAGAACCCTCAGCAGACCGGTGCTCTTATGCTTGTCCCCTCTCTGCGCCTCCCAGGTGTCTAAAACAGGTTCTTCTCTTATGAGTAAGTCCGCGATCATGGCCATGCGCCCTAACTGTGGGCTTTTCCACTGACGTCCCCCTTAATACGCGTGGTCACCTCTCTCCAGTGTATCGCCTGATGACTTCCTCCTCAGCTCCTGGAACTCTGAGTAGTGACTTTCATCTCCTTTCTGCTGAGGTTCCTTGGCCCTCCTGTGGTCCTCTTGAAAAGGACAGGACGTAAAGGGACCTAATGCATCCAAAACTCAGAAGAGGCAGGCCATCCTGAATGGAAGCAACCTCTCCTTCCTGCTCAATCAGAGGGTCTGGCCAGCCTGGGTCTTGCCTTTGCAATTTTCCAGACGGAAATCAGACACGCGTGCACTGTAGTCCCAACCCAGCCACCCAACTCCAGGAGACACACAGTGACCGCAGGCTGGTCTCTCTTCCTTGAGGGAGGAAGAATGCAGTCCTGCCTCTCAGTGTGGACGAAGGGCTAAGAGTTATGTGGCCAGTCCCGGCACCTCCTTGTAAATTCTGCATGTGCTCTAGTACAGACTGTCTGGTACAGATGTGACTTTTAACAAGAATTAGTATGTGAGAGGGAGGTAGGGGGATGATGTCGCTAAAATGTACAAATTGTACTGTTTCGTGCACAAGTTCTCTTGGGTTAGGTGTCAGAATTATGGGAGCTGACTTTCAGCCTTCAGCAAGAAAGGAAGAAACGCTCTGCCTGGCTCCTGCCCGTGCAGCCCTTTCTGTTGTTACAGGAGTACTGGAAGTGGGCGCTTGGCCCGAGAGGCACGCCCTCGCGCGGGACTGCGCTGGGCCGTGGGAGGGGGGCTGCGCATCCCCCAGTGCCTCCCGTGATACAGCCCCGCTGTCTCCGCGGTCCAGTTCCATCTGCACTGCCCCGGGCCTCCATAAACCAGCATTTCCATTCCGCTGTTTTTGTGCTGCATTAACGTCCTCAGAGGCAGCTGTCAGACTTGTGAGCCTGGCCTGTCCAAGTTACCTTCAGATGTCCTCATTCTTGGTTTGTTTGGTGCTCTGGTTTAAAAGTTGCATAGGCTTTGCGTGGTCTCCCCCAGTACTGTTTTTCCCATACACCGTGTTATCTTTTTAGTGTGTGGTTTTTCCGAACTGAGACTTGTCAGGAATGTCTATGTTGAATTATAGCAGAAACATCTGTACCTTCATTGGAGTTTGCTGTCTTTGCCCTTCAGCTCAATCTTCATTTTTAATATCCTATTTTAGCTTTGAAGAAAACGTGCTTCACCTTTTTCTTAAAAAGCTTATTGTACAGTATTCCAATCACACTGCTCTCTGTTATCAGATGACATAACTTACTATGTAATATATTATAACATAAAAGGAATCTTGCTGTATATATGGCTGGCCTCATATTATAACACTCATCTCTACATTCTGTCTTTGTAAGCACCACTACGTAAGAATTTATAGCTTTTGCTCGTGGAAGGGAAAATTAAAATATAATACCAAAAGACATTTCTGCTTTTTCATTTAACATAGTCTTACCTTAAATAAAAGTATCAGAAGCTATCTTCTGAACAGTACTGTTTTGTCCAGAATCTAAAGTGATTTATATTTAAAACTAGTATTTCTTGTATAATCATAGATTATTAATTAGACGTATATCACAATTTTGGCAACTAGTTATCCTCTAACCAATGTCTGATCCCAGCTCAGCAGTTTTCTCTTTTCAGAGCAAATCCTTTGCCTCCACATCCTATTTCCAAGCTTCTGGATTTTTTCCCTCAGCACTAAGGTTTAAGAAGTACATCTGACTCAATTTACAGATGTTGTTTTGAGTAGCCAAAGTATGTTTTACTTAGTTCAAGATCAGTGAGTCTCTGTGCTTTAAATTACAGGCAAGAAATTTAAAAAATGGTTACGTAGCCAAAACTTTAGATAATCTGCACATGGATTAGCCATCTTTGAGATTCTCTTTATGGATGTTTCAAACTCTTCCTTTCTTGAGGAAGCACACGTTGCTCATGCCCGCTACCCATCTATACCACACATGTTCCTAAGAATAAACACGATTCTCAGTAAGAAGTTAAAAAAATATAAACCTGCACCAGAAATGTTATTGGATTTGTTACAGAAGCCAGAGAAATGATTTTTAAAATAATCATTTACAGTTCTTCGTATCTATTAATATAGATTTTGATTTTTCAAAGTTTGACTAGCTGTCAGATTTAGCAGTTAACTTGCTCAAAGGAAAAAGGTATATAGTCATTAACTTTTGGACCTGGACTAAAGCCAAGAAGTACAAGAGTTGGAAAAACATACTTACTTTGGTCAATGAACCATCATGAAGCTGTTTTTTCCTCAAATGACAAGGTGGTAGGGTGGGTGCATCAAGGGGAAACATTACTTCATGGTATTGACTTATGTAAGTAGGTGTCCTCTGTCTTCCTGAGTTCAGGATGTGTGTAAGAGATGTGACTGTATTTTCAGATTTTGTTCTTAGCAGCAGCGTCTCCAAGTGGAGGGCTTATGACGGTTTTCTTTTTTATAAAGGGCAATCAGATTCTCAGTGGCCTCTCCATTGAAGAATATAAGACCACGCTGAAGATAATCAAGCAAGCTATTTTAGCTACAGACCTAGCACTGTACATAAAGTAAGTTTTAAGAAAAATCTTGATAAATAGATTTTGGATGTGTGTGCACCGTTTCCAACTTTAAAAATCGCCATTGGGATATTTTTAGATTATAAGAACCAATGTCCTGGCAAAGCTGTTTATCAAACTTTGGAGCAGTTTGTTAAACAAGGAAGCCAGAAAAGTTTACTTAATGCTGGAAATGACAGAATACAGAATTATTTCTGACGTTTGTCTTTGAAGCTCTGCACAAAGCAGATAACCATCTCGAGATCATTCTAAGCTTGACTGGCCAATCTAAAGAATATAATAATGCCCTCTATAAAGAGGACCTGCTTTTCCTTCTGTCTCTCACTTCTCCAACTTCTGACCATTTCACAGTCCCTTAAACTGTTATCCAAACCCATGTGGGCAGGAAAAGGAGCTGAGTGCCAATCAAGTAAATCTTGTTTCTTTTTATTGGATTTTGGCAGAAGAGTATTAATGTAGAACCTTATAATTAATGAAGTTAACGACTTAAGAATTAAAGTATGCATTAGAGTGTATCCGTGATGTAGGTGTGTGTTTGCATAACTAAACTTACTTTCTAAAAGAAAGGAACGAGGTTGCTGGGTTTGGACAGCCGTTTGTTTCCCACACAGAGACCAAGCTCTCTGCTGCATGTGTGGGGGTGAAGGCAGAGGGGCAGTCATGATTACGGGATTTCCTGGGAGCAAGGGCCTCTCCCCAGCTGTACACAGATGCACACTGTGGTTTTAGCCACTCTTGAGAACCAAAAACAAACAGAACAGACAAAACCTCATACCAGATAGCCACTACTGTACATCTAAAAGTAACTTACATCTAAAAGAGTCTGTTTCCTTGGACTTTGGAGCACTTTAAAGTTAATTAGGGTAAAAATATATATATATTGTAAATTTCAGCTCAAAAT
This sequence comes from Cephalophus harveyi, assembly GCA_006410635.1. Classification (NCBI taxonomy): domain Eukaryota; kingdom Metazoa; phylum Chordata; class Mammalia; order Artiodactyla; family Bovidae; genus Cephalophus; species Cephalophus harveyi. The sequence goes on from SJYT01003426.1 coordinate 78,930, forward strand.
GACTGCAGGATAAAGACTGTCAAGTTACCAATAATTTGAAAAGTACTTAAAACCACAGAGACTTCCTGACCTTTTCAAGCCACACGGGTCTCCCCTCTGGATCCTTCTGAGACCTCTTTTCATCTTGGTATTCAGTCACAGGCAGGCAGTTTTGTTAGGCAAGTTTCTCTTAGGAGTGTCCCGTGACTTTGACTAGTTTAAATGTTATGAAAAGAACTCCTGTCTCGCAGTTTTCCAAGATGCTTATCAATGTTGAGCACACGGAGGTGTTCACTATACAGTGAGCAAACATCAGTTTATACTGGTCTTTCTTTGCTTCAGAAGAACTTCATAGCTTTATACTGACATATATTTTGGCATAGAGTAAAAAGTATGTGAATGAGACGTATGAACTTAAATTGAAACCATAGAGATCTTGCACCATATGCAAAATTTCTTAGATCATTCTCAGCATCAGATTTTTAACTCACATTGTTTCATTTTCTTAAATCATATTCAAGAATTGAAATTTCCAGTACTTGTGACCTTAGTTAAAAGTGAGTTAAGATTTAATATTTCAGCCAAAGAATAAAGAGAGGAAAGTAAGGTATTCAAGATTTGTATATGATTCTTATGTTGGATTATATATTCTGATATATAAGAATATATGTAACAATATAAGATTCTTATATGAGAAAAACCATTAGAGATTCTTTTCCCTTAAATTTTACTTGATGAGCCTTTGTTGACCAAAAGGATAAGAGCTTAGGGGACTCATCATAACTACCAAATATTTTTCTTTATTTTATAGGAGACGAGGAGAATTTTTTGAACTTATAAGAAAAAATCAATTCAATTTGGAAGATCCTCATCAAAAGGAGTTGTTTTTGTAAGTAGGATTACTATCCTTAAAGCTGGTTTTGCTATCCAATTAATTTTATTGCAATTATTTGTTACAATGTGATGATCTTAGAGGCTATCAGAATTCTTACAGATGTTATACAAAGGGCTAAATATAAGTATTTACTTGGAAATAAATGCATTTGCAAATTCAAAAGAATAAATTACTCTTTTTTGTCCTAGAAGGACCTTTAAATGTGGTAGAGTGTCATACAAGGCTGTAGGGTTCTCTTGTTCACACTCACAGTTCTTTTGACTGGAAGACCTGAAAATAGCATCCTGAAGATTGTTGGAGCAAGAACACGACTGTGAAGTGCTTACTTCTCTTACGTGATAGCAGAGCAGCAGTCAGACCTTCAGTTCAGTTGGCTCAGTTGTGTCTGACTCTTCGTGACCCCGTGGACTGCACACCAGGCCTCCCTGTCCATCACCAACTCCCAGAGCTTGCTCAAACTCATGTCCATTGAGTCAGTGATGCCATCCAACCATCTCATGCTCTGTCATCCCCTCCTCCTGCCTCAATCCTTCCCAGCATCAGGGTCTTTTCCAGTGAGTCAATTGTTCACATCAGATGGCCAAAGTATTGTAGCTTCAGCTTCAACATCAGTTTTTCCAATGAACACCCAGGACTGATCACCTTTAGGATGGACTGGTTGGACCTCCTTGCAGTCCAAGGAGGGACTCTCAAGAGTCTTCTCCAACACCACAGTTCAAAAGCATCAATTCTTCGGCACTCAGCTTTCTTTATAGTCCAACTCACACATCCATACACTACTGGGAAAAAAACAAAGCTTTGACTAAATGGATTTTTGTTGGCAAAGTAATATCTCTGCTTTTTAATATGCTATGTAGGTTTGTCATAGCTTTTCTTTCAAGGAGCAAAAGTCTTTTAATTTCATGGCTGCAGTCACCATCTGCTGTGATTTTGGAGCCCAGGGAAATAAAGTCTTTCACTGTTTACATTGTTTCCCCATCCATTTGCCATGAAGTGACAGGACTGGATGCCATGATCTTCATTTTTTGAATGTTGAATTTTAAGCCAGTTTTTCACTCTCCTCTTTCATCTTCATCAAGAGGCTTTTTAGTTCCTCTTCACTTTCTGCCATAAGGGTGGTGTCATCTGCATATCTGAGGTTATTGATATTTCTCCCATCAATCTTGGTTCCAGCTTGTGCTTTATCCAGCCCAGCATTTCACATGATATACTCTGCATATAAGTTAAATAAGTAGGGTTACAATATACAGCCTTCCAACTTTGGAACCAGTCTGTTGTTCTATTCCCTTTTTAACTGTTGCTTCTGGACCTGCAGGTAGGTGGTCTGGTATTCCCATCTCCTGAGGAATTTTCCACAGTTTGTTGTGATCACACAGTCAAAGGTTTTAGCAGAATGCCTTAGTAGTCAATGAAGCAGAAGTAGTTGTTTTTCTGGAATTCTCTGCTTTTCCTATGATCCAGCAGCTGTTGGCAATTTGATCTCTGGTTCCTCTGCCTTTTCTAAATCCAGCTTGAACATCTGGACATTCTTGGTTCATATACTGTTGAAGCCTGGCTTTGAGAATTTTGAGCATTACTTTACTAGCGTGTGAGATGAGTGCAATTGGGCGGTACTTTGAACATTCTTTGGCATTGTCTTTCTTTGGGATTGGAATGAAAACTGACCTTTTCCAGTCCTGTGGCCGCTGCTGAGTTTTCCAAATTTGTTGCCATACTGAGTGCAGTACATTCACAGCATCATCATTTGGGATTTGAAATAGCTCAACTGGAATTCCATCACCTCCACTAGCTTTGTCCATAGTGATGCTTCCTAAGGCTCACCTGACTTCACACTCCAGGATGTCTGTCTCCGGGTGAATGATCACACTGTTGTGGTTATCTGGGTCATTAAGATCCTTTTTGTATAGTTCTTCTGTGTATTCTTGCCACCTCTTCTTAAGATCTTCTGTTTCTGTTGGGTCCAGACCATTTCTGTCCTTTATCAAGCCCATCTTTGCATGAAATGTTCCTCGGTATCTCTAATTTTCTTGAAGAGATCTCCAGTCTTTTGAATTCTGTTGTTTTCCTCTATTTCTTTGCATCACTGAGGAAAGCTTTCTTATTTCTCTTTGCTATTCTTTGGAACTCTGCATTCAGATGAGTATATCTTTCCTTTTCTCCTTTGCCTTTCGCTTCTTTTCTTCTCTCAGCTATTTGTAAGGCCTCCTCAGACAGCCATTTTGCCTTTTGCATTTCTTTTTCTTGGGGATGGTTTGGATCACTGCCTCCTGTACAATGTTACGAACCTCCATCCATAGTTCTTCAGGCACTCTATCAGATCTAATCCCTTGAGTCTATTTGTTACCTCCGCTATATAATGAATGATGAGGGATTTGATTTAGGTCATATGTGAATGGTCTAATGGCTTTCCCTACTTTCTTCAATTTAAATCTGAATTTTGCAATAAGGAGTTCATGATCTGAGCCACAGTCAGCTCCTGGTCTTGTTTTTGCTAACTGTATAGAGCTTCTTCATCTTGGGCTGCAAAGAATATAATCAATCTGATTTTGTTATTGACCATCTGGTGATGTCCATGTGTTGTCTCGTGTTGCTGAAAGAGGGTGTTTGCTATGACCAGTACATTCTCTTGGGAAAACTCTGTTAGCCTTTGCCCTGCTTCATTTTGTACTTTAATGCCAAACTTGCCTGTTACTCCAGATATCCCCTGACTTCCTACTTTTACATTCCAGTCCCCTATGATGAAAAGGACATCTTTTTTTGGTGTTAGTTGTAGAGTCAGAGCTTCAGGGTTCTGTTTTTCTCACCTGTTTTCCCTGTCCCTCCCTCCCATCCTTTGCTATTACTATCACTGCCTTTTCCATGACAAGAACTAGACCAATAAAAAAGAACTAAGTGTGAATAATAAAGACAGAAGTAGTAATAAGACTGAGGATAGTGCTTATTACAATTTTATAACTAACATCTCTTCAGATAGATAGGTATCACTTCACATGCAAACAAACATACGAATGTCCAGCTGTCTGTTCATATATATGTCATGCTTCATGTGGGAGACTCAACATGTTTTTTAGAGCAGTGCCTTAGAAAAGTATACACACACTACTGCAATCTGTGACCAGTTTTTCCCAATAACAAAAACGGAATCCAACCTCAATTCCAAGTCTGTGCCACCGTTTTCCCTGCTATGCTCTCCTAACTTCTGACCTCTTGCAGAGAAGCACTTAGCACACCTAGCACTCCGGTTGCCTCTTCCACTCTTCACTGTCCAGATTGTACTTAAGCTTATCCAGACACTGCATGGTCTTCTTTGGGGGAGACAGTTTGCATTGGCAAGCATTATTGAACTCCTTCATGATTAAACATTTCCTTTGGTGTACTCATTACCTGAGGTAAGAGTTGGTATAAGACAGTCTGAGGCCAAAACCCCTTTTCTTTGTGGCCTAATATGGTTAGGGAAGATGTACTTTTATTTAGATTGTCCCTAGAGGTACAAGTGACACAGTCCTTTAACTTGAGTGTTTCTATATGTGACAGTGATGACCTTTTTGCCTATGCCTCAAACAGATGGAAAGAATTCGATGGCAGGTATTTAGACCTGACATGGAAAAACACTACACCAAAGAGAAACCACGTTCATACAGTAGTCACAGTACTGAGGTCTAGAGCACCTTGTCACAGCCTCCAGAGTCCAACATGATTTTCAACTTCTCTAACAAGAGAAGGAGTAAAGAGCACCATGTCCTTTCATTTCCCTCTTCTCTCCAGCAGGTACTGTTCAATAATTTAAAGACTTTTCACATAGGAGCCACGACGTGTGCTGAGTGAACTAGGATGACCCATCACAGTTCTTGCTGTTGCAGGGGTTTTATCAATAGGATAGTTGATGACGTTTCAGTTAATTATTAGTAATCAATGTGTTTTCACCATACTGTCACTGAGAACGGAAGGCCAAAGTAAAAAAATAATAGCAGGCAAGTTTTTGCTCAGAGGTTAGTAGTTTCTCTCCTTCTGCTAATCTGGAGATACAACAAGGCAGTTTGAGGGCAAATTCCAGTGGTTCACTGGGTAACCACAACAACTGACGCTGTGATACCATTGTATCAATTCTGCTTCTATATAAATTCTATTTCTGTTTCTTTAGTCTTTGTAAACTGCTATCTCTAGTTTATGGGGTTTTAATTTAACTTTTTATCAGTAACTAACTATTTACTAGGGTTTATAGTCACATAAAAGTAAACAGGAGTATTGGACCTCTTTTTCCTTAACAGAGCGATGCTGATGACAGCTTGTGATCTTTCTGCAATTACAAAACCCTGGCCTATTCAACAACGGGTATGTTGTTTAGTGATGAAAAAGTAGTAATTAAAAAGTCAAAGTATGTGATGATTTGAGAGAATAGCACTGAAACATGTATATTACCATATGTGAAACAGTCGCCAGTCCAGGTTCGATGCATGATACAAGGTGCTCAGGGCTGGTGCACTGGGATGACCCAGAGGGATGGGATGGGGAGAGAGGTGGGAGGGGGGTTCAGGATGGGGAACACGTATACACCCATGGCAGATTCATGTCAATGTATGGCAAAAACCACTACAATACTGTAAAGTAATTAGCCTCTGATTAAAATAAATAAAAATTTTTTTTTAAGTATGAAAAACCTTTACTCTTGAATGTAACCTTTAAAGTATTTGGGAAACTTTTATCTAAATTTTGAGTAGTATTAAAAGCAGACAATTGGACATAAGCACTTTTCTATTTGAGAACACTTGTTATGACTTAATAATTATTAACACAGCAAAAACCTAGCTGTTGATAAAGTTTAATTCCAGTAGTGTTTCTAGCTGTTTTTTTTTTTTTTAAGCACATCCCTTTAATAGTCTTAATAATTAGAAGACACCAACTCCGTTTTCTTACGGTTAGCCTGTTAGGCTGTACTTCAACTCTAAATAGGCATTAACAAGTAGAACTTAAACGTTTCTGGTGCTCATAAATATAGGACATGTTGATATAAGATATGCAGAAGGTGCTGATTAGAGCCTGGGGTCAGGTGGTTAGAAATATATCGTCTCTCTAAATAAGTCACTGCCGTAACATTGTGCTGAGGCATGAAGGCCCTAGGCCAAATAGAAGCGGGGTGGGGGGTATACATGCGATGATGTGTATATGTGTTTGTTTTCTGAGACTGCACTGTCAATCCTAAATGTACTACCTGAGATTATTGACAGTTGCTGTTGGTCACGACTATGGGATACATAGTCAGGGAGCCCCGGAATGACAGGCTCCTCTTCTGAACCATGTGCTGACAAGACGAGATCAGGAATGCGCTCTCCAGGTGCCAAAGCTGACATGCCACAAGCACGCGAGAAATGTCTCTACAGACCTTCCTGCTCCATAATAAATAACACCACATGCCCATTTCAAAACAGGAAAGAGAATGGAAGAGGAAAGAATTTCTTTCTCTTTCTTTTGAATCAAACTCTGAAAACATACAGCAGTGAAGCTGGGGTCCAGATAAAAAGCACCACTATAAAGCCTCTATAATTAAAACAGTTTGGAATTGGTATCAGACCCATGGAACACAATAGAACACCGAGAATTGCATAGAACATTTACATAATTAAGATAGCATTTCAGATAACTGAGGGAAAGACAGACTTTACTAAATAATGTTAGGATGGTTTTTCCATCTTCCAAAGCCAGATGGCAAAAGATGAAACTGGATCTATTCTGCATACTTAAATTCCAAATGGGGCATAGAGCTCAGTGTAGAGAATTAAACCATACAAGTACTAAGTAAAAACATTTGTGGATTCTTTTATAACTGAGGAGTGAAAAAACTTTCGTAATTACGGCTCCACATGCAGAAACAATAAAGACTGACAAGTTTGATTACATGAAAATGAAAAATTAAGAAAACCTTTTTGCATGACAAAGACACAATAAGCAAAAACAGACAATGCTGCTGCTGCTGCTGCTAAGTCGCTTCAGTCGTGTCCGACTCTGCGCGACCCCATAGACGGCAGCCCACCAGGCTCCCCCGGCCCTGGGATTCTCCAGGCAAGAACACTGGAGTGGGTTGCCATTTCCTTCTCCAATGCATGAAAGGAAAAGTGAAAGTGAAGTTGCTCAGTCGTGTCTGCCTCTTTAGCAACCCCATGGACTGCAGCCTACCAGGCTCCTCCATCCATGGGATTTTCCAGGCAAGCGTACTGGAGTGGGGTGCCATTGCCTTCTCCGAACAATGAGGAACAGGTAAAAATATTTGCAACTTTTATCTGATAGCTAATATCCATAATATCAAAGAACTTCTTAAACATAAAGAACACAGCTAACAATCCTACTGAGAAATGGGCCAAGATTTGAACAAAAAGTTGATAGAGAAAGAAATGCGAATGGCTCGTACTCATTTAAAAAGACCTCAGAACCTCAATCACAAGGAAAGAAGCAAATTAAAACTGTACTGACACAAAAGGACTGGTCCAGAATCTCATAACAGCATTATTCCTCATAATCAGAAACTAGAAACATCCAAATGTCCGTCAACAGGAGAGCGGATGAGTGCGTTGCAGCACACTGCCTCACCCAGTGCTGCTCTGCTCAAGAGCAGAAAGAAGCTGGCGCTGATGCAGGCAAGTCTCTCCAGCAGTATATACTGAGTGAAAGAAGCCAGACGTAAAAGAACACATACTGTGATGTCATTTATGTCATGTTCCAGAAAAGGCAAAACTAACCAGTGGTGAAGGAAATGAGGACAGTGGCTGAGCCGGGAGGAAGCAAAGCAGGTTCGGTGACTCACAGGGAAGGGCCTGAGGGCAACTTCTGGGTGATACAGACACTGTTTCTTGGTTGGGGTGTGTGTTAACCTGATCACATGCATTTGTGACTACAGACCCATGGTCTATGCAATTCATTGGGGGAAAAAAAAACAAACACTAAGACACTATTTCTCAACTGTCTGATTGGCAACCATTTAAAGATTTTACAGCATACTCTGTTGGGGAAGCTGTGGGAAAACAAGAAATGCAAAATATTCTAACTGTTTAGAAGTATGTGCTTATACATACTCATTTACTATTACTTCTAGGAATCTTAGCTCAAAGATACACTGGCAAGAATATAAAAATACATTTACATAGGCTATACATTTTAGTGCTGTCGGTAATAGCAAAGACAAGAAATAGCCCAAGTGTTCTTTAATATGGTACTAAGTAAACTGTAGTATTTATTTATATGATGAAGTCTCTGCAACAGTGAAAAGAAAGGAGCACTTTCTATATACTACTATGGGGTGATTACAAAGATATAAGTAAAAAAGAAAAAGCAAGGAAGAGAAAATGGGTATGGTATGTTACCATTTATCTGAGAAAGTGATTAAATATGAATGTATGAACTTATATTTGCATATATTTTTTAAAAGCAGGATTAACTGTAAAAAAGTTAAGGATTTAATAAGATTGAGGGAACAGAGATATAAGGTAGAGTTGCTTGCATGTATGTTCTGTAGATTTAATTTAGGAACCATATAAACTGTGTTTTTAAAGTTGAACTTGAAAAAAAATCACATAACCTGGGAAGCAAAATGAAACAATGTGATTTTGTTTGCAAAACCACACTGAAGGGGACAGTTTTATTCCAAGAGATTTAAAACCGTTACTTGACCATGTAAGTCCAGTGGGATGTACACTAAGAACAGCAAACCATTAAAGCTGTTTTTCAGTAATCATATTAGGGGTAATTTTGTATATATATTCAGTCACCATAGTGGATGATGTGGGTAAAAGCAAATGAGAAATTATCTTGATATTGTTGAGAGGTAGGATTTTCAGTGTGAGTAGAAAGATAAAGATCCAAGGTGGGTAAGGTTTTGCAGAAATCCTGTCGTCCTGATTTGAATAGGAAATACTGTATGAACTTATATTGTGTAAGCTCCATTCATTAAAAGGGCTTAAAAATAACGATCACCCGGTAGAAATGAACGAGCCTTGTGCCCTGATTGAAGTTTCTAAATACCTCAGTTTAAAAGAATGAGGACTCCATGAAGAAATGGCTGATTGCCCGTTCCAAAACAGGAAATGTACAAGATGAGCTAAGAACATCTTGTTATAGCAGAAAGCAAGAACTATCAAAGACTGATAAAGTCATGTCAGAAGAGCAAAGAAGCCAACTCAGTTGGCCAAAATGGAACAATGTGGGCGTCAGTAAGGACAGAAATACATTAAAAATGTTTAAACCCAAAGTTCAGCATAATAATAAAAATAATAAAACAAAAACCTTCCTTAGTCATGTTTGTTGGATGCTTGAGAACTGAGTTATTATTTTATTTCTAATGGTAATTATAATAGAGAAAATCAAGTTATTTTCCTTTATTTATACAAATTATACTTCAGGGTAACTAAAAATTGATGTGGGGGACTTATTCTATTTCAGCTATAAAGAAAAAAGGAATGATTGCTTTGTATATTACGTTTTTGCAGCCTCTAAATTAATGGATCCAGGCAAAGCTCATGAAGGACTGTTAATATCACAAAGAGAGGCGACCAGGCACTCCATTGTCAGAAGTACATGCACAGCCTGAGAAACAGTCGTAGCAAAAAAAAAAAAAAAAAATCTAATCAAGTGTCTAGATCTCATTACTGGTGTATGGAAATACAGGGAACAGAGAAATATTAAATTTCATTATGGAAATACAATCAGCAAAATCCAGACAACAGGAAACTATAGGATAAACAACACAGTTTATTCAACAACAGTCAAAATTATAAGGACATTTTTTAAAAAGAGAGAAGAGGAGAACTGGTAGTCTGAAAGAAACCTAAGAGGCATGTCAATCAGCCTCAGTATAAGGACCTACCTGATACTGTGTTTCCCGCAGCGCCTGGTTTAACTGGTGCTTAATATCTCACTGATTATGCATGTGGATGGGCACACAGTGCTTTCTTCCCACTACTGCTGAGGTTGAAATAACATTTGCTCTTTCTCTGAATTATAGATTACAGACTCTAGCCTTTGCGATTAGGTACACATTAAAATAAATAAAGTATTTACTGTTACTACTTTATTCTAATTTTACTGATGTGCTTAAAAGCCACAGATTTGATGGGTTTTATTATCTTCATTTAAAGTCTATCTTACTGAGTGATAGGCCTTTAATTACCCATACTTAGTCTGTTATTGATTTCAGATAGCAGAACTTGTTGCCACTGAATTTTTTGACCAAGGAGACAGAGAGAGAAAAGAACTCAACATAGAGCCCACTGTAAGTATGAGACCTTGTTGGCAGGAATTATTCATATACGTTTTTGTTGTAGATTCCTTTTTGTGCTTCTGTGAGATTTTTAGGAAGACAATTTCTCATCTTTTCATAAAGTCCTTTTTCTTACCTGAAGAATTAAACATGTTTGTTACAGAAAACATGCAAATAACAGAGGACAGAAAAGACTCTGAGTTATCATATCATACCTACTTTTTGTAATTTTTTCCATTTATATATCATAAGCCACTTTGCATTCTGACAGATGCTCTGTCCTATATACCATTTATAATGGTTACATGAAATAGTGCATGCATGCTCAGGCATGTCCAACTCCTTGTGACCCCATGGATTGTAGACTGCCAGGCTCCCCTGTCCATGGGATTAGCCCAGCAAGAATACTGGAGTGGGTTGCTATTTCCTCCTCCAGGGGATCTTCCCAACCCAGGGATCAAACCCAGGTCTCCTGGGTCTCCTGCATTGGCAGGCGGATTCTTTACCACTGAGAAGACGTGGTAAGCCCCACATGAAACAGATGCAACTATTATTTACTGTTTGGTATAGGGTTTGTAGAGTTTACTATTACAAACAGCACTTTGATAAACAGCTGTTGTTAAATATTTGTATACTGCATTTTTTGCTCAGGGTAGGTAGAGAATCTCTAATACAAGAAGATTCTTCTCAACCAATGAAGAAGTTTCTCCTGAAATGGATGAGTTTTTCCTGGAAATGGTGCATGGAGTCATTCTTTTACTCAAATGAACATTTATTGAGCCCACATTAAATGGGCCATGGTTACAAGATGCCCCTCCTCTGATACCATTGCCTCTGCTTTACTCCTTAGCCTCATCTGGGCACACCCTATGTCTCATTAGTCTTTTGCAATTATTTATTCTCCTAGACGTAGCAGTCGGGGCTTCCCTGGTGGCTCAGTGGTAAAGAATTCTCCTGCAGTGCAGGAGACACGGGTTTGATCCCTGTGTCAAGATCCCCTGGAAAAGGAAATGAGAACCAGCTCCAGTATTCTTGGTTGGAGAACCCCATAGACAGAGGAGCGTGGTGGGCTATAGTCCATGGGGTCACAAAGAGTCAGACATGACTTAGTGACTAAACACACACACACACACACACACAGAGTAATAGGCTTGTTAGAAGCTCGGAATCCTCTCAGAAAATGGTGGGTAGCAGAGGGATGGTCACAGCTAACGGGGAATCTGCTTCATTTTAAACAAGCACTGAGACGGACTCTTTGCTCCCCTCAGCGGTGCCGGCTTTGTCTTACGCCGCCATGAGCTCCTGAGAATAAGCAACAGTGATTGATATCTGCGTACTTTTCGCTCAGAGAGCTCTCTGTGTGAACTGAATTGTAATTGACTGTGGCCTCAGTGGCGTCTTTCACAAAGCTGAGAGTGTTTGATTCCACATCAGTAGACAATTAGAAAGCGTGTCTGTTCTCCAGATACATGTCAACAGTGGACCCTAGGTCAGTGCCTAACTCTAGGTCACCAGATGACCTGAGGTCAGTGATCAGTTCTGGGGGTCACACAGGGACAGTCACAGCCCCAGTGAACAAGAGGGAGAGGACCAGGGTCTTCTTGAGCATGGTTTGGTGCAGGGGGTAGGAGCCTGCAGAAGTTGAAGAGGTGGGTAGGCGGGTATCTGGCCTTCCTCAGCTAACCCAGGGATTCATCGTTTCAAAGCCAACTTGTGTTGCATTAAGTAAATGCAGATATGTGTATGTGCATTTCTGTGTTTTCAGGATCTAATGAACCGGGAGAAAAAAAACAAAATCCCAAGTATGCAAGTTGGATTCATAGATGCCATCTGCTTGCAACTGTATGAGGTATTTACTGTGAAAACTACTAGACTTTTGACAGTGTTATGAAGTAAAGTGAAGCAATGAACATCAGGCACATATTTTTTCCTTCTTAATCAAGAAACTAGAAGTAAAGTAATCAGGACATTGCTTTTACTAATGAACATGCTGTTTGTCCTGAACAAGGAATACATTTTATATTTACTATTTCTCAAAAATGTTAATTCATTGATGTATAACTACCTACTGAGTGCCTACTGCATGCTAGGCTCCAGCAAATTCATGTAGCGAATGCTGAGAAAAAGTATGTGTCATTGCCACACTCAAAGGAGGTATATTCTTCATACTCTGTTAGCATATTCTTTTTAAGACTACATTTTGGCCTAAATAAGGAAAAAAAGTTATCTAACTTCTCATAGTGTGACTTTACTACTGTTAAGAAAATTTTTATGAGATTACAAGAACGCAGCTAGGAAAATATTGCAGGTTCCCATTTTCATCTACTTGTTAGTTTGGGTTCTTAAAATTATTCTCCCTAACAGATGCAGCTGACTAGTTTAGATGTTATGCCCCAAATACAGAAAGTAGATGCTGTCCTCGTCTTTATACGTTTAAATAGGAAACTGTCTTAAGTTTAAGTATTTGGGGAAAAAAACATTTATCATAGGAGGAATCACAGACTGCCAAGACCAGAAGAAAGGCTGTAAATTTTTTAATCCAGACGTTTCACAGATTCAGTCATTGAATCTAAAACGTCCATCTTCCAGGGAGATGGAATGCTTGTCCCAACTAGGTAGGTGGTGGGAGAACTGTGTTTAGAGTTCAGTTCTCAGCCTGGGCCCAGGGTTCTAGCCATCAGATGAATTGAAGAAAGAAGCTGTGGCTGATGAGGAAAGAAAGAGGAGGGAGGGACAGGAGAGAGAACAAAAGAAATCAGGACGAAAGAACACGTGTGAGGCCCCGGCACCACCTTCTGCCCTCCCTTCTCGGCAAGCTGGCTGTTTACTGCTGTGCAGAAGTCTTCCCAGCAGCGCCTCCAGCACCTCCAAACAGTCGTCCTTTCTGTAACAAACGCCTTCCTTATGGCCTGGATTAAGAGTTCCTCAGCTGCAGATACTAATATCTCTCTTCATTTTTTCCCATGCCCATAAATATAGTCAAATCACCCATTATAAATTTCATCCTTCTCCATTTCCTATTCATTTTATTTGAATCTACAGTTAAATTCTGTGCAATATAAACAGGCATTTTTACTATTATTACAGAAGTAATAGGTTCTTATAGAAAAATCAGAATAATAGAGAAGCAAAAAGATAAAATCACTTATAATTCTACTACTCTGTGATAACTACTGTTATTTTAGTGCATATTCTTTATGACATTTTCATATATTTTTCATTTAACAAAAATTTCTCCTTGCAATCCATAATAGAATGTACATCTTTCTGTTTCAAATGTGTTTTCTATGACAGTTTTAATGGCTGCAGAATAGTAACACAATATTTCTAACCCTGCTCTTGGGTATTTAAGTCAATGTTTGTCTATGACACAGAAATCTACAGTGAATGTTCTTGTAAGCTAAATATTTATGGAACTATAGTTGGTAAATAATAATGCCATATAGAGTTTACTCTTTATTATAATCTTGGATAAAAATATGAAGTATATTGGATAAAATTATTTTATAGAAAATCACAAAAACTAAGCATCTCTCCATGAAGTCAACACTTAGGGAGAACCATCTGTACTACATAAAAGCAAATGGATTATTTCTCTACAGAGCCAATTCCACACAGATCTGTCTTCACTGCTTAATAATGTTATGTTGAAATGTGTGCATGCTCTTTGTCTCGGCATGTGTTGCCCGTCTGTATAGCTTAAGAGGAGTCATTCATAAATGATCTGTGATCACAGCTCTGTGAGAACAGTCTGTGAGAACCCCAGCAGTGGATCTGCTTGTGAAGTGAGTGTGTGATGTGATGCTCTGGGACAAGCCTGGGGAGAGGGCTTATTTCCCAGTCACCATCTAGTCACCAGCTTGCTTTCTTTCTTTAGGCCTTGACCCATGTGTCAGAGGACTGTTTCCCTTTGCTGGACGGCTGCAGAAAGAACAGGCAGAAATGGCAGGCTCTTGCGGAACAGCAGGAGAAGACACTGATCAATGGTGAAAGCAGCCAGACCAAGCGGAACTGAGAGGCCTATTCATGCAGAGCTGAAGTTGACAGATGGTGTCTTCTGCAGTATGCCTAGTTTTGCTATATACTGTACAGATTTGGTGTATACTTTGCCACTGCTGTATTTTTATTTTTGCACAACTTTTGACAGCGTAGCATGAAATGTTTTTAGAGGACTATTGCATATTTTCTGTATATTTGTTTTATGCCACTGAACTGAGATTATCAATGACACCCACTCTTAGCACGTGAATAAGAACACTTTGTAATATTTTGTGTACTGAGAGGTACAAGTTGCATTCTTGCACGGAGGCTACTTTTTTTTTTTTTTTTTTTCTGGGGATTTTAAATAATTGGTTTTGTGTTTTCTGAATTATCAATCTTTCAAGAATGTTTAGAATCTTTTCTTCCTTAAAAATAGTCTAGGAACAAACTGAATATAATCTGTGACATTTAAAACCTTCATAGAACAAAGAAAAATGTTGACTTTTAAAGCTTGTTGGATTTTAAAAGGAATGGGCTATATTTTTCAACACTCTATTACCTTAATGACAGAAAGTTAAAACTCTAAACAAATGGAAAGTACTATAAGGCAGTATTGTAAAGAAAAGGCATTACTTAATTAATTTAGTTTTTTTGTTGTTAGAGAACAGGCAAGAGAGAGATTTCTTATTTCAGTGCAATACATCTACCCAAAGGCTACCCATAAATGCTCACTTTGACCTAACAAACCTGGTAGAGAGCAGGAGGAGCCTGGGAAGGAGCCCCAGCCCCTGAGTCTCGAGGGATGAGCCTGCTGCAGAAATGGAGCGGCCAGGACAGCCGTCAGGGAAGAGGACGCTCCACCGGAGGACACCCCAGCAGTCAGGGGCTCACACAGTGAGCTTCCTTTCGTTCACCTCACGAGTCATGGTTGTAAGTCAACACTTCTTTAAAACGCAACAAGCAAGAGAGAGAAAGTGATCATGGGCGCATAGGCCTGAAATGAGCTGACCACTCAGGGTAAGAGGATATGCACCCTAAACTGGCCCCTGAGCTCGTACTTGGTGGGATTTACTTCTCATAACTTTTAGTACATTTAGAAAATGCTAATGTTTTCTTAGAACTTGAGCTCATTTAATTGTCTTCCCATTGTACATATGTGCCCCTAAAGACACTTGAATTCCATGTAAGAGAAGTAGATAATGAATCGAGAAACTGGTTCCGGAAAAGAAAATCTGCTCTAAACGTGCAGTAATGTTTGGACTTGGGGAAGAATAGGAAGACAGGCATTTCATCTGTTCACATCCCTCCACATCCCTGAAAAAAGTTTCTGAGTTTCTATCACTGGTTTGGATAGGAAAGCTCTTGGGGATATGATAATGCAGCATTCTAGAAGAATGTTCACTAAAAACATATTTTCCATTTATATACATTTTTTTCCCTAAATATCCTAAAATTCAACATATAAGTTTTAAAAATTTTAAGTTTGATATGTATCTTGACATAAAGTAATTTCTTACTCTTTAGTTAAAAAAAAAAAAACAAAACACATTGTATTGCCATTATTTTGGAGTGGTAAGGGAGAGCCTGGAAGGTTATCAGTTGTTTAATGCAGTATGTATTACTGTTGTGACACTTGTAGCTTCAGCATGTTATTCTGTTTTTAAGTCACACATGAGATCTGAGAGTTTGCCTCTTGGTGGCACTGGTGTGTAACTTACACAGACTGTCACTAACATAACATATCTTCATACCAGTATACGCCTATGCATGCATACACAATTCCTTAGTACCAAAAAATCATTTGAAGAATAGCAGTCTTTTCAGTAACCTATCTTTTTACCATACACATTGTGATTTAGCAGTTAGGCTAATATCTGTAATCAAATATTTCAGCAGTTTGTTCAGGGCCTCTCATGTATGTCATTAAGATTTTTACATACACAGTAGACTATGTATAGAGAATTTGTATGTATGTCATTTTAACAAGATGATATATTTAGAAATTCTTGGTTTACTTTTAGATAATGGCTTATTTTACCTTACTAGTTTAGAAACTGAAAGAAGTTGGGCAATGCCATGCCTATTTTATCTTTGGGTATTTTAGTTCATACAGAAGAAGAGTGCTTCTTGAAGCCTGGTTGGTTGGTTCAAATAATTTTTAACTTTTAGGAAAATCATTCCGTACATGGATTAATACCTGGTACGTGGACACAAATTTTGTTCTTATGTGAATATTTCCTTTCCAGTATCCTCTCAAGTTGGGGGAAAAAATACATACATACATATATATATATATATTCTCTCACCCTACCCTATATTTATATTACAAGAAATTGTTCTAGATTAGTTTGCTCTTGTTATAGCTGAGTAGCATGATACCATTTCATTTCAATTTTCAGCCCCAGAAGTCCCCACTACTTTGCTAAGTTGTGAATGAGGTCTGTAAGATTGCCTGCCTGGCCTTAGACTTGCACAGGAGTGGCCTTTGCCAGTCACTAAGCTGTGTGAACTCGAGTTTCATTGTCTTAACTGCTGTGAGCATGAACAAGTTGTGCCGCTGAAGGAGTTGTGTTTGGGCTAAGCCTTCCCTGCAAGGGGGGGTGTCACAGAGGACAGCTCCTGTGTCAGACCTGGTGGGCCCTGGAGACCACTGTCAGAAAGGAGATGCCGGGCCCCAAAGCAAGGTGTCTAATCCCATATGTTATTTCCTATGGTGAGTTTCCAAGACTGGGGAGAAAGAAAAAAAAAGTACATTTCTTTGGCCCCTAGTGCAGATCATGAGTTGTGTGGGATTTAGAGCTCTCTCAGCACCTCACCTCAAGGTACAAATACCACTGATCTCCTTACTACAAATAACAGTTTCCTCCCACGGGAGTGTTGGAGAAAGTGTATGACAGGGTACTGGAAATAACGGGTTGCGGGAGGAAACGGGTCACAGATATCTTCTCACCTAGCTGTGAAGTGCCTTTATTTTCAGCATAGAGCACAAATGTCAGACCAACTCCAGTCTGATGTTCTGTTTCCCTGTGTTTTCCACCAGATTGTACTCCTAAAACTTTACAGGCCATCAGAAGAAATGCTGTTTGTTTTGTTTTACAAGCTTGATTTAAGATGGGATTGGGGGGAAGAGTATAGTTGCTCTCCTCTCCTAGGAATAATTATAGTTAAAACAAGGTAGTGTAACATAATGCTCAGCGTCCGACATGCCTCAACCCACCTTTTACTGAGTTCCTGCCACATGTCAGGTCCCGCACTCCACAGTGGAGACCAAGCAGTGACCTCACGGAGTTCGTAAGTCTCTGCAGGGAGTGCAGATAAGAGACTTACCAGCTTCTGCTTCTGGCGATTTAATGTGAAAATATAGGGTACAGTTATCACTTTCACTTATAACATATGTATTATACAGTTTTTCAAGGACCTTCTTTACCTGGAACTTATTAAGAATCCGTCAGTGAACATCCTGTCTTCCTATAAGTATGCATCACTTAGCCTGTTGATAGCTTAAAGAACACCTTATGTAAGTATGGAGTCATATATTCCACTATATAGATTATTTTTCCATATGCTAGCCAGGTAGAGATTACTCAAGAGTTCTCTCAGACTGTTAAACTGCACACGGGTTTGGACCCCTTCTGCTCCACCGCAGGGAGCGAGGAAGAAAGTATTAAAGCTCACTTTGCCCTTCCCATATGCTTTTCAAAAGCCTATGTAAACATGTCTTAATGAATGTTGTTGAAAGCCATGTAAATAGTTAAAAACATAAATTTCTAATACTGTTTAAGGAAAGAAAAAGCTTATGAATCATCACTAGCCACTTAATATCTATTTCTTATACCTTTTCAATACATTTGAACAAATATATAGTTTCTAGCACTATTTTTATACTAGGATAAAGAGTTATTACTATGTATATTATGTTTAGCATTTAAGTCATTTTAAATAATTGTGAATGTTGGTTTCTTGCCTTTCCTCTCCCCCACCATGAAAACCATTTCATATGACTTTGACAAAATCACTTTAAAGGAACACTTACCCACCTATGATGCTGATGATCAGGATGGTTTTTCCATTGTGCAGGCTCATCACTTGTCAGCTGTTTCCTCATTGTGCCATGCTGTGTAAAAATAAAAAGAAGAATTGACAAGTAAGTATGAGTACTGTGTGATTCTTACAGGACTTTGAATTTTAGGTGAGGAGAATGGGCCCAAGAGTTTGAGTGACTTTAATCCAGCTAACCTGTGGTTCTATTAGCTGGGGGTGGGGCGAGGGGGGGAATGTGGTTTAATAAACTTTGTTCAGCCTAGACACCTGAGTAAAATAATCTTTTTGTTAATACCCTTTGCTACCAGGTGGAGGGCAACATTTTCCATACACCTTAGCACTTCAAATCTCTAACAACAGAGAGAGTAACTGTTAGCATCCTCAGGTTGCATGAGGAGCTAAGGCTTAGGAATTAAAGACTTGCCAAATGGCATGAGTTGGATGGGAGCCCAGATCTGTCTAGTTTGAAAGCAGGTATTTATTCCACTTAGTTCTCTTCTTGAATTTTAATTGTAAAAGGTCCCGAATCCACTCTTAGTGGATCAAGTGGGTTATCTAGAAGCATGAGATCCAAGATTTCCTGCAGATGTGGTTTTATTTGGGACTTCAGAGTTAATATTCCTTTGGTTCATCTGGTAATAGCTAATGCTATGCCATCGCAGAATCCCAGGTACCACGGTGCTTCAGTGCTGCTAGTCTAGAGGTATGGAGGTATAATTAAAAGCAATACTTCTGATTCGTTATTCAGTTTTGCCACTAGACAAGCCCTCTCATATTAAGCACAGAGTATCTAGTCTATGCCTAGTTCACAAAGCTAAAGACAAAAATAAAATGAAAGCTCATGTAAAACAGTATTGTAGATCTTCTAACCACTAGATAGCAACATAATTTCAGTTGTAGTTAAAGAAGTAATCTTAACCTGGGTACAATGAATAAACTGCTTTTAAAAATATTTTTACTGGCTAAAGAAAAACAGGGCTTCCCTGATAGCTCAGTTGGTGAAGAATCTGCCTGCAATGCCATGGACCCCGGTTTGATTCCTGGGTCAGGAAGATCCGCTGAAGGGATCAGCTACCCACTCCAGTATTCTTGGGTTTCCCTGTGGCTCAGCTGGTAAAGAATCCACCTGCAATGTGGAAAACCTGGATTTGATCCCTGGGTTGGGAAGATCCCCTGGAGAAGGGAAAGGCTAACCATTCCAGTATTCTGGCCTGGAAAATTCCATGGACTGTACATGAGGTCACAAAGAGTTAGACAACGACTGGGGCGACTTTCACTTTCAAAGAAAAACAAATGGAAAAAAATCAATAGAGAATTAAGATTTGCTAACTTACTTCTGTCCAGTGATCATTTAATTAAGATTTTCCGCAAACAATAACTGATCATCTGAAGTCTCTCTAATTGATACTCATTAGTCTATCCATGGCGACATCATCCCTTTTTGTATAAAATCCACATTTTTGCTATTAGCTGTGCTGTCTTGTCACCAAACAGGGATATAATTGATATATATATATATGAGGTATATTATATATATATATATGAGGTATATAATATATGTATATATATTTGATATATGCAAATATCAGTGTGTAATTTTCTGCTTTTAAGGCATATATTGGGAGCTAATATACACCCATGGTGGATTCATGTCAATGTATGGCAAAACCAATACGGTATTGTAAAGTAAAATAAAGTAAAAATAAAATTAAAAAAACAAAAACAGAAACACCTTGAATTTGCAGAGAATATTCTCTGATTTTAAGCTAGATTCAGCTTTGGCAGGAGAGAAACTATGTGTTTCTAAACCCATTTTTTTTTTTCCAAAATAAGAATCCACAGGAATTATAAATGGAATCAAAATAATAATTACTTGAATCAAAAGAAATCTAAAAGGCATGCCTGTCTCATTTTTAAGTGTATGTATGAGCAGGCATGTGTGTGTGTAAATATTCAGGAACTAAGTTGACTCAATCATCTAACAGCAATCCCAATGATATGTTTTAGGTTTCATCTTTCTATCTGAATTTAAGGTACAAGAGCACATGGCTAAAGGCGGGAAGTGGAAGGAATGAACTATCACATGAACTACCACAACAGCTTTAAACTTCAATATCCCCTATATTAAATACTTCTAGAGCCACATTTCACTTCATATCACTGTTTCCCCTACCCAACAGGAGTGTTTTCTAGGCTTTATACAACATCAATCCAGCATATTGCTGTAAGGCACAAGCTTCCCCCTTCACCAGCCAGCTCTCTGAAAGGTAGGGATACTTTGATCAAGCTGATATGCCTTGACCAGGGAGGAAAAGCATAAAACACGCTCAACAGCCACCCTGGCTACAGCTGCTTTCTCTCCAGAAAAGCTAACAGAAGTATTTACTAAGGGTGCTCTATCAAGTCTATGAGAATAAGTAATGGACTTCTTGGGGGAGTGTATGAAGGCAGGGCTGGGTCCCATCATCATTTCCTCTCTTTCTTAAACCTCTGTCTCTCTTATTCTATTCCGGCTTCATTCATAAGGCCTTCAAACATACTTGATTCCCCAGCCCTAAAGAACAGCTACCTGGATCACACAGCCCTCCCACCAACGTCTCTCGCATTCTGTTTCTGTTAATACTTTGAAGGTACCCAACAGTGAAAGGACAAATTTTCATCCAATTCCCTTTGACATAAAATCGGATCTTATAAAGAAAGGATAAGGTAATTCTAGTGAAGGGCAACAGAAAGATGAGTACAGCATTTTTAGAAATTCTCAGACAAGAGCTAAATTTTAAGATGGAAAAATAAACTGAATAAAACAATTTTGGGAAAGAATATTTGCTTTCTATTGTGAACAAGAAGTCACCAGGCTTTCATTAATAAACTGATAACCATTGGTGGAGTTACTCTCATTGGGAGTTTCACCATTTTGCTAGGAGCCAAGGGAAATTCATAAAAGGCTAGCTAGAGGTCAATGATCTCGTGGAGAATATAAGACTTACATTTAAAAATAACAATACCCAACAAAAGTCAACAGAAGATGTTGATTCATTTCTAAATACTTGATTTTCCTAAGTATCAGGCTCAGGTAAACTAATACACATTGTCTCACAAGGCATCTAGTCCAGCAGAAGCTACACAGGAGGGCAAATAGTCACATCTCTGCATCAAGTGTGGGAGTGGAGGGTTCACAGATGGCTTCCTAAAGTGTGTGACAACTGGCTTAGCTAAGTGCAAAGGAGAAAGAATATTCCAGGCTGAAGGAACGTGTGAAGACCTAGAAAAAAACGCGAGAACCCGAAAGGCTTCCCACAATTTTACTTAATTTTTATAAAATTTATACTTTTAAATGATGAGGTTTACAAACATATTTATGGGAAATAGATGGGGAAACAGTGGAAACAGTGTCAGACTTTATTTTTTTGGGCTCCAAAATCACTGCACATGGTGACTGCAACCATGAAATTAAAAGACACTTACTCCTTGGAAGAAAAGTTATGTCCAACCTAGATAGCATTTTCAAAAGCAGAGACATTACTTTGCCGACTAAGGTCCGTCTAGTCAAGGCTATGGTTTTTCCTGTGGTCATGTATGGATGTGAGAGTTGGACTGAAGGATATGCAGATGATACTACCCTTATAGCAGAAAGTGAAGAGGAGCTAAAAAGACTCTTGATGAAAGTGAAAGAGGAGAGTGAAAAAGTTGGCTTAAAGCTCAACATTCAGAAAACAAAGATTATGGCATCCGGTCCCATCAGTCCATGGGAAATAGATGGGGAAACAGTGGAAACAGTGTCAGACGTTATTTTTGGGGGCTCCAAAATCACTGCAGATGGTGATTGCAGCCATGAAATTAGAAGATGCTTACTCCTTGGAAGAAAAGTTATGAGCAACGTAGATAGTATATTCAAAAGTAGAGACATTACTTTGCCGACTAAGGTCCGTCTAGTCAAGGCTATGGTTTTTCCTGTGGTCATGTATGGATGTGAGAGTTGGACTGTGAAGAAGGCTGAGCGCCGAAGAATTGATGCTTTTGAACTGTGGTGTTGGAGAAGGCTCTTGAGAGTCCTTTGGACTGCAAGGAGATCAACCCTGGGATTTCTTTGGAAGGAATGATGCTAAAGCTGAAACTCCAGTACTTTGGCCACCTCATGCGAAGAGCTGACTCATTGGAAAAGACTCTGATGCTGGGAGGGATTGGGGGCAGGAGGAGAAGAGGACGACCGAGGATGAGATGGCTGGATGGTATCACGGACTCGATGGACATGAGTCTGAGTGAACTCCGGGAGATGGTGATGAACAGGGAGGCCTGGCGTGCTGCGATTCATGGGGTCGCAAAGAGTTGGACACGACTGAGCAACTGAACTGAACTGATGTGCTTGAGTCCTCCCACCTTTAAATGTACAGATGTGTGAAATTCTTGTGTTCTGGTCTGTTTGGCAGAGCCATCTTTGCCGAGTTGGATACTTTACTGGTTGCAGATTAAAGGGGAGTGACAAAAGAGGGTGTCTCACTCCACCATGATGCTGACCTCACTCTTTGGTTTTATTGTATGTGTTTGCCACTATAAACTTCCCTCTTGGTACTACTTTTGTTGCAGTCTATAAATTTTGGTACATTCTGCTTTCACTCTCTTTTGTCTCAAGATATTTTCTAATTTCTCCTGTGATTTATTTTGGCCCATTGATTGTTTAACAGTGTACTATTTAATTTCAACTTATTTGTGAATCTTTCCGTTTTCTCTGTTTTTGACCTCAAGTTTCAT
Source organism: Cephalophus harveyi (assembly GCA_006410635.1). NCBI lineage: Eukaryota > Metazoa > Chordata > Mammalia > Artiodactyla > Bovidae > Cephalophus > Cephalophus harveyi. The sequence continues at coordinate 101,819 of SJYT01003426.1, forward strand.
TCCATTCTGGTTTGAAAAGATAATTTGCATGATTTCCATCCTAAATTTGTTAAGAAGTGTTTTGTGGCCCAACAAGTGATCTATCTTGGAGAATGTTCTTAGTACATTTAAGAAGAATGGTATTTTGTTGTTGTTGTTGGGTGAAGTGTTACTTTAATGTCTATTAGATCCAATTATTTTACAGTATTGGTCAAAACCTCTAATTCCTTATTGATCTCTGATCTGATTGATTTTTACATTACTGAAAGTGAGATATTGAAATCCCTACCATTATTGTATTATGGTCTATTTCTCGATTCAATTCTGTCAATGTTTGTTTCATATATTTGGATGCTCTGCTGTTAGGTGGATATATAGTTTCATACCTTCATGGTGAGCTGACTCTTTTATCATTATATAATGTCTTAGTTTCTTGTGACAGTTTTTGACTTAAAACATATTCATCTGATGTAAGTATGGACACTCTTGCTCTCTTTTGGTTATCATTTTCATGGAATAGCTTTATTGAAACTTCTGCATTCAGCCTATGAATAACCTTATATCTAAAGTGTGTCTCTTGTAAAGGGCATGCTGTTGTTAATGTTTTGATACGTTCAACCACACTATGTCTTTTGATTTTCTGAGTTGTTCCACATGTAGATATAATTTTGGTGTGTTTATAAGAAGAGCTGAGCTCCAGGTTCTCTGCCGCCACCATCTTGATCTCCTAGGGTGCACCCCTCCCATGTCTTTATATTGGGAGTTTAGTCTATTTAAATTTAAAGCACTTACTGGTAGAGAAGAATTTAGTGCTATCATCTTATTTATATCTTCTAGTCTTCTAGTTATTTCGATACTCCTTTCTCTTTTGCAGTTGTCCTCTGTGGTTTTTTTTTTTTTTTTTTGTGGTGACACACTTTGATTCCTTTCTCATTTTCTTCTATGTATCCTCTATAGGTATTTTCTTTGTGGTACTACATTCCATCAAACATCTATAATAATCTATTTTAAACTAATAAAAACTTAACATTAATCACATATATAATTGTACAGCTTTATGCTTCTCTGTCCTACTTTATATTATTTATGTCACAAATTATATTTTGTATATTCTCTATCCTCTTACATAGCTTTATAGTTATACTTTCATGATATTATTTGTAACATTCTATGACAGAATTATAAGTAATTTACATACCATCATCACAGTATTACAAAACTCTGTATATGTCTATATATTTACTTGTATCAGGGAGTTTTACATTTTCAAGTGCTTTAGTGTTGCTAATATCTTTTTTTTCAACTCAAAGAACTCCTTTCAGGAATACATGTAGGGAAGACAAGTCTAGAATTCTCTGTTTTTCTTTAACTGGGAAGGTCTTTTATTTCTCCTTTTTGACTTTTCTGTATGTTTAAAATTTTCCTTAATAAAATATTGGAGTAAAATAAACATAAGGTGAAGAAATTTTACAAAATTCAGAAAAATTATTACTAGCAGACACACCAAAGCATAATAAAGTATGTTAAGTTTTAACATAAATGTTATTAACTAGAGTTAAATATTTGTTAAATATTTCTTGTGGAGAAAAATCACAGTGAAATTGACAATCTATAAGTGCACTACCAACGAGTTTTGACAAATGCATTGCTAACATTCTGAAAGTAACTCTACTTTAATTTTTGAAGGATATTTTTGCTGGCTACAGATTCTAGAATGAGAGTTATTTTCATTTAGCGATGCAAAGGGTAGAGCTCCATTTTTGGGATTCCATTTCTTGTTTGTTTAAAAGTTAGGTTTCATTCTAACAGTTGTTACTTTGAATGTGGCCTTTAAAAAAATGTATTTTGACTATTTCTAATTTTTTTCTTTGACTTTGTTTTCAGCAGTTTTATCATCACATACCTAAGGAAATCAACTCTGAATATTTATTGGAAAAACTGATGCTGAAGCTCCAATACTTTGGCCACCTAATGCGAAGAGTGGAGTCACTGGAAAAGACCCTAGTGCTGGGAAAGACTGAAGGCAAACGGAGAAGAGGGCAGCGGAGGATAAGACGGTTAGACGGCATTACCAATTCAATGCATTTGAGCAAACTCTGGGACATAGTGAAGGACAGGGAAGGCTGACATGCTGCAGTCCATGGGGTCAACAATAGTCAGACATTACTTCAGTTCAGTTCATTTGCTCAGTCGTGTCCAACTCTTTGCAACCCCATGAATCGCAGCATGCCAGGCCTCCCTGTCCATCACCAACTCCCGGAGTTCACTCAGACTCAAGTCCATCGAGTCACTGATGCCATCCAGCCATCTCATCCTCGGTTGTCCCCTTCTCCTCCTGCCCCCAATCCCTCCCAGCATCAGAGTCTTTTCCAATGAGTCAACTCTTCGCATGAGGTGGCCAAAGTACTGGAGTTTGAGCTTCAGCATTATTCCTTCCAAAGAAATCCCAGGACTGATCTCCTTCAGAATGGACTGGTTGGATCTCCTTGCAGTCCAAGGGACTCTCAAGAGTCTTCTCCAACACCACAGTTCAAAAGCATCAATTCTTCGACGCTCATCTTTCTTCACAGTCCAACTCTCACATCCATACGGGACTACTGGAAAAACCATAGCCTTGACTAGACATACCTTAGTTGGCAAAATGTCTCTGCTTTTGGATATGCTATCTAGGTTGGTCATAACTTTCTTCCAAGGAGTAAGTGTCTTTTAATTTCATGGCTGCAGTCACCATCTTCAGTGATTTTGGAGCCCCCCAAAATAAGTCCGACACTGTTTCCACTGTTTCCCCATCTATTTCCCATGAAGTGATGGGACCAGATGCCATGATCTTCATTTTCTGAATGTTGAGCTTTAGGCCAACTTTTTCACTCTCCTCTTTCACCTTCATCAACAGGCTTTTTAGTTCCTCTTCACTTACTGCCATAAGGGTGGTGTCATCTGAATATCTGAGGTTATTGATTTTTCTCCTGGCAATCTTGATTCCAGCTTGTGTTTCTTCCAGTCCAGCGTTTAGTGAGTAGATAAGAACAAAAACTTAAATATGGATCTCTTTTTATTTCATTTGTGGTTCATGAGATTTGTTGAATCTATACCTTAGTATGTCTAATTAATTTTGTAAAGTTCACAACTATTACCTTCTCAATTATTGCATTTTTTCTCATTATACGTCTCCTGACACCTCAATTATATATATTTTAGACCTTTTCACTGTTTTTATTTCTCAACTTCTGTGTGTGCTTAGTTGCTCAGTCATGTCTGACTTTTTGAGACCCCATGGACTGTAGCCCGCCAGGCTCCTCTGTCTATGGGGATTCTCCAGGCAAGAATACTGGAGTGAGTCGCCATGTCCTCCTCCAGGGGTTCTTCGCAACCTGGGGATCTTCCCAACCCAGGTATCTCTCATTGCTGGCCGATTCTTCACTGTCTGAGCCACCAGGGAAACCCGCTCAACCTCTAATGTGTATTTTTTATCTTTGTTTCTCTTCATGCTTCATTCTGAATATTTTCTTTTGACTTCCAATTCACTGAAACACTCTTTGGCTGCATCGATAGCCTTCTGGTAAGACTCTTAGCCTTTGCCTACCCAAATCAACCACTCGTAGTTTATCACTACCATCTGCTATATGACCAAAAGAATTAGTCTTGTTACCCTAAATCTGGGTTTAAAAATGTCACAAGAGCAGCCTCAGATTCTCAGATTATGTTTATTCCATAAACTCCAATCTTCGTTTCTATGGGCAGTGAGGCAACATTTCCCCATCCTCTCTTATTTACATATTTGATTAATCTGTCTCACTCCATAGAATAAGAGCTCCATGAAAGAAGTAATTTTTGGTTGTACAATTCACTACTGTTTCCTCACTGAATGAACAGTCCCAGCATTTAAATGTAAGCACTAAATGTTAAATGAATAAGTAGTATGCCACCTTTTTAATGAGAAACTATCAAAGTGAAATTTTATGAAAATACTAATTAAAAACTTTATTTTTCAAAACAACACCAAGAACAAAAAGCTACATAGAAGAGCATAACAACTAAGTAAATATTAAGGGGAAAAAGTCACTTAGAATTTGAAAGAGGGAAGGAAATCATTTGATTGGTTATTTTTATGATCCTCCCCCAAACTGAGTAAGTCTATCAAGATGTGGGTTCAAAAACTCTTCTACTGTCCAGTTTGATTCATGACTTCCTGATACAGTGATAAATTATTGGTAGTACTGAAATATATGCATTAGGGGCAGAAATGCATTAAGTAGCTCTCTAAATTTGGGTGAATATAATGCTTGATTTATTAATCTCTTCCAAGGATCATTTATGGCAGCATTAGCAAAGGCGTACCTAAAGCCAAAATTTATCTGAATCCCAAGCTGTATCAGTAAGGTTTATAGAATAAGGTTTTAAAACCTGTTAACTGCCTTGCTGTCTCTCACCAGATCAGTTTTCTGCTCCTTAGCTTGAGGGCAAAGATGAGGAAAGGGTGGAGTTGGATAGGAAAGCTGTGCTGAACGAAATGTTGATGAATAAAAGTAATCTTTTTATCTTTCTCCTTCTTTTGTCCCTCTGTAAGGAGAGCTATTATAATTATATAAAATATATAATTGTCCCATGAATTATTTCAACAAAAAACAAAATTAAGTGCTAAGGGATAGTAGGGTACCTTAGTAAAATTGGGGCTAAATTTCTGTGAACCTTGCCCTCTTTATAAATGCAATGGCTTTGCCAACAATTAATTTGAAATATTTCTCATAAAATTGTTTGAAAAAATCTAAAAAAACTATGTAAGGAAGAAAGAGCTTCTGAATAGTTAAAAGTCTTGATTCTTCTGTTAAAGGTTATGCATTTTAATATGATCTTTTGGTTGATTTATGTAAAGCTTTGTATTTTTCATTTTCTCAAGCCTGTCACGGTAGTGATGTATGGTGTATTTTAGCATCAAGTTTGCCATAAGCAATAAAGTCAGAGCCCTAAAAGAAATTTTAATATATTTCTTCATTTTTAACCTGGAGCTTTCCATTATTCACTTATTTTGTTTGGGATCCCATGTTTAGTTGATATAATTTTTATACTCACATAAATAATTTAATATTTAATTCAAAGGTAACATTTAAATAGATTATTCAATAAAAAAGTTAAAGGGTCATTATATATAAAGTGAAAATCTTAGCAATAACTTAAATTTCATACTAACAACCTCTCTAAAGGTTGTATTCTTTGTTCCAGTTTGCTTGGAGTATTTTATCTAACAACAAGATAAAAGAAAAATAAACAAGAAAGTGACTTTCATTAAACACTATGAAGCATGAAATGGAAGCATATTTATAAAACCCTACAAGAAGAAAAAAAATGAAGTATGAAAGTAACAGTTAAAAATTCTTACTGCAGAACTAAGTGCTATTGTAGGAGCTATGAGATGAAAAAAGAAGAGTACTTAAGAAATTTCATCCTAATATAAATAGTTAGAGATACCCCATGTCCAAGGTAAGAGAAACCCAAGTAAGACGGTAGGTGTTGCAAGAGGGCATCAGAGGGCAGACACACTGAAACCATAATCACAGAAAACTAGTCAATCTAATCACACTAGGACCACAGCCTTGCTAACTCAATGAAACTAAGCCATGCCCGTGGGGCCACCCAAGATGTGTGGGTCATGATGGAGCGGTCTGACAGAATGTGGTCCACTGGAGAAGGGAATGGCAAACCACTTCAGTATTCTTGCCTTGAGAACCCCATGAACAGTATGAAAAGGCAAAATGATAGGATACTGAAAGAGGAACTCCCCAGGTCAGTAGGTGCCCAATATGCTACTGGAGATCAGTGGAGAAATAACTCCAGAAAGAATGAAGGGATGGAGCCAAGCAAAAAAAAAATACCCAGTTGTGGTTGTGACTGGTGATAGAAGCAAGGTCCGATGATATAAGAGCAATATTGCACAGGAACCTGGAATGTTAGGTCCATGAATCAAGGCAAATTGGAAGTGGTCAAACAGGAGATGGCAAGAGTGAACGTCGACATTCTAGGAATCAGTGAACTAACTCATTTGACCATTATATCTACTACTGTGGGCAGGAATCCCTTAGAAGAAATGGAGTAGCCATCATGGTCAACAAAAGGAATCTGAAATGCAGTACTTGAATGCAATATCAAAAGCAACAGAATGATCTCTGTTTGTTTCCAAGGCAAACCATTCAATACCACAGTAATCCAAGTCTATGCCCCAACCAGTAACGCTGAAGAAGCTGAAGTTGAACAGTTCTATGAAGACCTACAAGACCTTTTAGAACTAACACCCAAAAGAGACGTCCTTTTCATTATAAGGGAGTGGAATGCAAAAATAGGAAGTCAAGAAACACCTGGAGTAACAGGCAAATTTGGCCTTGGAATGAGGAATGAAGCAGGGCTAATAGAATGAAGCAAAGGCTAATAGAGTTTTGCCAAGAGAATGCACTGGTCATAGCAAACACCCTTTTCCAACAACAGAAGAGAAGACTCTACACATGGACATCACCAGATGGTCAACACCAAAATCAGATTGATTATATTCTTTGCAGCCAAAGATGGAGAAGCTCTATACAGTCAGCAAAAACAAGACCGGGACCTGACTGTGGCTTGGATCATGAACTCCTTATTGCCAAATTCAGGCTTAAACTGAAGAAAGTAGGGAAAACCACTAGACCATTCAGGTATGACCTAAATCAAATCCCTTGTGATTATAAAGTGGAAGTGAGAAATAGATTTAAGGGACTAGATTTGATAGATAGAGTGCCTGATGAATTATGGACGGAGGTTCATGACATTGTATGGGAGACAGGGATCAAGACCATCCCCATGGAAAAGAAATGCAAAAAAGCAAAATGGCTGTCTGGGAAGGCCTTAAAAATAGCTGTAAAAAGAAGAGAAGGGAAAAGCAAAGGAGAAAAGGAAAGATATAAGCACCTGAATGCAGAGTTCCAAAGAATAGCAAGAAGAGATAAGAAAGACTTCCTCAGTGATCAATGCAAGGAAACAGAGGAAAACAGCAGAATAGTAGAGATCTCTTCAAGAAAATTAGAGATACCAAAGGAACATTTCATGCAAAGATGGGCTCGATAAAGGACAGAAATGGTATGGACCTAACAAAGCAGAAGATATTAAGAAGAGGTGGCAAGAATACACAGAATAACTGTACAAAAAAGATTTTCAGGATCAAGATAATCATGATGGTGTGATCACTCACCTAGAGCCAGACATCCTGGAATGTGAAGTCAAGTGGGCCTTGGAAAGCATCACTATGAATAAAGCTAGTGGAGGTGATGGAATTCCAGTTGAGCTGTTTCAAATCCTGAAAGATGATGCTGTGAAAGTGCTGGACTCAATCTGCCAGCAAATTTGGAAAACTCAGCAGTGGCCACAGGACTGGAAAAGGTCAGTTTTCATTACAATTGCTAAGAAAGGCAATGCCAAGGAATGCTCAAACTACCACACAATTGCACTCATCTCACACACTAGTAAAGTAATGCTCAAAATTCTTCAAGCCAGGCTTCAGCAATACGTGAACCGTGAACTTCCAAATGTTCAAGCTGGTTTTAGAAAAGGCAGAGGAACCAGAGATCAAATTGCCAACATCCACTAGATCATGGAAAAAGCAAGAGAGCTCCCAGAAAAACATCTATTTCTGCTTTATTGACTATGCCAAAGCCTTTGACTGTGTTGATCTCAATAAACTGTGGAACATTCTGGAAGAGATGGGAGTACCAGACCACCTGACCTGCCTCTTGAGAAACCTATATGCAGGTAAGGAAGCAGCAGTTAGAACTGGATATGGAACAACAGACTGGTTCCAAATAGGAAAAGGAGTACGTCAAGGATGTATATTGTCACCCTGCTTATTTAACTTATATGCAGAGTACATTATGAGAAATGCTGGGCTGGAAGAAGCACAAGCTGGAATCAAGACTGCCGGGAGAAATATCAGTAACCTCAGATATGCAGATGACACCACCCTTACGGCAGAAAGTGAACAGGAACTAAAAAGCCTGTTGATGAAAGTGAAAGTGGAGAGTGATAAAGTTGGCTTAAAGCTCAACATTCAGAAAATGAAGATCATGACATCCAGTCCCATCACTTCATGGGAAATAGATGGGGAGACAGTGGAAACAGTGTCAGACTTTAGTTTTTTTGGGCTCCAAAATCACTGAAGATGGTGATTGCAGCCATGAAATTAAAAGACGCTTACTCCTTGGAAGGAAAGTTATGACCAACCTAGATAGCATATTAAAAAGCAGAGACATTACTTTGCCAACAAAGGTCCGTCTAGTCAAGGCTATGGTTTTTCCAGTAGTCCCGTATGGATGTGAGAGTTGGACTGTGAAGAAAGATGAGCGTCGAAGAATTGATGCTTTTGAACTGTGGTGTTGGAGAAGACTCTTGAGAGTCCCTTGGACTGCAAGGAGATCCAACCAGTCCATTCTGAAGGAGATCAATCCTAGGTGTTCTTTGGAAGGAATGATGCTAAACTGAAACTCCAGTACTTTGGCCACCTCATGAGAAGAGTTGATTCACTGGAAAAAACTCTGATGTTGGGAGGGATTAGGGCAGGAGGAAAAGGGGATGACAGAGGATGAGATTGCTTGATGGCATCACCGACTCGATGGACGTGAGTGTGAGTGAACTCTGGGAGTTGGTGATGGAAATGGAGGCCTGGCATGCTGCTATTCATGGGGTCGCTAAGAGAGGGACAGGACTCAGTGACTGAACTGAACTGAACTGAGAAATAGTAAGCCTGTAAACATCTAGAGCCAGACATCCTGGAATGTGAAGTCAAGTGGGCCTTGGAAAGCATCACTAGAAACAAAGCTAGTGGAGGTGATGGAATTCCAGTTGAGCTTTTCAAATCTTGAAAGATGATGCTGTGAAAGTGCTGGACTCAATATTTCAGCAAATTTGGAAAACTCAGAAGTGGCCACAGGACTGGAAAAGGTCAGTTTTCATTCCAATCCCAAAGAAAGGCAATGCCAAAGAATGCTCCAACTACCACACAATTGCACTCATCTCACATGCTAGTAAAGTAATGCTCAAAATCCTCCAAGCCAGGCTTCAGCAATACGTGAACCGTGAACTTCCAGATGTTCAAGCTGGTTTTAGAAAAGGCAGAGGAACCAGAGATCAAATTGCCAACATCCACTGGATCATGGAAAAAGCAAGAGAGTTCCAGAAAAACATCTACTTCTGCTTTATTGACTATGCCAAAGCCTTTGACTGGGTGGATCACAATAAACTGTGGAAAACTCTGAAAGAGATGGGAATACCAGACCACTTGACCTGCCTCTTGAGAAATATGCATGCAGGTCAGGAAGCAACAGTTAGAACTGGACATGGAACAACAGACTGGTTCCAAATAGAAAAAGGAGTACATCAAGGATGTATACTGTTACCCTTATTTAACTTATATGCAGAGTACATCATGAAAAACGCTGGACTGGAAGAAACACAAGCTGGAATCAAGATTGCTGGGAGAAATATCAATAACCTCAGATATGCAGATGACATCACCCTTATGGCAGAAAGTGAAGAGGAGCTAAAAACCCTCTTGATGAAAGTGAAAGTAGAGAGTGAAAAAGTTGGCTTACAGCTCAACATTCAGAAAACAAAGATCATGGCATCTGGTCCCATCACTTCATGGGAAATAGATGGGGAAACAGTGGAAACAGTGTCAGACTTTATTTTTTCGGGATCCAAAATCACTGCAGATGGTGATTGCAGCCATGAAATTAAAAGACTCTTACTCCTTGGCAGGAAAGTTATGNTCTGGTCCCATCACTTCATGGGATATAGATGGGGAAACAGTGGAAACAGTGTCAGACTTTATTTTTTCGGGCTCCAAAATCACTGCAGATGGTGATTGCAGCCATGAAATTAAAAGACTCTTACTCCTTGGCAGGAAAGTTATGACCAACCTAGATAGCATATTAAAAAGCAGATACATTACTTTGCTGACTAAGGTCCATCAGTCAAGGCTATGGTTTTTCCTGTGGTCATGTATGGATGTGAGAGTTGGACTGTGAAGAAGGCTGAGTGCCGAAGAATTGATGCGTTTCAACTGTGGTGCTGGAGAAGACTCTTGAGAGTCCCTTGGACTGCAAGGAGATCCAATCAATCCATTCTGAAGGAGATCAGACCTGGGATTTCTTTGGAAGGAATGATGCTAAAGCTGAAACTCCAGTACTTTGGCCACCTCACATGAAGAGTTGACTCACTGGAAAAGACTCTGATGCTGGGAGGAATTGGGGGCAGGAGGAGAAGGGGACGACCGAGGATGAGATGGCTGGATGGCATCACGGACTCGATGGACGTGAGTCTTTGTGAACTCTGGGAGTTGGTGATGGACAGGGAGGCCTGGCATGCTGCGATTCATGGGGTTGCAAAGAGTCGGACACGACTGAGTCACTGAACTGAACTGAAACATCTAAACCATAAGCTGGTTATGTTAATTATCACAAAAAAGGACAAAACAAAGTGTTAGACCAGTTTATCTGGTATGGTTTCGTCTATGTCAGTCTTATATCATGGACAAGATGTACACATTTAAAGAAAGGGAAGAAGCAAGTAAGATAGGTAAGATAGAATAACCAAAGGCAAGGGAGGAGGAAGCAGAAGGGCTGGTAGGACATTTATTCAATGGTTCTGTATTACCAGAGCAAAGGTACATGTGAGAGAGTCCTGGGAACGAGACTGAAAAAAAATGTTATGACAACATGTGAGGTGGCTCTCGATTCATGGCTAAACATCTTATTTATTAAGTAAACAATGGGGCACCATTATGGATGTTTGTGTAGAGAAACGAAAACTAGAAAGAAAAATCTAACATGGGAGTGGAGTAGAATGTGGAGAGAATAAAAGCAATGATCCACTTAAGTTTTATCTTGTCCGAGAGTTTGAGCAATATACGACTTTAACTGGAGGGAAGGGCATGGAGATGGAATAGTGTTTGTGACATTAAAACTAGTTTACAAGGAATTAGATAATCAATTGAATGTTTATGGTAAAGGAGAGATAGCTCTGATAGATGATTCATTTTTGTGTGTGCCTGAGTTACTAGGTAGAAAACAGTAGTGCTAAATAACAAAAAGAAACGGTGCACTTGGAGGGGAAAATGAGTTGAAAGTTGGCACATTATGAGCTTGATCCTTTTTGGCAGTCATGTCCAGCAGCCAGTCAGAAATAGGGATGTAGAGTTAAGGAGGAAAAACAGATATTAGTATAAAGACCAGAAAGAGAGTGCCTTGAGAATTATCTATATAGAGGTAAAAAGTAAACTAGTAGGACAAGATAAAATCTCAGAAAGAGACTAACAGCAATTCATCAAAGCAATTGATAAAGCTAGACTGCAAATATGTTATAAAGTATATAGAAACTAAAGACATTTTGGGAAGAGATATGGATTTTCAGAGTGGTATTCAAGGTATACATTCATGGTCTCACTATTATTTGGGGTAGAGTGTTAATTAATTTGTTAATATGAGTTTGAAATGACAATGTGATTTTGATAAAACATGTGGAAGTGTATCTGTCATTTTTTTTGGCCATGCTGTGTGACATGTGGGATCTTCTAATGACTAGGGATCAAACGTGCATTCCCTGCATTTGAAGCACAGAGTCTTAAACACTGGATTACCAGGGAAGTCCCATAGCTGTCATTTTTGCCCTCCAGCATTTAATCAGCTTTCCTTTGTTAATGACAGTTTATTTTTGTTCTATAAAATCCCCTTCTCTACTACCTGAATGGGCTTAGGGGTAGAGCTGGTGACTTGGCCAGTGCTTTACTCAAGCCATTGATACATAATACAATTTCTGGAAAGGGAACTCTTACTTCTTTCTTTCCTGATTCACACTAAGAATACTACCTCGATGTCTGTCATTTGCAAAAAAAAAAAAGTTGAAAGGAGGCAATATTTAACATATTAGGTTAGAATGATGAAAATAAAAAGGATATTCAAGCATATATACATAAATCTCTGATGAAAGAAATCAAAGAAGAATAAAATAAACAGATACCCCAAGGTCATGGATAGTAAGATTCAATACTATTAAGATATCAGTTGTTTCCAACTTGATCTATAGATTCAATGTTATTCCATTCAAAATCTTACCAAATTATTTTGTAGATATAAAAAATGGACTCTAATGCTTAAAAGGAAACATAAAAGGCCTAGAATAGTCAACACAATATTGAAGGAGAAGAACAAAGTCAGAGTCTGACATTATCTGACTTTAAGATACACCACAAAGTTATAGTAATTAAGACATTGTGGTATTGGCAAAAGAATAGACAAATCAATGGAACAGATAGAGAGCTGAGAAATAGGTCTACACAAATATAGTCAACTGATCTTTGACAAAGGAGCAAGGAAATATAATGGAGAAAATACAGTCTTTTCAACAGATGATGCCAGAACCACCAGATATCCACACATAAAAAAATGAATCCAGTCCCAAACCTTATATATCCCTTTACAAAAATTAAGTCAAAATGAATAACAGACCCAAATGTAAAATGCAAAAGTATAAAAATCACAGAAGATAAAACAGGAGAAAATCTAGATGATCTTGGGTTTGGTGATGACTTTTAGATATAATACCAAAAACATAATTGACAAAAGAAATAATTAATAACCTGTGCTTCATTAAAATTTAAAACTTCTGCTTTGGCAAAGTTACTGGCAAAGAATGAGAAGACAAGCCATAGATTGCAAGAAAATATTTGAAAAAGACATAGCTGATAAAGAACTATCAGCTTTCCAAAACATACGGAAAATTCTTGAATCTCAATAATAAGAAAACAGAGTTCAAATAAAAAATGGGCAGAAGATCCAAGCAGACATCTCACCAAATATAATATAGAGATAGCAAATAAAATATATGAAAAGATGTTCCACATCATATGTTATCAGGGAAATCCAAATTAAAACAGCAATGAGATACTATTACATACCTATTAAAATGACAAAAGCCCAAAACACTGACAATATCAAAAGCTGACAAGGATGTAGAGAAATGCAAATAGTGAACAGAGGGACTAGGAATAGAGAACAGTGAATCTCATTCACTGCTGGTGAGAATGCAACATGGTACAGACACTTTGGAAGACAGTTGGATGGCTTCTTGTGAAATTAAATATACTTTTATCATATAATCCAGCAATCATATTCCATGGCATTTACCCCAAAGAGTTGAAAAGTTATGTCCATACAAAAACTTGCACATGGGTGTTTTATAGCAGCTTTATTCACAATTGCCAAAACTGGGAAGCAACCAAGATATTCTTAAGTAGGTGAGTGGATAAATAAATCATGGTATGTCCAGACAATAGAATACTATTAAGCATTTAAAAACTTATGAAAAGACACACAGAAACATTAAATGTATATTACTAAGGGATAGAAGCCAGTCTAAAAATGGCAACATACTGTATTACTCTAACTCTATGACCTTCTGGAAAATGCAAAACTATGGAGATAATTGAAAAGATCAGTGGTTGCCAGGGGATGGAGGAAGTAAGTGATGAAAGGTGGGGCACAGAGGATATTTTAGGGCAGTGGACATACTCAGTATGACATGTATAATGTCAGATACATGTCATCCATAGAATGTGCAATACCGAGTGAATTGTCTATGGACTTTGGGTGATAACGATGTGTCAGTTCAAATCCCTTGATTGTAACAAAGGTACTGTTGTGGTGGGGGATGTTGACAGTTGGGGGGCACTGTGCATGTGTGGGGATTCTCTGTGTCTTCTTCTGTGAATTCAAAAAACAGCCTGAAGTCAACATAGGTAATGCTGGAAAACTGCATGTTTTTAATCAGTTATAAAATAACCAATAAGAGCTAATGGTATTCTTCCTGATTGTCCAGTAATGTTGAAGTAATGAATATATTCAAAACAAAAATGATAACACCTAGTAAATGTGATTAACTAAATATAGTGATTGCCTCTTCATCTTCATTTTCAAATGCCTTTGCATCATGATATCATTGGCTGAGATGAGAGCAGGAACAAGAAAAAGATAATAAACCAGGGTGATAAAGGCAAAGAAATGTTAAGAAATGAGGACTGCAGATGAAGTAAAAGGGAAAAGAAAAATCTACCAGAGATGATGCACAGGATTTGTTAACCAATCAATGGTTCTATTAATTTCTGATAAAGTAAATATTTCTAAGAATTAAAAAAAAGGGTAATGAGAAAAAGTGGCACAAAATAATTAGGACAATGTTATGTAATTTTTAAAATTAAATAGAAATAGCAAGTTAGTAACAAAAATGTTTTTCAAGAGTTATGTATATAGTTAGATGTTCTGGAGTTGTCAGGTACTGGGGACACCTAAAAAAAAAACAAAGGAAACACACCATATTTATTCAGTGTCAATGAGTATTGTACCTCAAAGAAGTAACATTGTTTTCCCAAAGAAGGCAAATGGTCAGTGAAGACTAAGGAAAAATCCAAACAGTGTGAATAATGAGCTATTTAGGTAGAGTTGAATGTACATACGTATATCGGCCAATGTATTTAAACCAGAATTTGGTGGTTTTGATTTTTGTGTGTATGCACATGGCAGCAAAAGTAGCAGAGACCTAGAAATAAGCTTCTTTCAGCGGATCTGAAAGACGTCTGGATAGTTTAGCTTCATTGTCTCCAGGGTTACCAGCTTTTGGGTAAAAGGTCACTGAAATAGCCTCCTTCCAGCCCAATTCAATGATCTATTTTCAACCCTGTCTATCCTAATTTTTCTGGAGAAATGACAGCAAATATCATTTGCTACTTTTGGAAACTCCTCCTGACTAAGAGATTTCTGGGGTTTCCATTTTTCTCCTTCTTTTGTAGATCATCGAATCTCTCGATTCTTCAGATTATCTATAATATATATAAAACTCTGGGTTTGCATCAAGACTTGGTGATAGAACATGAAAGATGCAGAAGTCTTTTCCCAATCCTTTATGTCTTAAGGAGCAGAACTTTTAATCAAAGGGTCTAATCTAGACCTTAACTACTTTCATTTAAAAATAAACTTTCTGCTGTATCTTGACAATATATTTAAAATAAAACTCTTTATCATATTTTTTGCTTTTTTTCATCATTTATTTGTACTTCTGTTCTCTTGTTTATTTTTGGAACAGCTTTCTCATTCTCCTCTTAAATTTTGTATGAGTATTCAATTTATCCTCAAGCCCTTCCCCTATAGCAAATGCTCAACAACCTAACTCTTAATTTACTAGATGATTTAATATTTGGTTATACATTGTCCTGTCTCCTCCTTGATTAATGCACATATGATTCCCTTTTCAGATGAACTACAAACTCTTCATATAGAGCTCTCAGAATCATAAACATTTGAAAAATTCTTAGTTATTGACTGAAGATCTGAAAAAGATCATTTTTTACCTTTCATTTGTTGTTATAGAATTACATATATAGAGACAATGCACATATCCCAATTTTCACTTTAAATCACTGCAAATTTTAGATTACTTGCCTTGTCCTCCAAGTGCAATTCTAAAAAGCGGAGGTAAGCCACAGGTGCAAATGCATCAGCTGAATGTGTGACTACTTCTGATGAATCTCTGAAATAAAATAAAAATTCTAATTAGCTTACATACTATGCAAAATCTGTTTTGTGGCAAACTAACTCCTACTAGTGACTAGAAAAGACCAAAAATCCTCATTTCTACTGGAATACTACTGTATACATATTTATTTTACAATTAGTGATTAACATCTACTTTTAATAATTAAATATTTAATTGGGGAAAAGATGGAGGAAACTAAACTTTCAAGAGTAAGTAAAGAAGGTTTTCATCTTTATGAGGACACACAGTTCAACTTTCAGGTTCACTCAAAGCTCTCTGAACAGTTTTACAACTTGAAGGCTCTATTCAATTTCATTTCCACAAACTTGGTTGGTATGGGCTAACCATTAAACAATAGGGCTTTATCTTCATTATTCTTTTCATTTTCAAGAGGTAATTCATTCAGTGTTTCACACAAAATCTCAATTATCCTTCACAAAAGCAGTACTGGTGATGATTTTAAGCACTAGATGAACTCTTCACACTGTAATATCATTGCTATTAAAATTGACTGTCTGACATAGCAATTACCACATTCAGGTAAAACAGTATGAACTGCTTGCTGGCACCATTTGGATACACGTAAATTAAATCAACTTTTATCAAAGATACCCTGTAAAGCACATGTAAATAAATAAGATTATGTGTGAAGTTCTAATAACTAATTATTTTTATTGTTGTTTATTAAGAAACAGTTTTTTCACATTTTAATTGAAATTCTAAAAGCATAAATTGCTCATCTCTTTTTAAAGCCTCGGGAACTAGTTGCAGTGTTCATACTAGTACATTGTTAGCATTTTAACCGTTGTGGTTCAGCAAAATAGATTCTTACTTTGCATCTTTTCCACTTATATAAAATAATTTTGAATCCGTGTTTGTAATGAAAAGTTATTTAGTGACAATAGAAGAAATCTCAAAATACTAGGATCCAGTATATTAAGTTTTCATGGGCAAAATCTGTTTACTTTTCACATGAAAATCAGAGATAGAGGAAAAGCAGTCTGATGATACCATTCATGAACCTTTTGTATCAAATATGAATCTTGTTAGTGCTTTAAAAATTACATTAAAATGGGCTTCTATGACATTAAAAGAAAAGTAACACATTACAATAGAAATAAAATCATTAAGGAGTTATGATCATGAAAGAAAGTAATAACCTGTCTTCACAGACTACCTAACCAAAAGATGCCTCCCTGTGTAATGAACAAGAGGAGAAAAAGAAAGCAAAGAGGAGACCTCTTGCTTTTTACCACTTGCCTCTCTGTCTTGTTAACCCTAGTTAAGTTGTCCTGCTTATTTACTTCATACTTGTCTGTCTTGGTTCTGTCTTGCCTCATCAGTTCAGTTGCTCAGTCATGTCCGACTCTTAGTGACCCCATGGACTGCAGCATGCCAGGCCTCCTTATCCATCACCAACTCCCGGAGTTTACTCAAACTCATGTCCATTTAGTTGGTGATGCCATCTAGTCACCTCATCCTCTATCGTCCCCTTTTACTCCTGCCTTCAATCTTTCTCAACATCAGGGTCTTTTCCAATAAGTCAGTTCTTCGCATCAGGTAGCCAAAGTATTGGAGTTTCAGATTCAGCATCATTCCTTCCAATGAATATTTAGGACTGATTTCCTTTAGGATGGACTGGTTGGATCTCCTTATAGTCCAAGGGATCCTCAAGAGTCTTCTCCATCATCACAGTTCAAAAACATCAATTCTTCGGTGCTCAGCTTTCTTTATAGTACAACTCTCACATCCATACATGGCCACTGGAAAAACCATAGCTTTGACTAGATGGACCTTTGTTGGCAAAGTAATGTCTCTGTTTTTTAATATGCTGTCTAGGTTGGTCATAACTTTTCTTTCAAGGAGCAAGTGTCTTTTAATTTCATGGCTGCAGTCAACATCTGCAGTGATTTTGGAGTCCCCAAAATAAAGTCTCTTCACTCTTTCTACTGTTTCCTCATCTATTTGCCATGAAGTGATGGGACCAGATACTATGATCTTAGTTTTCTGAATGTTGAGTTTTAAGCCAGCTTTTTCACTCTCCTCTTTCACTTTCATCAAGAGGCTCTTTAGTTCTTCTTCACTTTCTGACAT
Organism: Cephalophus harveyi; assembly: GCA_006410635.1. Taxonomy (NCBI): domain Eukaryota; kingdom Metazoa; phylum Chordata; class Mammalia; order Artiodactyla; family Bovidae; genus Cephalophus; species Cephalophus harveyi. Next base: position 119,489 of record SJYT01003426.1, read on the forward strand.
GAATGTGGTGACATCTGCATATCTGAGGTTATTGATATTTCTCCCAGCAATCTTGATTTCAGCTTGTGCTTCTTCTAGCCCANTGAGTTTTAAGCCAGCTTTTTCACTCTCCTCTTTCACTTTCATCAAGAGGCTCTTTAGTTCTTCTTCACTTTCTGACATGAATGTGGTGACATCTGCATATCTGAGGTTATTGATATTTCTCCCAGCAATCTTGATTTCAGCTTGTGCTTCTTCTAGCCCAACGTTTCTCATGATGTATCCTGCATATAAGTTAAATAAGCATGGTGACAATATACAGCCTTGACATACGCCTTAATCTACTGGAATCAGTCGGTTGGTCCATGTTCAGTTCTAACTGTTGCTTCCTGACCTGCATACAGATTTCTCAAGAGGCAGGTCAGGAGGTCTGGTCTTCCCATCTCTTAAGAATTTTCCAGAGTTTGTTGTCGTCCACACAGTCAAAGGCTTTGGCATAGTCAATAAAGCAGTAATAGATATTTTTCTGGAACTCTCTTGCTTTTTCGATGATCCAGCGGATGTTGGCAATTTGATCTCTGGTTCCTCTGCCTTTTCTAAAACCAGCTTCTACATCTGGAAGTTCACGAATCACGTACTGTTGAAGCCTGGCTTGGAGAATTTTGAGCATTACTTTACTAGCGTGTGAGATGAGTTCAAGTGTGTGGTAGTTTGAGCATTCTTTGGCATTGCCTTTCTTTCGGAATGGAATGAAAACTGACTTTTCCAGTCCTGTGGCTACTGCTGAGTTTTCAAATTTGCTGACATATTGAGTGCAACACTTTCACAGCATCATCTCTTAGGATTTGAAATAGCTCTACTGGAATTCCATCACCTCCACTAGCTTTGTTCGTAGTGATGCTTCCTAAGGCCCACTTGACTTCACATTCCAGGATGTCTGGCGCTACGTTGGTGATCACACAATTGTGATTCTTGGGTCATGAAGATCTTTTTTGTATAGTTCTTCTGTGTATTCTTGCCACCTCTTCTTAATATCTTCTGCTTCGGTTAGGTGCATACCATTTCTGTCCTTTATTGAGCCCATCTTTGCATGAAATGTATCCTTGGTACCTCTAATTTCTTGAAGAGATCTCTAGGCCTTTCCATTCTTTTTTTCCCCCTCTATTTCTTTGCATTGATCCTTGAGGAAGGCTTCCTTAGCTCTCTTTGGTATTCTTTGGAACTCTGCATTCAAATGGTTATATCTTTTCTCCTTTGCTTTTTGCTCCTCTTCTATTCACAGCTATTTGTAAGGCCTCCTCAACAACCATTTTGCCTTTTTGCATTTCTTTTCCTTGGGGATGGTCTTGATCCCTGCCTCCTGTACAATGTCAGTATCTTCCGTCCATAATTCTTCAGGCACTCTGTCTTTAAGATCTAATCCCTTGAATCTATTTGTCACTTCCACTGTATAATTGTAAGGGATTTGATTTAGGTTATACCTGAATGGTCATGCAACACTTTCACAGCATCATCTCTTAGGATTTGAAATAGCTCTACTGGAATTCCATCACCTCCACTAGCTTTGTTCGTAGTGATGCTTCCTAAGGCCCACTTGACTTCACATTCCAGGATGTCTGGCGCTACGTTGGTGATCACACAATTGTGATTCTTGGGTCATGAAGATCTTTTTTGTATAGTTCTTCTGTGTATTCTTGCCACCTCTTCTTAATATCTTCTGCTTCGGTTAGGTGCATACCATTTCTGTCCTTTATTGAGCCCATCTTTGCATGAAATGTATCCTTGGTACCTCTAATTTCTTGAAGAGATCTCTAGGCCTTTCCATTCTTTTTTTCCCCCTCTATTTCTTTGCATTGATCCTTGAGGAAGGCTTCCTTAGCTCTCTTTGGTATTCTTTGGAACTCTGCATTCAAATGGTTATATCTTTTCTCCTTTGCTTTTTGCTCCTCTTCTATTCACAGCTATTTGTAAGGCCTCCTCAACAACCATTTTGCCTTTTTGCATTTCTTTTCCTTGGGGATGGTCTTGATCCCTGCCTCCTGTACAATGTCAGTATCTTCCGTCCATAATTCTTCAGGCACTCTGTCTTTAAGATCTAATCCCTTGAATCTATTTGTCACTTCCACTGTATAATTGTAAGGGATTTGATTTAGGTTATACCTGAATGGTCTAGTGGTTTTCCTTACTTTCTTCAATTTAAGTCTAAATTTGGCAATAAGTAGTTCATGGTCTGTGCCACAGTCAGCTCCCAGTCTTGTTTTTGCTGACTGTATAGAACTTCTCCATCTTTGACTGCAAAGAACATAATCAATCTGATTTTGGTATTGACCATCTGGTGATGTCCACGTGTAGAGTCTTCTCTTGTGTTGCTGGTAGAGGGTGTTTGGTATGACCAGTGAGTTCTCTCGGCAAAACTCTATTTTAGCCTTTAATAACTACCAAAGTTTTTAAAAATGGAAGGATTTAGCAAAGTAGGGATAAATGGGAAGGCAGTCTAGAGAAAAGAATTCAAATAAGAAAGCTGTGAAGCTGAAGTGAGGCAGAACATATGAAGAAAAGAAAGCAAAGAATTTGCTTAAGCATCAGATTTAGATTAGTGATTAGTTGATAGGAAAGAAATATCCTCAGCACTTCCTCCTCTGTTCTTAAGGGGTACACATTACAGTATTGCTGATTAGCCCCTCCATCCTTAAAGAACTCTTAGAGAGCAGGGCAGCAGCCTGCAGAGTTCCACCCACATAATTTTCCTCAATAAATGATTACCCACTTCAACTGAACAGCTCATTTTGGCACTAGGGGGTTCTAATATACCTCCCCCGACTTCCCTCTCTTCAACATCATGACTAACTCCCATCGTGCCATTGTCTCAGTTAGGTTGAGGTTTCTTTATCTACAAAATGATAAGATGAAAGATTCATTTTTCAGGTCTAAAGTTTACTATGATAAACAAACCCTCTGGTTATGTAATATAAAGCAGTACATTTCTTATAACTCTAGGTTGTCCATAAAGACTTCTAGGTGCCCCAGGACCTCAAGTTGTCAAATAAATTGGAAGGATATTCTTCTTTGGCCTTTTTTTCTCTTACTGTGCTTTTTATTTTTTTCCTAATTTTGTTAGTCCCATATTAATAAGTATACTGCAAGTTTCCCATTATACTGTAATTTCATCCTAGCATGGAAATGCTCTTCTTGAGTAACAAAACAGTATTTTTTCATAGTAGGAATATCTAATGCACAATTCAATCACGAATTGTTTTGTAATCACTGAACAGGAGAAATACCTCCTATTTATGAAATTTTTATTATTACTCTTATTCTCTACCATTTGTGTCAAATTCTATGCAGATGTGTCTTCCTCCCATCATTTTGGAGACAGGAACCATGTCCAACATCCATGGTGCCCAGTAGAATGTTTCAGGCATAATAGGTAATAGGTACATATTTGCCAAATGCATTGTTATGTTGATGATTACTAATGGGAAAGAAGTTAGAAGAAACAAGAAAAGCAAAAATGGGCAAATATTGCAAAGGTTGAGGTCTTGGCCATGTTTCTGAAGATAAACGTATTTTTTTTAGAAAATTCACCTCGAGTTGTCTTCACTTCTTAGAACACTGCTTCCTTCATTATTAGTATGTACAAAGAAATGACCTTTCAGTGTTGAAAACACTGAACCTGTTCATTCGATCCAAGATTCTAATCTTTTAGCAGATGAAGTTTCTGAAATCAAGCATAATTCTGACAACCTTTTCAAGAAGCTAAAGAGCTTCAGTTCAGTTCAGTTAGCATATGAGAAGAGTGACATAAATTAAGAGTATGGGTAATGATGTAACGAACTGAAGAAAGTCCCTGTCTTTTACTACACAAATTTTTAACAATTTATGGCAAAGAAATCACACTACTCACCATAAACAGAATTCATTTTTAAGAAGTTTATATGTAAAAATAATCCCAAATAATTGAAGAGAACTGTTTAGTATAACCATTCTAAGTTATTAAAGCCAAGAAAAAGGAAAAAGAGGATGGAGTTAATGGAACCCACAGGCTACTGATGTGGCAGTTTATCAAATGTAGCTGTAATGAAAGATAAATAATACAGGCAATTCACACTTCATGAAAGGATAAAAGTGTCAGTGTGTAGGTACCAGTTTTACTGCAGGCCATAATCAGCAAGTAAACGAAAGTGCAATGTCTAAAAAGTTTATAGGCTTCTATGAAGGCCTCGTCTTGTCAGGTATTGATTTAGGTATTCAGACGATTTCACTGGTATTACACAAATTGAGTGTTTGTGAACTTGGAGGACATGCTCTATTTCTCCCAACAAAAGTTGCCTCCAGCTTAAAGTTAAGTTGCTTCCATCACTTAAATTTGAGGAAGGGGAAGAAAATGCTGAAATGATATCTTACACAATTATTTTCTTCTTAAATAGAGGGCAATCCAAAGTGAACGTTTCATATTCTCCACCTTCTCCACAAACATGGACTCCATATTTCTTAGAAAGCTGAAAATAGGAAAAAAAAAAAGAAAGAAACAAGAAACTTAAAATTTAGATAACAAAAATGTTCCCTTAACTTATTTTGTCCTAAAAAAAATCCATGTTAGAAACTTTAATTCCAAAATAGATTGTGAGCTATAGGAAAATGACTGTATATTTCTGTTTAAAAATTGTTAAAAACCATTTGAAGAATGTTATCATAAAGCACAGCATTTTAAATAATCCCCAAATCCTTATAAAAAGATATATGAGACCAACATTTTTATGTATAATGAAAAAGCTTAAAGATTACTATAAAGTTTGACACTAGCTTTAGCTTCAAAAGGAGGAAAGATACTAAGTCATTTTGTACTAAATGAGAATATATGCAGCCAAATTGTGCTTTCCCTGCCCTTTCACCTATATGTGGAAGGGGAAAAAATGCTAGAAAATTTCTCAGACAACACAAGAGAATGTAATCTAAGGCCTTTGCTTGGGCTTATGAACAAAACGAAGTCATAAACACGGTTATTATGCTTAAGGCTATTATTAGTAGTAAAGTTCTAAGAATATCAAGATCTAATGAAGTTCCAATGTTTCAAACAAGCCCTGGGAGGGTCTAACTCCAAGAAAGGTTGGAATAGTTTATAATGTTTGTCTGATTAAACCTGAAATTTAAAAAAAAAAAATAAGCAAAGAAACAACCACTCCCCAGCCCGATCCCATGCTTTGTATCAAATACAAGTTAAACGATCCTGATATTGAGAGTAAAATCCTCTCTTATTGGGCTGGTGTAAGGCTGGAATCAGAGCTGGGGAGCACTTTCACCTGGCTGTGCAACAGAATCTTTCTGGTCTTTCATGGAGCTTTATCACTATGATTCTAGCTCCTTCATTCTGAATTTTATAGCTTTTCCTGCTTACAACCTCTCCTAGCCCCAAACCCTCATAGCCCAAGGAAGAGTGGCTCCACTGATGTTCCTGTTACTGCCGGTGCTGGGACTGTGGCCTAAGTTTTCAGTTTTACCTGCATAAATATTACACATTTATTTATTTGGTTATTTTTATAGTTGTGCTACCATTCCAACTCCATTACATTTCATCTATTGACTATGTGCCCTTAGGGATTGAAAGGATGGATCTATGAAAATTCTATTCCCTCTAAGGATCAGTGGTAATGTGAATGACCTATAAAGCAAAACAGTAAGAAAAGTGAGGGAAAGAAAATGAGGAGGCATTTAGTATATGAACTTGCAAAAACATAGTAGATAAATTTTCACCATGGTGGGTCATGAAGTAGAGAACTGGCAAGGCAGAATTATGGCAGCTGGCCATTATGAGAGCAGATAACAGGAATAGATTACAGTAGTAAACCAAATTAAATTAATGTCTGCTTTGCAGTAAAAATGTAGGAATAATAATGGGGTATGGATTTCAAGGGCGTTTCCTTGTTCTGTCAGCTAGTGCCCGACCCCTTCTGTGCTCATCTCCCTTCACTGGTCTTCTCATTCCAGTGGCTTTCTGCCAAGGGAACCTTCTACTCTCACCTTTATAGTCAGTCTTTTTTATATGGGAATATATCTTAACAACCACAGACTTCTTTTTTTAGAAAATGTACAATTGAAGCTTTGGAAAATTTCTATAATCTACCACAAAAGCATAACTGGATTTTTTTTAAATTAATGTTGGCATAGCTGTTATCCTACTGAAGTAATTCTGTTAGTCTCTAAGTAAAAATAATATAAGCTGCTATATTAAGCCAACCGGCACTAGGAAATCTAAAATTTGGCTGTATCCAGTGATGTTTTCAATTCACATAAAATATGTCCATAATATTCATCCAGTCAGTTCTTCCACAAACATTTAATGAATAGTGATTATTGGGCAGGCTTTGTTAGATGAATAAGTTCCAGGAGTAAACAAACAATGTCCTTGGTCTCTGGAAGCTTACTAAATATATTGCACCCTGTATTTCAATACCACAGTATGATGAAACAGTGATGTTGATTCTGTAAATAATACGTGCAATCTCTTCTCCCTCTACCACTCATTGACCATCAGGGACACAGATTCCAAGTCAAGAAAGATTTTACACAAGACAGATTTCAGAATTCCAGAATCCATGGGTTCCAGATTCCAAGAGTGCAGTGCATTTTATGGCTGATGAACCACAAAGTAGCCTATGAATCCTTATGATGACTTTTGCAGACCCTCTAAACTCTATTAGCTTAAAGCTCTAGTAGACATAAGTATTCAGAAAAATTCCATCTTTTTTGGCTTACGTTTGGCCAGTTCCAAGGCCCTTTGATGTCCTGAGAGAACCTCCTCAAGAAACAAAGGCTGAGCTAGCCGCTTTCTTTAAGGAATCTTTAGCTAAGGCATAGCACTATGTTAGAAATTAACACCTGGTAGCACAAAAGCGTGATGTGTGCATTTGATTGGGCTTCCCAGGTGGTGCTAGTGATAAAGCACCTGCCTGCCAATGCATTCGATCCCTAGATGGGGAAAATCCCTTGGAGGAGGGCATGGCAGCCCACTCCAGTATTCTTGCTTGGAGAATCCCATGTATGGAGGAGCCTGGAGGGTTATAGTCCAAGGGGGCTGTAAAGAATTGAACATGACTGAAGCAACCTAGCATGCATGTGTGATTTGAGTTTTTAAAACAGGGGTCAGTTAAGGTAAGTGGAGAATCCAGAGACATATCTGTGGTATGAGACGTTCAATCTGCTTTTCTAAAACATGTAAGCAAGTGTTGCTCATATCTACACTACTCACAGAAAGTAGCAACTTTATTTTAACGTATCTCAGGTCTGTGTCTGGGTTTCAACTCAGTATTATTGTAGGCCAGCACCTCCTCATTCCAAATACAGTTTGTGCAGTTCACTTTGATAGTTTCTCTGTCAATATCATTGTAATTGAAAATACTGGATAGGTTTTCCTAAGTTTTAGTTCCTTACTGAATTATCATGATTCTTTCCATAATTTTAAATGAATAAGATAGCAAACTATATTGAAAAATAAAAAAAAGTGTTTTTCAAGTTGCTTTTTTTCCCCTAAAGTATGATATAAAGGATTAAGACATTTATTAAATAGTATCAGTTAGTATATAAAAAGTGGAAGCAGACAATTGTTGTCACTATAACAGCAAAAATATGCCAGATCAGCTACAAAACCACACCTTTGTGTTTTACAAACAGAGATCTGAGAATTCAAAGGCATCTGGATGAACTAATAGCAGATCAGGGTAAGCTTTTCTGAGATGAGTGAAGATTCATGGCCACTTTCCTAATGGGGGAACAGACAGAGTAGAAGCAAAGCTTCATGGATGTGGGATGTCTATCAGCGTATGTGGAAAGCCAAACTCTTGTGGACCTCAGTGTTGGATTATTGAGAGTCCTGAAAAGACCAGGGAGTATGTATAGCCTGCCAATTGCTTTTCAGAGTCTTAACTAAGTGCACAGAGTGGCTACCTTCAGAAAACTGCCCCTCTCCATGTCAGGAAAGGGGAGAGACAGAGATCCCTTTGAGAACACCTGCCCAGTAAGTCTTTTCTATTGAACTTTCAAGGTACCAAGGGGTGGTGACAGGGCAGGAAGATTGAGAGATTTCAGCCAAGACTTGGAAAGCCAGAGAGAGGGCAGAGAAAGGCTGAGAGTAGTAAGGCCTTGAAAAGGCATAAAACAGTGGTGAAGGACTTTAAAACATGGGGACAGGGTAGGGGGAAGTGGGAGAGAGAGATCTCTAGACTCACTGGAGAATAGATCACACGCCCTGATAAAGGGAGAACCTTTATCCTGCTTTGAAAACATTTCAAACAAGTAGCAAACTGAAACGAAACAAAAATCAAACCAGACTCACCTCAACTGGAAAACAGACTAAAAAGAATAAACACCTCAGACTAGCTGTCACAGAGAGGAAGTGGTGTGACTTTTCTGGAGTAAATATTTACTTCAGTCTCTGTTGTTCTTATTAATTGATTATCTACCATAAAATATATAAAACAAATTAAGAGATAAAAAGTGAAAAATGTCACTATAATCAGGAGAAAAACAAACAAAATAGAAACAGACCCACACATTAACCAAATACTGAATCCAATAGACGAGGACTTTAAATATAAAAAGGAGAGTGAAAAAGTTGGCTTAAAGCTCAACATTCAGAAAAATGAAGATCATGGCATCTGGTCCCATCACTTCATGGGAAATAGATGGGGAAACAGTGTCAGACTTTATGTTTTGGGGCTCCAAAATCACTGCAGATGGTGACTGCAGCCATGAAATTAAAAGACGCTTACAGCTTGGAATAAAAGTTATGACCAACCTAGATAGCATATTGAAAAGCAGAGACATTACTTTGCCAACAAAGGTCCATCTAGTCAAGGCTATGGTTTTTCCTGTGGCCATGTATGGACGTGAGAGTTGGACTGTGAAAAAAGCTGAGCCCCGAAGAATTGATGCTTTTGAACTGTGGTGTTGGAGAAGACTCTTGAGAGTCCCTTGGACTGCAAGGAGATCCAACCAGTCCATTGTAAAGGAGATCAGCCCTGGGTGTTCTTTGGAAGGACTGATGCTAAAGCTGAAACTCCAGAATTTTGGCCACCTCATGTGAAGAGTTGACTCACTGGAAAAGACTCAGATGCTCGGAGGGACTGGGGGCAGGAGGAAAAGGGGACGAAGTGGATGAGATGGCTGGATGGCATCACCGACTAAATGGATGTGAGTTTGAGTGAACTCCGGGAGATGCTGATGGACAAGAGGGCCTGGCGTGCTGCGATTCATGGGGTCGCAAAGAGTCGGACATGACTGAGTGAACTGAACTGATAATTATACATTAGAGATTTACTGGAAAAGATAGACAAAGTTTATGAACAGAGATTAATTTGATCAGAATTAGAAAACTAGGGGGAAATATCTTTAGGTTCATATTCTAGTTCTAACAATTATTGGGCACAGGACCTGGGATGAATTGCTTGTTCTCTGAATTCCCATTTGCTTAGGGAAAGCCTGCCCTCAGAGGGATGCTGTATTAAAAGATATAATACATATAAAGCTTTAAATCCAAGCCTATTGCACAAAAAGTAGTTGACATATGTTATCCTTTCTCTATTAATCTGCTTTTCCCTTGGACCTTCTGCTCTTTATCTATATATACCTTCTTTGAGGATCATGACTCCTACTATATCTATCATCTCTATTGCAAATGGCTCTCAAAGTGAAAACCTTAGTCATTAAACTCTCTCCCATATATCTCCTTCCCCCACAACTCCAAATACTTATTGAGTGTTTTACTTGGGAGCATTGATGGGAAAGACTAGAGATCTCTGCAAGAAAATTAGAGACACCAAGAGAACATTTCATGCAAAGATGGGCTCAATAAAGGACAGAAACGGTATAGATGTAAGAAGCAGAAGATATTAAGAAGGGGTGGCAAGAGTACACAGAAGAACAGTACAAAAACGATCTTCACGACCCAGATGATCACAATGGTGTGATCACTCACCAAGAGCCAGACATTCTAGAATGTGAAGTCAAGTGGGCCTTAGGAAGTATCACAACAAACAAAGCTAGTGGAGGTGATGGAATTCCAGCTGAGCTATTTCAAATCTTAAAAGATGATGCTGTGAAAGTGCTGCATTCAATATGCCAACAAATTTGGAAAACTCAGCAGTGGCCACAGGACTAGGAAAGGTCAGTTTTCATTCCAATCCCTAAGAAAGGCAATGCCAAAGAATGTTCAGACTACGGCACAATTGCACTCATGTCACATACTAACAAAGCAATGCTCAAAATTCTCCAAGCCAGTCTTCAAGAGTACCTGAACCGTGAACTTCCAGATGTTGAAGCTGGTTTTAGAAAAAGCAGAGGAACCAAAGATCAAATTGCCAACATCCGCTGCTGCTGCTGCTAAGTCACTTCAGTCGTGTCCGACTGTGTGTGACCTCATAGACGGCAGCCCACCAGGCTCCCCCGTCCCTGGGATTCTCCAGGCAAGAACACTGGAGGGGGTTGCCATTTCCTTCTCCAATGCACGAAAGTGAAACGTGAAAGTGAAGTCGCTCAGTCGTGTCCGACTCCTAGCGACCCCATGGACTGCAGCCTACCAGGCTCCTGCATCCATGGGATTTTCCAGGCAAGAGTACTGGAGTGGGGTGCCATTGCCTTCTCCCAACATCCGTTAGATCATCAAAAAACCAAGAGAGTTCCAGAAAAAACATCTATTTCTGCTTTATCGACTATGCCAAAGCCTTTGACTGTGTGGATCACAATAAACTGTGGAAAATTCTGAAAGAGACCACCTGACCTGCCTCTCGAGAAATCTGTATGCAGGTCAGGAAGCAACAGTTAGAAATGGACATGGAACTGGTTCCAAATAGGAAAAGAAGTACATCAAGGCTGTATGTTGTCACCCTGCTTATTTAACTTATATGCAGAGTACATCATGAGAAATGCTGGGCTGGAAGAAGCACAAGCTGGAATCAAGATTGCTGAGAGAAATATCAATAACCTCAGATATGCAGATGACACCACCCTTATGGCAGAAAGTGAAGAAGAACTAATGAGCCTCTTGATGAAAGTGAAAGAGGAGAGTGAAAAAGCTGGCTTAATGCTCAACATTCAGAAAACTAAGATCATGGCATCTGGTCCCATCAGTTCATGGCAAATAGATGGGGAAACAGTGGTAACAATGGCAGACTTTATTTTGGGGGGCTCCAAAATCACTGTAGATGGTGACTTCAGCTATGAAATTAAAAGATGCTCACTTCTTGGAAGGAAAGTTATGACCAACCCTGAGAGCATATTAAAAAGTAGAGACATTACTTTGCCAAGAAAGGTCCGTCTAGTCAAGGCTATGGTTTTTCTAGTAGTCATGTATGGATGAGAGTTGGACTGTAAAGAAAGCTGACTGCTGAAGAATTGATGCTTTTAAATTGTGGTGTTGAAGACTCTTGAGAGTCCCTTGGACTGGAAGGAGATCAAGCCAGTCAATCCTAAAGGAGATCAGTCCTGAATGTTCATTGGAAGGACTGATTTTGAAGATGAGACTCCAATACTTTGGCCACCTGATGCGACGAACTGAGTCATTTGAAAAGACCTTTATGCTGGGAAAGATTGAAGGCATGAGGAGAAGGGGATGACAGAGGATGAGATGGTTGGATGGCATCACTGACTCAATGAACAAGCGTTTGGGTAAACTCCGGGAGTTGGTGATGGACAGGGAGGCCTGGCATGCTGCAGTCCATGTGGTCGCAAAGAGTTGCACACAACTAAGTGACTGATCTGAACTGTTGTTTTAAATAAAACATAGTTCTTGATTTTTCCTCAAAATCTTCTCTGCTCAATTTCTATAATAGTTCAATCAAGCTTGAAATACTGGAGTTGAGCTTAACTCCTTTTCCTTCTGCCACACAGCCTACATTTAAAATTTTTCTTGAATTTATTTATTGAATCAACAAATATTCACTCAGGACTTATTAAGTGCTAAATCCTATTCCATACATAAGGCATGTGGCAGGGAATGAGACAAAGTAAACACTCCCTTCCTTTCTAACACCCTTCCTGATCATTTTGGGCTTGAACTATTACAGTAATCTCTTATCTCCCTGCTTTATTTTCATCCCTCTCATCTACCTACATGTTATCAACACACTAACTTTCCTTAACAATATAAGAGATGGCATTCATCCACTCAAAAACTTATGGTGTTGACCATTGCCTACTCAATAAAAATCAAGCTCTATAAACTGAGAGTCAAAAGACTTCAGCCATTTGATCCCACCCTTCACAAGAATACCAAGACATAAAGCTAATACAATAGGAAAATGAAATAAAGATTCAAAAGAATCTTGATTGGCTGAAAAAAAACCTGAAGACTAAATCTTAAAAACTGAAATAAAAAGTAATAAACATAAACCATAACATGCAGCTTCCTTCTGGTCTACTTACAGAAATCACTATTATTGCCTGTGGAGCTGTCCTGTGCTGCCTTGTGACATATTTCTGTGTTGCATCACTATGAATTTCAGTGTTTGTCATGAGACTATAAGTTTCTAAATTTCTTAAACCCTCTGAAACCCATAGTTCTCTCCCAGTAGTGTGTGTAGCACATGGTACTCAAAGACCAAATGACTCTCTTCTCCATGGTCCAGACATCCTGCATACTTCTAGAAAAGAGTCTAATTGGCCTTGTACTCACAGAAAGTAAGCCACCACCAAACAGGATTATTAAGTAAAAGGGAGGAGAGAGTTACCGATTGCTTTTGACATGCCCTTGGAAATAGGAAAAAATAGGATCAACATTTTCTGCTTTTGGAACTCTAAAACTAAATAAAATTTACACAGGGTAGTCAATACTTTTCTCATCTAACCCATTGAATCAAGAATGTAACTATTTTTACCCATTTGGGGAATGTTATACAGAAAAAGATTCAAATCAGATGACTATTTTATAAACTTAATATACCTGCTATTTTGTCTGACATTAGTCAAGTGGTCTCATCCTTCATATAAATGCAAAAAAATAAAGCTAATAAAGTCAATAAAATAAAACAAAATTTCAAAAGGATTTTGACCAGCTGAAAAGAAATATGTTTCTGTTTTCTAACCAGAAGCAATAAGATTAGTTTTTACTTGAGTCACAATATAATTTTCATTGTATAAAAGCATGCTCTTTGCTTTATATACATCTAACTTATGCTATGCTCTCTTTTGGATAAAATTTTTAGGGAAGGTGAACATAAACTTTCTAAAACACATTTTGAACAGATGTGGCTGACTTGGGTCATTTCATGACTTATAAGAATGCCTTGGAGACTGAGCATTTAAAAAGTGAATTCCTAGAGTAAATGTAAAGGAAATTACTTATATGACTCTATTTTTTTCTGGTACATTTATTCACATAAACATTCATATTCATAATAATGCCATTTGAACTCTACTGATTATTGGACTGAAAAGGTAATGGGGCATCATGATTTCCCTGTTTAATTTTCTATCCCTATAAAAGATTGTAATAATCATAGTTGTGAGAATTTCTTATTAAATCTAAATATTTCTTCTTTTAAACCTGTCTCATTTGCTGTTAGTAAACTTAAAACTGGAAAAAATAAAAGAAGGGCCAAATGAAACTGCACTTCCTTCATCCCTCCTACCACCTAGATAAAACCATGATGTTTATAGGAGTCACCATAATTTCTTATATAAATGATGTATTTAACATATAAAATCATTTCACCCTGCATATATTCATTCATAGCAGTTATTGAAGAAGTATTTATTGAATGTCTACTGTAGGTTTGGCATTGTTTTAAGTGCTGGGAATAACAAGGAACAGACATAAATTTTGCATAAAACAGCTTACTGTCTGCAGGTACAGGCAGAAAGTCAAACAAGCAGTTACAATGAAGGGTAGGGGTGGGTTTGGTGAATGCATGAAATGCAGTGGGACTAAAAGCATGGGATCTCACTGGAAGGACCTCAAAAGGCTTCTCAAAGAATCTAAAGGATAAATTAACCAGGAAAGTCTGGAGGGAGAGATGGAAAGAGAAAGAGGGAGGGAGAGGGGGAAGGGGATGGGAAGGGAGAGAGGGAAAAGGCAGGAGAGATAAAAACTGTTCCAAAAGGAACAGCATGTGTTAAGTCCCAGAGTACATGATGGGTACTAGAAATAGAAATAAGTTTGGCATTTGTAGTTCAGTTGCTAAGCTGTGTCTGATTCTTTGTGACCCAATGGACTGTAGCACACCTGGCTCCTCTGTCCTCCACAGTCTCTTGGAGTTTACTCAAACTTATGTCCATTGAGTCAGTCATGCTATCTAACCGTCCCATTCTCTGCAACCCGCTTCTCCATTTGCCTTCAATCTTTCCCAGCATCAGAGTCTTTTCCAGTGAGTGGCCTTCCAATGCATATTCAGGGTGAATTTCCTTTAGGATTGACTGGTTTGATCTCCTTTCAGTCCAAGGGATTCTCAAGAGTCTTCTTCAGAACCACCATTCAAAAGCTTCAGTGCTCAGCCTTCTTTATAGTTTAATTCTCACATCTGTACACGACTACTGGAAAAATCATAGCTTTGACTATATGGACCTTTGTTGAGGTGAGGTGAGGTGAAGTTGCTCAGTCGTGTCCGACTCTTTGCGACCCCGTGGACTGTAACCTACTAGGTCTCTCTGTCCATGGGATTCTCCAGGCAAGAATACTGGTGTGGATTGCTATTTCCTTCTCCAGGGGATCTTCCCAACCCAGGGATCGAACCCGGGTCTCCCACATTGGAGGCAGACACTTTAACCTCTGAGCCACCAGGGACCTTTGTTGGCAAAGTGCTATCTCTGCTGTTTAACATGCTGTTTAGGTTTGTCACAGGTTTCCTTCCAAGAATCTTTTTAATTTTGGCATCAGCTCAGTTCAATTCAGTTCAGTCGCTCAGTCGTGTCCGACTCTGTGAGCCCATGAATCGCAGCACGCCAGGCCTTCCTGTCCATCACCAACTCCCGGAGTTCACTCTAACTCACATCCATTGAGTCCATGATGCCATCCAGGGGATCTTCCCAACCCAGGGATCGAACCCGGGTCTCCCACATTGGAGGCAGACACTTTAACCTCTGAGCCACCAGGGACCTTTGTTGGCAAAGTGCTATCTCTGCTGTTTAACATGCTGTTTAGGTTTGTCACAGGTTTCCTTCCAAGAATCTTTTTAATTTTGGCATCAGCTCAGTTCAATTCAGTTCAGTCGCTCAGTCGTGTCCGACTCTGTGAGCCCATGAATCGCAGCACGCCAGGCCTTCCTGTCCATCACCAACTCCCGGAGTTCACTCTAACTCACATCCATTGAGTCCATGATGCCATCCAACCATCTCATCCTCTGTTGTCCCCTTCTCCTCCTGCTCCCAATCCCTCCCAGAATCAGTCTTTTCCAATGAGTCATCTCTATGCATGACGTGGCCAAAGTACTGGAGTTTCAGCTTTAGCATCATTCCTTCCAAAGAACACACAGGGCTGATCTCCTTTACAATGGACTGGTTGGATCTCCTTGCAGTCCAAGGGACTCTCAAGAGTCTTCTCCAACACCAATAATTTTATTTTTATTATTATTATTTTTACCTTACAATATTGTATTGGTTTTGCCATACATCAACATGAATCCACCATGGGTGTACATGTGCTCCCTATCCTGAACCCCCCTCCCAACTCCCTCCCCATACCATCCCTCTGGGTCATCCCAGTGCGCCAGCCCCAAGCATCTGGTATCCTGCATCGAACCTAGACTGGTGATTCATTTCTTATATGATATTATACATGTTTCAATGCCATTCTCCCAAATCATTCCACCCTCTCCCTCTCCCACAGAGTCCAAAAGTCTGTTCAATACATCTGTGTCTCTTCTGCTGTCTCGCATACAGGGTTATTGTTACCATCTTTCTAAATTCCATATATATGTGTCAGCATACTGTATTGGTGTTTTTCTTTCTGGCTTACTTCACTCTGTATAATTGGCTCCAGTTTCATCCACCTCATTAGAACTGATTCAAATGTATTCTTTTTAATGGCTGAGTAATACTCCATTGCATATTTTACCACAGCTTTCTTATCCATTCACCTGCTTACGGACATCTAGGTTGCTTCCATGTCCTGGCTATTATAAACAGTGCTGCGATGAACATTGGGGTACACGTGTCTCTTTCAATTCTGGTTTCCTCAGTGTATATGCCCAGCAGTGGGATTGCTGGGTCATAAGGCAGTTCTATTTCCAGTTTTTTAAGGAATCTCTACACTGTTCTCCATAGTGGCTGTACTGGTTTATTTCATGGCTGCAGTTACCATCTGCAGTGATTTTGGAGCCCCCAAAAATAAAGTCTGACACTGTTTCCCCATCTATTTCCCATGAATTGGTGGGACCAGATGCCATGATCTTCGTTTTCTGAATGTTGAGCTTTAAGCCAACTTTTTCACTCTCCTCTTTCACTTTCATCAAGAGGCTTTTTAGTTCCTCTTCACTTTCTGCCATAAGGGTGGTGTCTGAGGATATTGATATTTCTCCCAGCAATCTTGATTCCAGCTTGTGCTTCTTCCATAGCTGAAGCATAACTAGATGAGTAATAGTGGAGAGATGAGGCTAAAAACCTAGAAAGAGGACAGATGTTATAGAGCTTTATAAGCTACACTGAGTTATTATCCTCAGGTCAATGAAAACCCATGGGGATGCTTTAAACAGAGAATTGACCTGATCTCATTTATCTTTTAGAAACATCATTCTGGCTGCACATGGAGAATAGGCTGGAGGGCAGTAAGTCAAGAAGCAGAAAGAACTGAGAGGTTACTGGAGGAATCTTGGCAAGAGGAAAAGATTTCTTGAAATGGGGAAGGAGCACTGAGGATGGAGTGGAGAGGGCAGATAGGTTGAGAGAGTTTTTAGCAGGCTGAAATAAGTGAATGGAGAAGTGAGGAAAGTTTTTTTTTTAATTAAGAAAAATTTGCAGCTTTCTGCATTGGGAAACTGGATGAATGGTGGTTGTTTACTGGTATTTCAGTAAAACAGCAATGGGCTGGGACACTGTCTAATGACCGCTTTTTCAAGTTTTATGTATCATGTCATATGACTGATGTCTCAAACCTTTGTTATTATTTTCCTGAGGCTTCTAAGTTACTGTGTTTTCTAAGCTACTGCTAGGCTTTTCCAACTCCTTTCCTTCCTGCTGCTCCCGAATTATAAATATCCTTCATGATTCTCCCTATGCTATATTATTCTTTATCCATTTATTCCTCCTGATAGCTTATGCAGTCCATGGGTTCAGCTAATCACCTTTATGTTATTCTGTTACTGCAAACTGTTCAACTGACGAACTGATGATGCATCAGTACTGATGAACACTGTCACTACTAACTAAAGAAAATTTGCTTTATGAGTTGAAGTCAAGAAAATGATAAAATTATCTTATTTAATCTTCAAAATGACTTTTAAGAATAAAAAAGAGCATAGGCTCTGAAATCAGATAGATTTAAAACATAAATTCCAGTTTGGAAACATCCCAGCTCTGTGACTTTGGAAAAGTAACTCACCTAAGTGATCCCTCATTTTTAAAATGTAAAAATTAATAGTAGCAACCTCATAGGCTTGTTAGATAATTAAATAACATAATGCATAAAACGTATTTAGGTCAGAGCTGTAATACACAGCTTAACTATAAGAGTAGGTAAAGCACATATTGTAGTGAGGCGCAGTGAAAGCAGGATTGTGTAATATATTGGTCAAAAGCAGTAACTCTGGAGGCAAATTGTTCTCGGTTCACATCATCCTTCATTCAATTCATAGCTCTGTCACTTTGTAGCTATGCAGTCTAAGGTCATGCAAACTCTCAGAGCCTCAGATTACTGATCTGTACAATGGAGAAGACAACAGTACTTACCTCACAGGAGTGCTGTTTTCAGTAATAAAACCATGTGAAGAAAAGGTCTAATATATTACACAGCACACAATAGATACTCGATGAAATGGTTATTAATTTTATTTTTTTTCCTTTTCCAGAGACAAAAACTAAACTGATTTACAAAGGATATGTAGCTTAGAACTAAACAAACTCAATTTAAAGTTGTGCCCTGACTCATAAATAATAAACCTTAGTCTTTAGCCTGAACACCTCAATTGTGTGCCAACCTCATAGTTTTAAAAACACATGCTTCTGGCTTATAATTTAAAACTCAGTATATTTAAGACCAATCTTATCAATCCTGTTCTCTGCAAACAGGTGTGCTTTTATTTCCCCAATTATTTGTGTGTGGATTAATCTTTGATTCTTCCTTTTCCAGCTTCTGGCCATTCGGTGCTAATTTCTTCTTCATTCTTCCATCAGAATCTTTGTTTTGTTCTGTGTCTCTGTCCCTACTGTCAGAGGTTTCATGCTTTAAGCCCTCAGAGCTGTTGTTTCAATAAGAGGATCTTAGACACTTTTTGATTTCTAATTTCTTCTCTCCCAATCCAGGAATACTGCCACCACACTAAATTTTCTGAGATATGTTTTAATAATAAGTATCTCTGTTGATGAGCCTTCCATATCTTATTTCTCACCCCAAATCACTTGGTCCATCTCTCAAAGCCCTTAATGACTGGGGCCTAAATTCCCACCTCACCTGTTTCTTATTAATCTACCAACATGAGTTGTTAGTTTCATTTAAATAAAATTCCTTATTGTCCTTGCATGTCTTCTTGCCAAGGAATCTACAGATTGATTCACTTTGTTGCCACCACCAATACAAAAAAGGTCTTAACGATGCAGAAAACCATGAAAGTGTGATCACTCACCTAGAGTCAAACATCCTGGAGTGTGAAGTCAAGTGGGCCTTACGAAGCATCACTACAAACAAAGCTAGTGGAGGTGATGGAATTCCACTTGATCTATTTCAAATCCTAAAAGATGATGCTGTGAAAGTGCTGCACTCAATATGCCAGAAAATCTGGAAAACTCAGCAGTGGCCACAGACTGGAAAAGGTCAGTCATCATTCCAATTACAAAGAAGGGTGACGCCAAAGCATGTTCAAACTACAGCACAACTGCACTCATCTCAAATGGTAACAAGTTAATGCTCAAAATTCTCCAAGCCAGGAAACAATGGAAACTATTGTGGCAGACTATTTTCTTGGGCTCCAAAATCACTGCAGATGGTGACTGCAGCCATGAAACTAAAAGATGTTTGCTTCTTGAAAGAAAAGCGATGACAAACCTTGACAGTGTAGTAAAAAGAGACATCACTTTGCCTACAAAAATCCATATAGTCAAAGTTATGGTTTTTCAAGTCATCATTTATGGATGTGAGAGTTGGATGATAAAGATGGCTGAGTGCCAAAGAACTGATGCTTTTGAATTGTGTTGGAGAAGACTCTTGAGAGTCCCATGGACTGCAAGGAGATGAAACCAGTCAATCCTCAAGGAAATCAACCCTTCCAATATTCATTGGAAGGACTGATGCTGAAGCTGAAGCTCCAGTACTTTGGCACCACCCGATGCAAAAAGCCGACTCAGTGGTAAAGACCTTGATGCTGGGAAAGATTGAGGGCAGGAGAAGGCGGCAACAGAGGATGAAATACTTGGATGGTATCATTGACTCAATGAACATGAGTTTGAGAAAGCTCCATGAGATACTGAAGGACAGGGAGACCTGGTGTGCTGCAGTCCATGGGGTACAAAGAGTTTGAGATGACTGGGAGACTGAACAACAATGTATAAGTTTCATCCATCCTTTAGACCAATTTAAGTTCTAAGACTCCTATGACATTGCTTTCAACTATTCCAGGTCAGATGGTCATCTTCGATTTTTAGCTTCCAATTATACTTATAGTAAATACCAACTGGGCTTTATCTGATCCAAATTATTAGGATCTCTCCCCTTAAGACTCTAAATTTAATGCAAAAATAACTTTTTTACTTATTTTACAATACACACTCAATGAAATGTGAGGAACATGTTCATGATAATATATTGGAACAGCCACTGACTGGAGGACCTTCATTTCTTCTCTTTAACTGCAAATATTAATGGGCTCTACTGCTGAGTCAAATTCCTTAAAGTCACCTTTCAGAATTTTCCTCCCTTCCTCTAAAACCTTCGGTTGCTCATTGCTTAGATAATTAAATCCTCAATTCAATATTCAAAATTTCTCACAATACGGCTTCTAATTATTTTCTCAGTTTCCTCTCTAAGTACTTAAGATATATTCCAAACAAGCCAGCCAGTCAAAAGTTCTATCCCCATTCTTAAAGTCCAGTATGGCTGTCAATTTACTTCTCAATTTATTCAGAATTCTCTCAACAACATACAATGTTTTCTTTGAAATTCTTTGGTACCTATTTTATACTATCTTAGAGTACATTTTTTAATTTAACAATTTTCATTATATTTTTAATTGGAGGATAACTGCTTTAAAATATTGTGTTAGTTTCTGCCATACATCAACATGAATCAGTCATAGGTATACATATGTCCTCTCCCTCTTAAACCTAGACTATGGCCTTACTGACTCAATGAATATGAGTTTGAGTAAACTCTAGGAGACAGTGAAGGACAAGGAAGCCTGGTATGCTGCAGTTCATTGGGTCACAGAGTCGGACATGACTTAGTGACTGAACATTTTAAAACTTCTTGTAAGTTTTAAGAGTCACTGAACATCTCAGCCATAAAGCTCCACATATCCTTCCAACTCTGTTATATTCAAAATTTTAAATCTCCTCTCAAGGATATTCTACCTTCCTCTTAACTTTCAAGGTCAGTTATAGGTTTTCTTTTCCATAAGTTTAGCAGTGTATGGAATAAGGCTTAAAGTTCCATCTTTCACTCACAACATCAAATCAACTTTAGTGAAATTCTTTGCCTTTTGCGCTGCTAAGTGATAGGTAGCTGGGACTGTAAATTGGTCTTTTGTCAAACTCATAAGGAAGACAAGTTAACTCATATAAAAGAGAACTTGAAATAGAGCTTTAAGCTTGAAGTTAGCATTACAAGTATCCTGCTTTAGCTCTTACAGCAGCCAGCTGAGCAGTATACTCCTTAGTCAATACATATCTGCTTAACTTTGACTCAAGACTAGAAGTCAGATTTCCCAATTCTATGTGAATAGTTCTGGAAAAAGCAACCAGATCTACATATTTACCATTTTTTATATAATATGATTTCATCTTCCATTTAGCAAACAACCTTTACTTGGAAGACCTTAATAAATATCTTGATTAAAGAGTAACCATTGCTGGTAAAGATAGTGATTTGAATCCATACACCTACTCCCACCCGCTTCTAAAACTTCCATGGAAGGTATTTCATAAAAAGGGATAAATTCAAAAAAGATGGAGAAAATCAGAGCACAAGCAACAGAATCAAGAACATTGGAACCTAAGCCAACAGGGGAGCATGCAAAGAACTGATCCAATTTATACAGGAAATTAACTCTTTACTCTAAAGCAATAAAGTAAGGGATTGATGGCACCAGTTACTTCTGGAAGTAAAGGGAAAATGTGAATTGGCAGTCTGTTTAACAAGCAGTCAGATTCCCTAGATCCTTTCCCTATAGGCTGACAACCACCTCTACGTGACCCTGTCAGAACACTGAAGGTTTATTCTCTGCAAAGGGAAAACAAATGAACTAACCTGGGAGAAAAAGACACAGCTGAGGACAGAGGTACAATAACAAAATAGAGGGATTCAGTTAACGTAGGCCCAGACGATGCTAAGACCTCTAGCCATTTTCCTTGTCAACTCCAACAACAACAGCAAAAACCTGCAGCATGCCTTCACGTTAAGAGGAGGTTGGAGAATCATTTTCTTTGGAATATAACCAGCTCAGATTAAATGACCCATATACACTCCGTTCCAGTGAAACTCAAGGTCACACAGCTCCATCCACACACTTAGTGCTCGCAATAAAACTTTTAGGTCTCCACTCTTAAACATGAGTAGAACACCAAAGATTGGCAGAAACATCTATAAGATGAAAGATAGAGATCAAAATAAACAAAGGAAAAAACTGACTATGAAGTAGAGAAGAAAAATTATTTAAGGATAAAGCATTACAGATTAAAAAAAATCAGAAAACAAAAACGTGCTTTTAGAAATTAAAAATAAGATATGAAAAATTTAGCTAGAAGTTTACGTGTAAAATTGTGAAATTCTCCCAAAAAGAGTAAAGTGATGTAGGTGAAAATTCACAGAAAAGTTAGAAGTTCAAGGAGCGTCTAAATAATAAGAATCCAAAGAAGCAAAATTGGGACTGGTTCAAAATTGGGAAAGGAGTACGTCGAGGGTGTATATTGTCACCCTGCTTATTTAACTTATATGCAGAGTACATCATGCGAAATGCCGGGCTAGATGAAGCACAAGCTAGAGTTAAGATTGCGGGGAGTCAACAGGTTATATCAACAAACTCAGATATACAGATGATACTACCCTCTTTGCAGACTATGAAGAAGAACTAAAGAGCTTCTTGATGAAGGTGAAAGAGGAGAGTGAAAAAGCTGGCTTAAAATTCAACTTTCAGAAAACTAAGATCATGACATCTGGTCCTATCACTTAATGACAACTAGGTGGGGAAACAATGGAAACAGTGACAGACTTTATTTTCTTGAGTTCCAAAATCACTGCAGATGGTGACCGCAGCCATGAAATTAAAAGATGTTTGCTCCTTGGAAGAAAAGTGATGACAAAGCTAGACAGTATTAAAAAGCAGAGACATTACTTTGTCCACAGAGGTCTATATAGTCAAAGCTATGGTTTTTCCAGTAGTCATGTACAGATGTGAGAGTTGGACCATGAAGAAGGCCGAGTGCCAAAGAATTGATACTTCTGAACTGTGGTGTTGGAGAAGACTCTTTAGAGTCCCTTGAACTGCAAGGAGATCAAGCCAGTCAATCCTAAAGGAAATCAACCCTGAATATTCATTGGAAGGACTGATGCTGAAGCTCCAATACTTTGGCCACCTGATGTGAAGAGCTGACTCATTGGAAAAGACCCTGATGCTGGGAAAAATAGAAGACAGGAGGAGACGGGGAAGACTGAGGGCTAGATGGTTGGATGGCATCACGGGTTCAATGGACATGAATTTGAGCAAACTCCAGGAGATGGTGAAGGACAGAGAAGCATAGGCATGCTGCAATTCATGTGGTCGTGAAGAGTTGGGCAGGACTGAGTGACTGAACCACAAAAAGAAATAAAAAGAAAGAGTAGGTAAACACCAGTGAAATAATTCAAGACAACTGCCCAGAACTGAAAATTTCAAGCTGAAAATTCCACCTGTCTCAGCACAATGTATAAAAACATTCATGCCTAAGACACAGCACATAAGACTTTATAATTCTTGGGGCAAAAGAAGTATCTTACATACTCTTACACAGAGGAGATGGAGAAATAAATAAATAAGGTTGCATAGAAATAGTCATGGAGAAGGCAATGGCACCCCACTCCAGTACTCTTGCCTGGAAACTCCCATGGACGGAGGAGCCTGGTAGACTGCAGTCCATGGGGTCGCTGAGTCAGACACGACTGAGTGACTTCACTTTCTCTTTTCACTTTCATGCATTGGAGAAGGAAATGGCAACCCACTCCAGTGTTCTTGCCTGGAGAATCCCAGGGATGGTGGAGCCCAACGGGCTGCCGTCTGTGGGGTCGCACAGAGTCGGACACGACTGAAGCGACTTAGCAGCAGTAGCAGCAGAAATAGTCAGGATTCAGAATGACTTTGGGCTTCTCAACAGCATACCAAGCTGCAAGGGAATGAAGTAATACTATCAAGATCTGGAAGGGAAAATACTCCTAAAACAGAAATTATGACTTGCTAAAGAACCAATCAAGTGAAAGGAAAGAATGAAGACATTTACAGATCTGCATACTGTCTCAAAGAGTCCTGTGGACTTTTCCTTAAAAAGAACGTGCTTCACAAAAATGAGATGGAAACAAAGATAAAGAAAGACACTGGATCCAGGAAACAAGGGATCTAACAAAGAAGAAAGGTAAAGGGGTCTCTTGGGTTATGAGAAGATGATGGATGACAGGCTTGTAACAGGCAAAGAATGAAACTGACCCAGATTATATACATCAGGTCCTAAGGCCCTGGAAAAGACTTCAGGGAGAGGAAACTGAAAAACTATTTAGTATGTCTGAACATCTGGCTAAGAGACTAAGAAACTGTCAATGAGTAAAGCACTGAATTAGTGATTAGTGCATAGAATACTGAATAAATGAATAAAGCAAGACAATTATAATTCACATGAAATAGGATCAAGAGGCAACAGTTAAGAACCTTGTATCGACCAGCTGGTTGGTTCAGGATTGAGAAAGGAGTATGGAAGGGCTGTCTGCTGTTACCCTGTTTATTTAATCTATACACTGAGAACATCATGAGAAATGCTGGACTAGATAAGTTACAAACTGGAATTAAGATAGGTAGGAGAAACATTAACAACCTCGATATGCAGATGATATCACTCTAATGGGAGAGAGTGAAGAGGAACTAAAGAACCTCTTGATGAAGGTGAAGAAAGAGAGTGAAAAAGCTGGCTTAAAACTAAATATTAAAAAAATTAAGATCATGGCATCCAGCCCCAGAACTTCATGGCAAATAGAAGGGTAAAGGTGGAAGCAGTGATTTCCTCTTCTTGGGCTCTAAAATCACTGTGGATGACTGCAGCCATGAAAATAGAAGACAATTGGTTCTTGGCAGGAAAGCTATGACAAACACAAACAGTGTGTTGAAGAGCAGAGACATCACTCTGCTGGCAATGGTCTGTATAGTCAAGGCTTTGGTCCCTCCAGTGGTCACGTATGGTTGTAAGAACTGGACTGTAAAGAAGACAGAACACCAAAGAATTGGTGCCTTCAAACTGTGGTGCTGGAGAAGACTTCTGAGAGTCCCTTGGACAGGAAGGAGATCAAAGTAGTCAATCTAAAAGGAAATCAACCCTGAATACTCTTTGGAAGGACTGATCCTGAAGCTGAAGTTCCAGTGTTTTGGTCACCTGACGCAAACAGTCGACTCACTGGAAAAGTCTCTGATGCTGGGAAAAACTGAGGGCAGAAGGAGAACAGGGTATCAGAGGATGAGATGGCTGGGTGGCATCACCCATGCAATGGACATGAACCTCGGCAAACTCTAGGAGATGGTGAGGGACAGGGAAGCCTGACGTGTTGCAGTCCAGGGGGTCACAAAGAATCGGACATGACTGGGAGACTGAACAACACAGGAAAGGTTTACTACCAGAGTTTACTACCTAACAAGGCTGTGTTTTGAGTTTTTATAGTTATTGTAATTTAAACACTGACTGTTCATACAACCAGAATTGCAGTATTATGTGGGAAGATGGAATGAGGAAAAGGGTACACATATTTGATGGAGACAAACGGAGGAAAGATAGCTAAATCTGCATAATCTAGAGTGAGAAATCAATAAATAGTACTAAATTTGAGGGAAATCATTAAGTAATACAAAGACATAGAGGTAAAAATCAACCATAAGACATGAAAGTGAGAAGATGAAATAAGTAAGAGGCAAGAAAGACTCAGAGGGTTGTTTACATAGCAAAGTATGAACAATCATTTGAAAGACTGAGTTCAACAAACATTGTAAAATATCACAAAAATAGGAATACTCTTCAAAAACATTTAAAGAGCAGTCCAAAGCTTTTAAAATTTGATGAATTTTATATTAAAATTCAACTCCTTTTTTGAACAATGAGAAAATAATCCTGGGGGAAAGAAGCACAAAAGATAAAATAATTTTTTAGTACATTGTTCATGTATCAGATAATAATTTTAGGAACTTGCAGAAATTTAAGGAGCAATGGCTAAAATGATTTCATAGTTAATTCAGAGTAATAAATGTATAAGTCTTGATGTTTTATTTTTTGATACAGAAATTATAATTTCTAGGAATTTATATGAAGAAAGTAATAATCAAAAATATACATGAAAATTTATTAGGAAAGATAATAATCAGAATAGTATTTATAATAATTTAAAAAGAAATAACTTTTTAATAACTTAGGTTGTTGAAAAAGTAACTGTGGTTTCAGACCATGAATTTTAAATCATTATAACTAGACCCAAACACATCTTTATTAATTAAAATAGAAACGAGTACAATCAACACATTTTTGGTAATGAGGTATAAGTTTGTTTATTCCTGTAGCATAAAAAGCCATGCTTTGGGATTTGATAAACTCTTGGAAAGCATTTTCTGCCTCCTGCTGGTTGTGGAAGCATTTTCCCTACAAAAAGTAGTGGAGATGCTTGAAGAAGTGGTAGCTGGTTGGTGAGTGGTCAGGTGAATATGGTAGATGAGGCAAAACTTCTTAGCCCAATTTGTTCAACTTTTGAAGCATTGGTTGTGTGACATGCGGTCAGGCATTGTTGTGGAGATGAATTAGGCCCATTCTGTTGACCAATGCTAGCTGCAGGCATTGCCGTTTTCAGGGTGTCTCATTGGATCTGTTGAGCATACTTCTGAGATGTAATGGTTTTGCCAGGATTCAGAAAGCTGTAGTGGATCAGATGGGCAGATCAGCAAACAGTGACTATGACCCTGTTTTGGTGCAAGTTTGGCTTTGGGAAGTGCTTTGGAGCTTCTTCTTGGTCCAAGCACTGAGGTGGTCATCGTCATTTGTTGTATAAAATCTACTCTTTGTCGCACGTCACAATCCAATTGAGAAATGGTTCATTGTTATTGCATGGTATAAGAGAAGATGACTCTTCAAAACAATAATTTTTTGCTTTGTGTTCAGCTCATGAGGTACCCGCTTAATGAGCTTTTTCACTTTTCCAGTTTGCTTCAAATACCAAATGACCTTAGAATGGTTGATGCTGAGTTCTTTGGCAATTTATCCTGTTGTTCTAAGAGGATTAGCTTTGATGACTCCTTTCAATTGGTAGTTGTCAATTTCTGATTGCCAGCCACTATGCTCCTCATCCTCGAGGCTCTCATCTCCTTTGCAAAACTTTTTGAACCACCATTACTGTGTATGGTCATTAGCAGCTCCTAGGCCAAATGCATTGATATTGAGAGTTGCCTCCCTGCTTTATGACCCATTTTGAACTTGAATAAAAAAATTGCTTGCATTTGCTTTTTTGTCTAACATAAAATTTATAGTCTAAAGTAAATATAAAATAAACATCAAATAATAAGTCATTAGCAAAAGAAAAACATTAAGATGTGCATGAAAATGATATATAATATAATCACAGTTAAGAAGTATTCCAATCAAATGGAAAAGTTCAACAATGCAAAACCGCAATTACTTTTGTACCAATCAAATAGAGACAAATATTCCCAACAAGAATATATTCATATGTAGAATAGGAATATGATGGAATCTACATAGCCATTAATTAATGTATTTTCAAATAGATTTAGTTTTGTGGGAAAGTAAACACATCATAGAAGACTCTTGAGAGTCCCTTGGACTGCAAGGAGATCCAACCAGTCCATTCCGAAGATCAGCCCTGGGATTTTTTTGGAAGGAATGATGCTAAAGTTGAAACTCCAGTACTTTGGCCACCTCATGTGAAGAGTTGACTCACTGGAAAAGGCTCTAATGCTGGGAGGGATTGGGGGCAGGAGGAGAAGGGGACGACAGAGGATGAGATGGCTGGATGGCATCACAGACTCGATGGATGTGAGTCTGAGTGAACTCCGGGAGTTGGTGATGGACAGGGAGGCCTGGCGTGCTGCAATTCATGGGGTCGCAAAGAGTCGGACACGACTGAGCGACTGAACTGAACTGAACTGAAACACATCATAATATTACGAGAAAAAAAGGAGATAAACTATATGTATAGTTGAACCAAATTGTGCAAATACAATATGTACAAATATTTAATAATATGAACTTGAGTGTACAACAAAAGCTCAGGAAATAAAAATCAGGGAATACACCAACATGTTAGCAACATGCATCATGGGGCAGAAGAACTATGCTTTTTTTTGCTACGTTGTACTTTATCATATTGCAAATTTGCAGTAACAGGTATTCTTATGTCTTATTAAAAATATTTATTTATTTTTTTGTTTGGCTGTGCCAGGTCTTGGTTGAGGCACACAGGATTTTGATCTTCGGTATGGCATGCGGGAACTTAAGTTGCAGCATCTAATTACTTGACCAGGGACTGAACCTGGGCCCCTGCAATGGGTGTGTAGTCTTAGCCACTGAACCCTAGAGAAGTCCCTTCTGTTGTTATTTTAAAAATTTCCATTTATTTATCAATGAGAAAAGGAATGGGGGGATGGGCAACATAGTGGTGGAGAATTAAGAGCTATAAACTATCATATAAAATAAGCTATGGGATATATTATAAAGTACAAGAAATATAGTCAATATTATTTAGAATAACTGTAAATGGAGTATAATTTTTAAAAACTGTGAATCACTATATTGTACATCTGTAAATAATACTACTGCACATCAACTGTACTTCAATAAATAAAAAAATAAAAATTCCCATTTATCTCTATTCCTTATCCCCTTTTCTTTATCACAGGAAAATATTTAAAAGTATTCCATGTGTATCTTTTGTCTATGTCCTTGCAAATGTATTATTTTTCGTGTCCCTGTATTTTTAATTTATTTCAATGGTGCTTTTATTCATTCAGCACTTTGCTACCATTTGTACATTGACAGTAAAATATGAAGGGATTTGAAACTTGAGGAGCAGAGAGGGAATAAAATGGTCATTATGGAGAATGGGTAAAGAATTTTTCTAGTGAAATGTAAGACTGTCAGGTCTTGTGAGGAACTTGCTAAAGTAGAATAAAACAATTTCTGTGTTAAAACATCTTATGGTAACACACAGGTTAAGTCACAATCAACATCATGGTAATCCTAAAGCTTTACTTGCCTTTTCTAAAAATAATCTACACATGCTTGAAAGCTGACTTTACAACTTCAAGTTTTAGAAGCATCTTTTGCCAAAACTCCAGTCTCCTATCTCTGAAGTGCCCTTTCTTTCACCCTCATAAGTTTAATTACATTATTTATTTACACTGCTTTTGTAGAAGCAAAATTGCCCACTCGTAGTGAATAGATGTGAACATAGATATGCTGGGCAGAACAGAACATATTACTGTGGCATATGCTGGGCAGAACAGAACATATTACATATGCTGGGCATATCAGAACAAATTACTGTGAAAAGAGTCCTATCAGAGGGGCATGGAAAGCAACCATGTCCATCATAAATGATATCAAATTATCTAGAAATAAAAATAATTTGTCACAATTATACAATCAATTCGATTTTAATCTTCTACTATTTTCCTAGCTCATTTTCAAATCTTTTCCTTGCTCATTTCCAAATCTTTTACTATTTACGTCACTCATTGGAAAAGACCCTGATGCTGGGAAAGATTGAAGGCAGGAGGAGAAGGGGATGACGGAGGATGAGATGGTTGGATGGCATCACCAACTCAATGGACATGAGTTTGGGTAAACTCCGGGAGTTGGTGATGGACAGGGAGGCCTGGCGTGCTTCAGTCCATGGGATTGCAAAGAGTCAGACACGACTGAGTGACTGAACTGAACTGAACTGATTTTCCTAGCACATGCTACATGCTTAATAATGGTTAATAAGGGGCTTCCCTGGTGGGATTCCATGGTAGCTCAGCTGGGTAAAGAATCTACCTGTAATGCAGGAGAGCCTAGCTCAATTCCTGGGTCAGGAAGATCCTCCCCTGGAGAAGGGATAGGCTACCTACCCTAGTATTCTTGGGCTTTCCGGTGGCTCAGATAGTCAAGAATTTGACTGCAATGCGAGAGACCTGGGTTTGATCCCTGGGTGGGAAGATTCCCTGGAGGAGGGCATGGAAACCCACTCCAGTATTCTTGCCTGGAAAATCCAAAGGACAGAGGAGCCTGGTGGGCTACAGTCCATGGGGTTGCAAAGAGTCAGACACAATTCTAAGTACAAGCATAATGCTTAATAAGACAAGAAATGAGCATTTAAGGGATTTCTAAGCATTTGGTACATATTGATAAGCCATAAAATCATCAAATACCTGAAATAAAAATGTGAAACACATACAGTTACTAACAGGTATAGCTGCTAACAGTTCATATCACAGCACTGGCATTAACAGTGTTCAGAGACAATTTGATGAAGAACATGGGAGGGAAAAATGGTAACTTAATAGAGGAGTTTACTTCTTTTCCAGAAGTAGGGTGACTTTCTTTTTCATTTTTTGTAACTGCAAAATTTCAAAAATCCAAGTTACACTATTCTCATTAATTCAGAATTGCCATACTAATCCTAACATTTGACCCCTAATTCTAATAAAATATAATACAGTTAATAGAGTAAAAGTAACAAGATCTTTCTTTAATATTTAAAACACATTTAGACTTTGACAATGATAAACAGTTGTATCCTGAAGCCTTGCGATAATTTGTTTCCTTCTTGGCAAGTTAATTTCCTAATTGGTAAAAGAAAAGAGGCTAGATTAGATAATCTCTAAAGGAAAATTTCTCTTCCATTTCTGATGGAAATGCACCTGATCATGGAGACCATCAGGGACTGTATTTTGAAAGTGAAAGTGTCAGTCGCTCAGTCATGTCCAACTCTTTTCATGCTGCAGTGGACTGTAGCCTGCCAGGCTCCTCTGTCCATGGAATTTTCCAGGCAAGACTAATGGAGTGGGCTGCCATTCCCTTCTCCAGGAGATCTTTCTGGCCCAGGGGTTAAACCCATGTCTCTTGCACTGCAGGCAGATTCTTCACTGTCTGAGTTACCAGGGAAAACAAAAGTAAACTTTTTGACAAACAATTTCCTTTTTAATACAGCTTACTTTATTCTTTTAGTGAGCTCAACAAAGTAGTCATAACTTTTGTAATTAATTTTAAACGCTTTCATACCCATCAGAGGTTTAATTTTTTCACAAAGCTGTATCATCAATGTATCTGAGAATTTCTAAAAATTGATTGTATAACCAGTATATCATGGCATTATTTATTTTCCTCCTTTAGATGCCTGTATTTTGAGAAATACTCTAAATTCTTACCTCTAAGAGATAGGGCTCCATTTGATCCAAGGTTTTTCCAAGATGCTTCTCTGGATCTAAACCTGCCAAGAAAGGTCAAATATTTTTTATATAACTATTAAACCAGAGGTTTAAAAACACATTTCCATTCCCTTGGTTCCTCTTTGCCTAGGAAACTAGTGTATATATATTTTAAATTGCTCTGATCCTAAAGTAAAATTTACTTTGCTAGTATTTATTTTTCTATTCCCCTTGGGTAACTGCTTTTCTTGCTCCTGAAAAATAAGCTTCATTCCAATTCATTTTAATTGCACTTCATCAACTACCAGATGTATTGTTTCAATCCCTTTTTCATTTTTGAGGAACTGTAATTAGGATAGGAAAAACACTATCATTTCAAAGATATGAACTTTAAATCCAAGGCATTTTAATTATTAGAATTTGTTTTTACTCATGGAGACAACAGTGAGAATTTTTCTGACACACCTATTTTGTATAAATTTCAAACTTATTTGGAGAATAAAAGTAGAAAACAAGAGAGTGGTAGACTGTAAGCCTATATAATTAATTCACTTAATAACATATGAACAGAAATATTACCAAATTAAATGACAGCTTATTTTAATGACCACTTTTGTAACAGTGTTTTTTAAGAAAAAAAGAAACTCTGAAAAATCATTACAGTACCAGTAGCATATGCATAATCTCTGATGAAAGTGTTCCAACTGATAATAGCAGAGTTTATGTGAGTGATGGGGTATAGGGAGACTACCGTGGACAACATGAACTCTTCCCACATTCCAAAATTCATCTTCCAGGGGAAAAAAATCACACGCCACAATTCAGCTATGAAATGAATGAACCCATTTTAGATATTTACATCCATAGTATTTGTAGTAGCTTAAGCTTATTTATGGAGCAGGCGCACCCCACTCCAGTACTCTTGCCTGGAAAATCCCATGGACGGAGGAGCCTGGTAGGCTGCCGTCTATGGGGTCGCACGGAGTTGGACACGACTGAAGAGACTTGGCAGCAGCAGCAGCAAGCTTATTTAAAGATGCTATTTTTACATTTTTATTGGTTTAAACCATTTGGCTTATTGAGTACACAAACTGAGTAACAATTTTCTGCTTCTAGTTGGATGCCTGTTTTGGTAACATGATATTTGTTATAATCACATACAGGATAATAAAAGGGAAGTCAGATAAAGACTGAGGATTCTTACAAAGTAAAGCCAAAGCAAACAACTCAAACTAGTAGCACTAGGTAGATTACGTCAACTCCCTTCATGGCACCCTTATTGTGGTGTATTCACTAAAAGCAAAATTCATTTGGCTGGGTAAACACATTGATGAAGCAATCACTGACTTATTCTAGTCTCTATTCATGTAGAAAACTTTTCAAAGTTTAAAATGAGTAAGTAAATGAAATATTTTGAGACAAACACCTATGTAATCATCACTCATTTAATAAACATTAATATCTTGCCATATTTCCTCCACAACTTCAAGAAATAAACACCATAATAGAATTTCACAGTATATCTGCCCATAATTAATCTATTTTCCTTAGTCTTTCAACATGAATAACCACTCTTATCAAGTATTTCCCAACTATGCTTTTATAATTTTATTACAAGTGTACATATCCAAAACAATATTTGATATTATTCATGTATATCAAATTTTAACATGAATGATAACTTTTGTTTTTTTCCAGTTCTCTTTGTGAATGAAAGATTTATTTATATTGATTACTGTGGCTCTGGTCCATCCATACTGTTCTATTTCATTATGGAATTTACATATCCATTTTCCAGTAGGTGGACAGCTGGGCAATGCCTTATTTCTAATGTCTGTTTTTCTACTAGGAAGAACTTTCTATGCTGCATTCAATATGCATATATGTAAAATTACCATGACAGTGTAGAAAAACTATAATTGCTATTTTATATATATATATATTTATACCTATATATGTAATCTTCACGTCTACTATATATTGCCAAAATTGCTCTCCAAAGAAGTAATGTTACTTTGTACTTTCACCATCAAGGAAATAAATCCCTAGTTCCCATAATATAAAAATAGTTTAATATCAGATTTTTCATCTTTGCCAATCTGATATACACAGACATAAAAAATGTTTTGGATACTTGTATTAATTTTTACCTTATGATTACTATTAAAAATAAGCACTTTTCCATATTTCATTGTCCATTCATTCAATTTTACAGAGATGTGTATAAGAGACAGATGCAACAGAATATTGTTCAGCCTATGAAGGGAGGAGGTCCTGACACCTGATTCAGTGGAGATGAACCTTGGAAGCATCATACTAGTGAAATAAGATACAAAAGCACAAAGAGTGTGTGACTCCATGTATGTGAAATATCTAAATGGGCAAGCTCACAGACAGAACGCAGATAAGCGGTTGCACAATATGCATATATGTAAAATTACCATGACAGTGTAGAAAAACTATAATTGCTATTTTATATATATATATATTTATACCTATATATGTAATCTTCACGTCTACTATATATTGCCAAAATTGCTCTCCAAAGAAGTAATGTTACTTTGTACTTTCACCATCAAGGAAATAAATCCCTAGTTCCCATAATATAAAAATAGTTTAATATCAGATTTTTCATCTTTGCCAATCTGATATACACAGACATAAAAAATGTTTTGGATACTTGTATTAATTTTTACCTTATGATTACTATTAAAAATAAGCACTTTTCCATATGTCATTGTCCATTCATTCAATTTTACAGTTCTGTGAACTGCTTATTAAAATCATTTGGTTTTTTAAATGTTGTTTTCCCTTTTATTTGATGATTCATTGTTCTTGATATATTCTGAATGCTAATCCTTCATCATTATGGGCATAGTAAACATTTTGCTAACCAGTGGCTTGTTATTACACTTTTTTTTTATTGGGGGAAGGTCTTTTGATAAACATAAAAATTTTAACCTTATAGTAGTCAAAGGAATTGTTACTTAAAAATGTTTTTCCTTTCTTTGTAATAAATTCTTTCCTTACCCAAAGAAATAATGTGTCTTTTATATTTTCCTTTTGAAGTTTTAAAACTTTGTATTCACATTGAGATATTCAACTTATGTAGAATTTACTTTCAGTTATCATAGCTAGAGTGTTATAATTTTATTTCTTTTATATGGGTAAAGTATTGTTTATGGAATCCTTTCCCTACCTCTGCCAAACACAGCATCTCTATCAATTCAGTTCAGTTGCTTAGTCACGTCCGACTCTTTCCAACCCCATGAACCATAGCACGCCAGGTCTCCCTGTCCATCACCAACTGCCAGAGTCTACCCAAACCCATGTCCATTGAGTGTGATGCCATCCAACCATCTCACCCTCTGTTGTTCTCTTCTCCTCCTGCTCTCAATCTTTCCCGGCATCAGGGTTTTATCAAATGAGTTAGCTCTTCGCATAAGATGGCCAAAGTATCAGAGTTTCAGCCTCAACATCAGTCCTTCCAATGTACACACAGGACTGATCTCCTTTAGAATGGACTGGTTGGATCTCCTTGCTGTCCAAGGGACTCTCAAGAGTCTTCTCCAACATCACAGTTTAAAAGCATCAATTCTTTGGTGCTCAGCTTTCTTTAGAGTCCAACTCTCACATCCATATATGACTAGTGGAAAAACCATAGCCTTGACTAGATGGACCTTTGTTGGGCAAAGTAATGTCTCTGCTTTTTAATATGCTGTCTAGGTTGGTCATAACTTTCCTTCCAAGGAGTAAGGGTCTTTTAATTTCATGGCTGCAATCATCATCTGCAGTGGTTTTGGATACCTATGCTGCTAAGTCACTTCAGTCATGTCTGACTCTGTGCGACCCCATAGACGGCAGCCCACCAGGCTGCCCCGTCCCTGGGATTCTCCAGGCAAGAACACTGGAGTGGGTTGCCACTTCCTTCTCCAATGCATGAAAGTGAAAAGTGAAAGTGAAGTTGCTCAGTCATATCCGAGTCTTCGCGACCCCATAGACTGCTGCCTACCAGGCTCCTCCACCCATGGGATTTTCCAGGCAAGAGTACTGGAGTGGGGTGCCATTGCCTTCTCTATTGGATACCTATACTTCACGGCAAATAGAAGGAGAAAAGCTGGAAGCGGTGATAGATTTCTTCTTCTTGGGCTCTAAAATCACTGTGGCTGGTGACCACAGCCATGAAAACAGAAGACGATTGGTTCTTGGTAGGAAAGCTATGACAAACCTAGACAGTGTGTTAAAAAGCAAAGATATCACTTTGCTGACAAAGGTCCATATAGTCAAGACTATGGTCTTTCCAGTAGTCATGTACAGATGTGAGTGAAGTGAAGTGAAGTGAAGTCGCTCAGTTGTGTCCGACTCTTTGCGACCCCATGGACTGTAGCCTGTCAGGCTCTTCCGTCCATGGGATTTTGCAAGCAAGAGTGCTGGAATGGATTGCCATTTCCTTCTCCAGGGGATCTTCCCGACCCAGGAAATGAACCTGGGTCTCCCGCATTGAGGGCAGATGCTTACCGTCTGAGCCAAAAGGGAAGCCCATAAAAAAGGCAGAATGCCGAAGTATTGATGCTTTCAAACTGTAGTGCTGGAGAAGACTCCAGAGAGTCCCTTGGACAGCAAGGAGATTAAACCAGTCAATCCTAAAGGAGATCAACCCTGAATACTTATAGGAAGTACTGATGCTGAAGCTGAAGCTCCAATACTTTGGCTACCTGATGTGAACAGGGGACTTATTGGAAAAGACCCTGATGCTGGGGAAAACTGAAGGCAGGAGGAAAAAAGGGTAACAGGATGAATTCGTTGGATGGCATCACTGATGCAATGGACATGATTTGAGCAAACTCCAGGCGATGATAAGGGACAGGGAAGCCTGGCATGCTATAGACCGTGCAGTTGCAAAGAGTTAAGACACTAACTGGCGACTGAATAGCAACTTTTGTATGATTGCAGTGGAACATGTTTTTCAGAAATTTGCAGCCAGATTTATAATTTTTATTTTTTTACTGTGAAATGACTCTTCATATTCTTCGACCATTTTTCTAATAGACTACTCATCATCTTTTCTTAATAATACTGAAACATCTCTAAACAAAAGCTATTTATTTCATGAATTCACATAGGGTAGAAGACTTTATTGGTGATTGGTCTTTTACTTTATATAGATTTTGTCACATATTTGGCAACTTGGGGAGTTTCATGAAGGTGCCAGTTTTTTGCTGTTTTTAATATTTTCTCCAACTTTTAATTTCATAAACTTTACTCTTAGTTTTATTTCTTCCTTGCTTCTATTTATATTTATTCAGTAGTTTATTCTAGATTCTTGATTTGAACACTTGATTCATTTATATTTACATATTTCTTATTTTTTAAATAGAAAGGTTTTAAATACCAATTTAGCTGCATCCCAAAAGATTTGAAAGTGGCACATTTGTTGTCATTCAGTTGTCAATATTTTGTCATTTTTATTGTTATTTAAGATTACTCTTGTGTCAAACACGTTTGTTTACTTCTACTACTTTTTTACTTTCTAATTTGACTGCATATGGTCAAGACTATATCTTTATACTATAATTCTTCAAAATTTGGTAAAGTTCCTTCATGACTTTCAGATAATTAAATATTATACATGCCCCATCTGTGCTTGGAAAGTGGATCTGTTGAGAGCAAGTTTAGTTCAGTCACTCAGTCATGTCCAACTCTTTGTGACCCTGTGGACTTCAGCATGCCAGGCTTCCCTGTCCATCACTAACTCTCAGAGCTTGCTCAAACTCATGTTCATCGAGTCGGTGATGCCATCCAACCATCTCATCCTCCGTCATCCCCTTCTCCTCCTGCCTTCAGTCTTTCCCAGAATCAGAGTCTTTTCCAATGAGTCAGTTCTTCAGCTTCAGCATCAGTCCTTCCAATGAATATTCAGGACTGATTTCCTTTAGGATGGACTGTTTGGATCTCCTTGCTGTCTAAGGGACTCAAGAGTCTTCTCCAACACCACAGTTCCAAAGCATCAATTCTTCAGCACTCAGCTTTCTTTATAGTCCAACTCTCACATCCATACATGACTACTGGAAAAACCAAAGCTTTGACTAGATGGACCTTTGTTGGCAAAGTCTCTGCTTTTTAATATGCTGTCTAGGTTGGTCATAGCTTTTCTTCCAAGGAGCAAGCATCTTTTAATTTCATGGCTGCAGTCACCATCTGCAGTGATTTTGGAGGCCAAGAAAATAAAGTCTGTCACTGTTTAAGTCCAACTCTCACATCCATACATGACTACTGGAAAAACCAAAGCTTTGACTAGATGGACCTTTGTTGGCAAAGTCTCTGCTTTTTAATATGCTGTCTAGGTTGGTCATAGCTTTTCTTCCAAGGAGCAAGCGTCTTCTAATTTCATGGCTGCAGTCACCATCTGCAGTGATTTTGGAGCCCCCCAAAATAAAATAAAATCTCTCACTGTTTCCAGTGTTTCCCCATCTATTTGCCATGAAGTGATGGGACCGGATGCCGTGATCTTAGTTTTGCAAAATAAGATTTTATACTTAAACACACAAAATTGTGACCTTAATTGTTAATTCTGCTGTTCAAATCTTCTGTGACCTTACTAATATTTTATTTACATGAAATATTATTTCAAATAAAGGGGTGATATAACCTCTCAGTACGATTTTGGTTTTAATAGTTTGTTATAATTCTGTCAGTTTTGTTTTATATGCTTGAGAAGTAAGTTGTTACATACAAATTCATAATTTCTAAAACTTTTGAGAGTATTATTCCTTTATCGAGAAGTGGTGAGCTTTTCATCTCCACATATGACTTTTATCATACCTTCTATTTATCAACATTATAATATCAGCTTTCTTTTGTTAATATTTTTCTGATTTACACATAACTAGGGTTTGAAAAATTTTATTCTATCTTATAAATACAAGTTCACAGAATTGAGCTTAAATATTTTATATTTTTTATATTCTACATTTTTTTTTCTGGACCTGTTTCTGTCACCTTATTGTGGACTTCTTGTTATATTAAACTTTACACATCATTTTTCCTTTGCCATTTTCTGCCTCATACCAAAAAATAAACAAACAAAAAAAAGATCAAAACAGTCTTTTCTCTGTTTTCTCGGATGATTAGAAAGCTGTATACTGGATTTCTACTCTTTCGGTAATCACTGGTAATTTTTAACACACATTCAAAACCACAGAAAAGTGTTAGTCACTCAGTCAGGTCCAGCTCTTTGTGACCTCCATAGACTGCAGCCCTCCAGGCTCCTCTGTCCATAGAACTTTCTAGGCAGAATACTGGAGTGGCTATCCAGTCCCTTTTCCAGGGAATCTTTCTGACCTAGGAATTGCCTTCTGGGTGAATTACTTTTTTCTGTTTCACTCATTCTCTCTTTGACTTGGTTCATCTAGAGTTTATTCTGCCCACTGAATATTTTGTTTTTTAAATGACCATATTTCACTGCCGAAATTTCTATTTTTTTCTTTTCACATCATACTGTTTTGAGTGATTTAGTTTTCTAACTGATTGCTTTTTCTTTAATGGATGCTTTATTTTTATCTTTTTCAGGTTCTCCCTCATAGAGGGCTATGATCGTCCAATTACTTTTGCCTATTTCCTGACCCTTGGTAGTACAGCCCCACGACTTCAATTCTGAACTATTTTGTATTCTATTCACTCCTAATTCACAGTGATGTTTATAATGCTTTCAGTCTCTCATGACTGAATCTATGAATTTATGTTTTGTGTTCTTAATAAGGATCTGGGAGTAAATAAATGCCTATCTAAGATGCATGAAAAGTATTTTAAGAGCACATGGTTTTATATAGGTGGGCATTGAAAGATCAAATCCAGAGTCTTCCCATTTTCCTTGCAGTCTTTAAATTCACTGTAAAATCATCAGGCCCCAGGTCTGAACTATTAGAGAAATATCTGTTATATCTCATTTCAAAGATGGCTGTATTCCATGACATACCAGTTAAGTGATTTGGCTTGCCTTTAGATAAGAGAGTCAGTAAAATATGTAAACATAAGTCACATTGAGAACATTTTTTCCAGATGAACCCATATTCATCATAGAAGCATACCATGGTAAAAATTAGTTGATTATTTCAAGATTTTTGTGTATTCAGAGAAATATTTTCAATTTATTTATTCCTAGGATAAGCACTGAAAATTCTATGGAGCTGAAACAATTAGAATAAATAAAACTTTAAGGCTTTGGGGGGCGGTCCTAATATGGTGGAGGAATAGGATGGGGAGACCACTTTCTCCCCCACAAATTCATCGAAAGATCATTTGGATGCTGAGCAAATACCACAAAACAACTTCTGAACACTCACGGAGGATTCCAGGCACCCAAAAAGGCAGCTCATTGTCTTCAAAAGGAGGTAGGACAAAATATAAAAGATAAAAAGAGAGACAAAAGAGTTAGGGACAGAGATCCATCCTGGGGAGGGAGTCTTAAAAAACAAGTTTCCAAACACGAGGAAACCCTCTCATCGGCGGGTCTGTGGGGAGTTTTGGAATCTCAGAGGGCAACATAACCAGGAGGAAAAAATAAATAAAACCCACAGATTAAGTGCCTAACTGCAACTCCCAGCAGAGAAGTAGCCTAGACACTAGCATTAGCCACCAGAGAGCTGGGGCTGAACAGGGAGGCACTGGCTGCACTGCTTAGGGTTAAGGACTGGGCCTGAATGCCCTGAGGGCAATCTGAGGGAGCTAATGTGAAATAGTAACCCAAACTGTGGGATAGCCAGAGAGGGGAAAAAAAAAAAAGAGGAGAGAGAGAGAACTTTCCTGCAAAAAGCTCTAACCTAAAGCACTGCCAGGCCACTCACAGAACAAAGGACTGAGCAAATACCAGAGGAGAGTTAGCCAGCTGTGGACCAGCTGATCCCCCGCTGGAGACAGGGAGGCAGGCTGGTGACAGTCAGAGCCTGAAGGAAAGAGGCAAACTCAGCCCCAGAGACAGCATCCCCTAGCAAACTGTGAGCAGGCTCCCAGTTGCTAACCAAGTCTTCCTGGGAACCTGGACGGTTGACATCTGTCAGGAAGATCGCAGCCAGAGATCAGCGCCTCAGAAGAGACAACGGCACACCTGAGACAGTGTTCCCACTGTGCACCCAGGACACCAAGCGTCTGGGACCTGGACAAGGTGATAAGATTTACTGCCCAGCTGGGAAGAGTACGCTCGCCAAGCTTCTGATCGCCTGAGCTGCTCGGGCCTGGGAAGGGCACAAAATGCTGGCCCAACTGAGTCTGTGCCCTTGTGGAGTACCCAAGAACCTGAATATGAGTGGCGTAGATCTGGGAAGTGCATGCAACTCAGGGCCCGCTTTAGACAGTTCCCCGGCAGAGCAACCTGGAGCCTGAACAGTATAGATCTGAAAAGCACACAGGCCGTGAGTGGGAGGCAAACCCAGTGTGGCCCAGGCACTGTGAGTACTTCCCACACACGCCAGTGATATTTGTTTCCAGTGTTCCTCCCTTCCCACAGCACAACTGAACAAGTGAGCCTAAATAAATGACTACCTTCGCCCCGTGTCAGGGTGGAAGTTAGATACTGAAGAGATTTGCAAACAGAAGAAGCCAAAATGAACAAAGAAGAGGGAACAGCTTTGGAAGTGACAGGTGCAACAGATGAAAACCCTGTAGTTAGCACTGGCTACATTGGAAGGGACCTATAGACCGTGAGAAGACATACAAGGTGGAACAAGGAACTATGTGAAACTGAACTGCCATACACTGCCCACACAGCACCAGAGAAATTCCTAGACATATTTTATTATCATTTTTAAATTAAAAAAATTTTTTATTTTTAGGTTCTTTATTACTCCTTTAATTTTCATTTTTAAACCTACTATTACCTTGAAAAATAAAAGAACATATTTTTAAAGCAAATTTCATATTTTTAATATAACTTGCACGATTTTATTTTGCTTTTTTAATATTGTATTTTTGAGAATCTAACATCTACTCTAGATTTTTAATCTTTGCTTTTTGGTATTTGTTATCAATTCTGTACTTTAAGAAACCAAAATTAGTACCTATTTTAACTTAGGAGTGTGATTACTGGCTTGATTGGTCTCTCCCCTTTTGACACTCCTTTTTCCTCCCCCAGGCCCTCTCTATCTCCTCTCTCCCCTTTCTCTTCTCTACTTAACTCTGAGAATCTCCTTGGGTGCTCTGGGCTGTGGAGAAAACTTAGGGAACTGATCACAGGCTAGATTGGTCTCCTTTTGACTGCCCCTCCTCTCTTCCTGGTCCCCTCTATCTCCTTCCTCCCTCTTTCCTTCTTTATGAAACTCCATGAACCTCTCTGAGTGTTCCAGACTCTGTACGCAAATAGGGAATTGATTACTGGCTAGACTGGTCTCTCCCCTTTTGATCCCCCCCTTCTCCTCCTGGTCACCTCTATCTCCCTCCTTCCTCTTCTCTTCTTCATGTAACTCTGAACCTCTCTGGGTATCCCTCACTGTGGAGAATCTTTTCACCATTAACTTAGATGTTTTATCATTGGAGCTGTATGGATGGAGAAGTCTTGAGGCTACTGTAAGAATAAGACTGAAAGCTGGAGGCAGGAGGCCTAAATCTAAAACTTGAGAACACCAGAAAACTCCTGAATTCAGGGACCATCAATCGACAAAAGCTCAACAAAAGCCTCCATACCTACACTGAAACCAAGCTCTACCCAAGAGCCAACAAGTTTCAGAGCAAGACATACTAAGCTAATTCTTCAACAAAGCAGGAACATAACCCTGAGCACAAAAATACAGGTGGCCAAAAGTCACACAAAACCCAGAGACCCCTTAAAACTCACTACGGGACACTGCATTGCACTCTAGGGAGAAGAAATCCAGCTCCACCTACCAGAATACCGACGTGAGCTTCCCTAACCAGGAAACCTTGACAAGCCACTCATCCAACACCACCCACAGGGTGGCTAACAAACACATGAAAACATGCTCAACATCACTCATTATCAAAGAAATGCAAATCAAAACCACAATGAGATACCATCTCACGCAGGTCAGAATGGCTGCTATCAAAATGTCTACAAACAATCAATGCTGGAGAGGGTGTGGAGAAAAGGGAACCCTCTTACACTGTTGGTGGGAATTCAAACTAGTACAGCCACTATGGAGAACAGTGTGGAGATTCTTTAAAAAACTGGAAATAGA
Source organism: Cephalophus harveyi (assembly GCA_006410635.1). Classification (NCBI taxonomy): domain Eukaryota; kingdom Metazoa; phylum Chordata; class Mammalia; order Artiodactyla; family Bovidae; genus Cephalophus; species Cephalophus harveyi. Next base: position 161,634 of record SJYT01003426.1, read on the forward strand.
ACTGCCTTATGACCCAGCAATCCCACTGCTGAGCATACACACTGAGGAAACCAGAATTGAAAGAGACACGTGTAGCCCAGTGTTCATCACAGCACTGTTTACAATAGCCAGGACATGGAAGCAACCTAGATGTCCATCAGCAGATGAATGAGTAAGAAAGCTGTGGTACATATACACAGCGGAATATTACTCAGCCATTAAAAAGAATGCATTTGAATCAGTTCTAATGAGGTGGATGAAACTGGAGCCTATTACACAGAGCAAAATAAATCACAAAGAAAAACACCAATACAGTATATTAATGCATATATATGGAGTTTAGAAAGATGGTAACGATGACCCTATATGCAAGGCAGCAAAAGAGACACAGAGGTAAACAACAGACTGTTGGACTCTGGGAGAAGGTGAGGGTGTGCTGATTTGAGAAAATAGCATTGAAACATGTATATTATCATATGTGAAACAGATCGCCAGTCCAGGTTCAATGCATGAGGCAGTGTGCTCAGGGCTGGTGCACTGGGATGATGCTGAGGGATGGGATGGGGAGGGAGGTGGGAGGGAGGGTCAGGATAGGGAACACGTGTACACCCATGGCTGATTCATGTGAAAATATGGCAAAACCCACTACAATATTGTAAAATAATTAGCTTCTAATTAAAAAAAAAAAAAAAAAACTTTAAAGCTTTAAGGAAGATTTTCAAATATTTTTCTGAAACACATTACATATTTCACCAGGAAAAATAGCTAAAATAAAGGCAGTACATTTTTTCTCAGAGCTAATAATGAAATAAGCTACACGTATAAGTCTTTATATTTTGGTAATAGGGTCTACATCATGTTTGGTGAGGATGGTATGCGTTATTTTCAGCCACAGGCTGATGATTTAGATATTTCACACATGGCAGACCAATCAGTAATGACACTTCACATACACACATCAACAGATTATTCCAATGGACATGTAATCCCAAGGAAACATGGGACCTGAGAAACAAACAATTTTGACACATTGTAAATATATCAGAGATTATGTCTGGTGACTTTGGTAGGCATCCTTTGCCTACCAAATAATTTAGCAATTTTTATTATATCTCATGAGATGACACTATTTAAATAGGCTACATTTCATTTCCAAAAAAATCTAAGTTTTAATAACGAAACAGCTTGTCTAGATTTCACACAATAGTGTACATATTTATCTCAATTAATCTTTCTACTTTAAATTAACACTATATATAATACACATTTGTTACTGTGGTTGGTAATGTCTACTCAAGTCCTTTTCTTCTGATGCCGGTTACTCAGCCCAAGTGCAATCTGTCTTTCCTTTCATTTTTCTGTTCATTATAAAGTGACAAATTACTGGGGATCTCATGATCCTTACTCATAAGACATACACTTCAAATTGTTTTTATAAAGTATTTTCTTGGATTAGATCCAGATATCCCTAGCAATTCAAGCTCCTGACCTTGAGAAATCAATGGCCTAAAGACACCCTGATCTCTGAGATCTCTTCTAAATTGGTATACCATCACACGTGGGATGATGATAGTCAGGGATGTGATAGGAAGATTAATGTACATATTTATCTCAATTAATCTTTCTACTTTAAATTAACACTATATATAATACACATTTGTTACTGTGGTTGGTAATGTCTACTCAAGTCCTTTTCTTCTGATGCCGGTTACTCAGCCCAAGTGCAATCTGTCTTTCCTTTCATTTTTCTGTTCATTATAAAGTGACAAATTACTGGGGATCTCATGATCCTTACTCATAAGACATACACTTCAAATTGTTTTTATAAAGTATTTTCTTGGATTAGATCCAGATATCCCTAGCAATTCAAGCTCCTGACCTTGAGAAATCAATGGCCTAAAGACACCCTGATCTCTGAGATCTCTTCTAAATTGGTATACCATCACACGTGGGATGATGATAGTCAGGGATGTGATAGGAAGATTATTCATACTACCCTGGAATATACTCAGATATGGAACTTTTCTCAAGAAATTTTTTACAGCCTAAAACACTGATGTTTCCATAAATACTAAACTATATGCAAATGAAAACTCTTTGTAACTTATTTTTATAAATATAATAAATGAATATTTAATTTTCTTACACATTTTTTTCACAAGTTTCTTCATTTAGAAACATCTTAGCATTGTATGTACAATCTTTATGATATTTAATTTCTCTAAATGGAAGAAGACAGTTATTAAGATAATTTTAAAACAAGGATCTGGAGAGACAGATCACTTCAACATAAAAAACAAACCTGTTAGCTTATCTATAATTATGAAGCTCAAAGATGTTAATTTTTATCTCATGCATTTTGGTTTTGGTATTTTCTAACTAGATGATATGCACAAGGAATTCTGATATTTAAGATCCTTCATAAGTGAGATTGGAAGAGCAGGGTCATATTAGTATCAATACAATACATTCATCACTGGATTTATGCTTTAAGTACTTTAGAGAGAAATATTTTAAATAATAAAGTCAATGTTTGAGTTAACATTTAACACAAAGCTTAACAAAATAAATAACTTCTTAGTTTAATTTACTTGTTTTATCAACAAGAATTCATTTATATTTCTAAGCTATAAGATCCATCTTATATATTCATTCTATTTTCAGTTTTTAAGCAGTAGGCATTTAACTGGTAAGTGTAGCCAGTCCAAAGTCATAATCTTCTCTTACTTTGAATAAATGCTAGTATCTAGACCCAATACAATTTCAGTATAATTTGAAATCTCTATCCTAATCTTTGTAATGTCATCATTCCCATTTTATTTTATACAATGTTAGAAACCTTTGAGGGACTGTGAAAAGCCTATGAAAAAGCCACAATGGTTCACAGGCTTTTTCAATGCAATTCAACTTTATCTAAAAGCTTCAATTTATCCTAGTTTTTGAAAAAAAATGTTTCTTTTTCAGATTCATTCAATTTAGGTGTCTCTTCTCTAGTGAAGGCTGGGTCATGAAAGGACATAAACTGTGCTTCACCAAAACCCTAACAGTCTGTTCAATTTATCTCCTGAATCAGTGAGTTGTGGAATGTGTTTCAGTGTTTCTAGTTCCCTTTTGAAAACCTTTATAATCATTGAGATAGCAATATTTAATAACATTTATATAAATGCAAACATCAAAAAATATTAATAACAAAAGTAAAAATGAAATTCACTCAGTCATGTCCAACTCTTTGTGATCCCAAGAACTATACAGTCCATGGAATTCTCTAGGCCAGAATACTGGAGTGAGTACCCTTTCCCTTCTCCAGGGGATCTTCCCAACCCAGGAATTGAACTGGGGTCTCCTGCATTGCAGGCGGATTCTTTACCAACAGAGCTATCAGGGAAGCCCAATATTAATAAATTAATAAATACATAAATAAGTTAAAGTTATTAATAAAATTTTCTCCAAAGTAGAAAAAAATTTACCATAAATCCTGACACCTAAGCATTTAATCATGTATTATAGACATTCCTTGATGGAAGCTGGGTGGATGAATAAACCCACAAACAAGACCTAGGCACTAGATAACTCCATGCAGAATTAAGAAATTAATTAGGAGGAAGAGCCATAATTTGCAGAGCTGACATCTATTTTACTTTACTTGCATGTATCAATGGGAAGCAATTACAATTCAATTAAAATATTCAATTTTATTACTTTACTGACTGACCTTGAAGTTAATGCCTGTTTTATTTAATTGCATCATCTATGAATAAATGTTAACCCTACAATGTTATGCCCCATTATTTTCAATGCATTTTTCAACTTCTCAACTGAATTATATCAGTCAATTTATTGTCTACTGTCATGAGAGCAAGTGGAGGTTTATTTCTTTGAGACAGCCCAATATATGAGAGAAACATTACAAAATGTTTGATAATGCTATTTTTACAGAGTCAAGTAAAATGAATTGTGTTCTCATCTCAACTTTTGTAGCCTAGACATTTACTGTAAAATCAGTAGGTGATATTAGAAAAGGTATAATCACTCTGAGAGCAATTTTTAGTCTGACTATAATTCTTGATAAATTTCATTGCAGGAAGAAGTGGAACATCCCATGTATCTTCAAAAGTTACACACACACACACACATCCTTATTAATCTCTTCCTATATTTACCGGGCTCTCTGGCTATCAGAATAAGTGGATTTCATCTAAAAGCTCTAATGTTTTCGTTAGGGCTTCCCTAGTGTCTCAGTGGTAAAGAATCTGCCTGCAATGCAGGAGAGGACAGGTTTGGTCCCAAGGTCTGGAAGATCCCCTGGAGGAGGAAATGGCAGACCACTCCAGTATTCCTGCCTGGAAAATCTCATGATCATAATCTTCTCTTACTTTGAATAAATGCTAGTATCTAGACCCAATACAATTTCAGTATAATTTGAAATCTCTATCCTAATCTTTGTAATGTCATCATTCCCATTTTATTTTATACAATGTTAGAAACCTTTGAGGGACTGTGAAAAGCCTATGAAAAAGCCACAATGGTTCACAGGCTTTTTCAATGCAATTCAACTTTATCTAAAAGCTTCAATTTATCCTAGTTTTTGAAAAAAAATGTTTCTTTTTCAGATTCATTCAATTTAGGTGTCTCTTCTCTAGTGAAGGCTGGGTCATGAAAGGACATAAACTGTGCTTCACCAAAACCCTAACAGTCTGTTCAATTTATCTCCTGAATCAGTGAGTTGTGGAATGTGTTTCAGTGTTTCTAGTTCCCTTTTGAAAACCTTTATAATCATTGAGATAGCAATATTTAATAACATTTATATAAATGCAAACATCAAAAAATATTAATAACAAAAGTAAAAATGAAATTCACTCAGTCATGTCCAACTCTTTGTGATCCCAAGAACTATACAGTCCATGGAATTCTCTAGGCCAGAATACTGGAGTGAGTACCCTTTCCCTTCTCCAGGGGATCTTCCCAACCCAGGAATTGAACTGGGGTCTCCTGCATTGCAGGCGGATTCTTTACCAACAGAGCTATCAGGGAAGCCCAATATTAATAAATTAATAAATACATAAATAAGTTAAAGTTATTAATAAAATTTTCTCCAAAGTAGAAAAAAATTTACCATAAATCCTGACACCTAAGCATTTAATCATGTATTATAGACATTCCTTGATGGAAGCTGGGTGGATGAATAAACCCACAAACAAGACCTAGGCACTAGATAACTCCATGCAGAATTAAGAAATTAATTAGGAGGAAGAGCCATAATTTGCAGAGCTGACATCTATTTTACTTTACTTGCATGTATCAATGGGAAGCAATTACAATTCAATTAAAATATTCAATTTTATTACTTTACTGACTGACCTTGAAGTTAATGCCTGTTTTATTTAATTGCATCATCTATGAATAAATGTTAACCCTACAATGTTATGCCCCATTATTTTCAATGCATTTTTCAACTTCTCAACTGAATTATATCAGTCAATTTATTGTCTACTGTCATGAGAGCAAGTGGAGGTTTATTTCTTTGAGACAGCCCAATATATGAGAGAAACATTACAAAATGTTTGATAATGCTATTTTTACAGAGTCAAGTAAAATGAATTGTGTTCTCATCTCAACTTTTGTAGCCTAGACATTTACTGTAAAATCAGTAGGTGATATTAGAAAAGGTATAATCACTCTGAGAGCAATTTTTAGTCTGACTATAATTCTTGATAAATTTCATTGCAGGAAGAAGTGGAACATCCCATGTATCTTCAAAAGTTACACACACACACACACATCCTTATTAATCTCTTCCTATATTTACCGGGCTCTCTGGCTATCAGAATAAGTGGATTTCATCTAAAAGCTCTAATGTTTTCGTTAGGGCTTCCCTAGTGTCTCAGTGGTAAAGAATCTGCCTGCAATGCAGGAGAGGACAGGTTTGGTCCCAAGGTCTGGAAGATCCCCTGGAGGAGGAAATGGCAGACCACTCCAGTATTCCTGCCTGGAAAATCTCATGGACAGAGGAGCCTGGTGGGCTACAGCTCATGAGATCTCAAAAGTCAGACACAACTTAGTGACTGAACCACAATCACCACCAATTTTTTTGTTCCCAGACTTCAAATGAGCATACCATTATCCTACAATTGAGAATTTAATTAATGAAATCACTATATTCATGTCAAAAAGAACAAATAAGACTATTAACTCTAAAGAAAAATTAGCTCACATGTTTTGAAAATTGACAATTTGGAGAAGGATCTTATTTCAATTTCCAGATTTTCCATTTCTACAAGTAGATTACTAAAAGCTTAGCTATCTTAGAGGGTATGCTAGGATTCATCTCAACATGCAACTTCTTTCTGAAATCTATGAACTGGTAGCTTACTTCAATATAAGGAGACTTCTATAACATAACATAAAGTTACTTATATAATATAATGTAACATAAAAGAGACTCAGATACTTTATGGATTCACTTTTGAGATCCATAGAACTCATGAAATGAATGATCAAAAAATCATGTTAAATATAATTATGCAGTTAATGATAACCAATATTTGCTGATGATAGCCTAAATGGTCCTTTGTCTATTTTTAAAATACTATAAAGTTCTAATATGTAAAAAAATGAATAAAAAGTGAAAGATATGCAATTTAAGGAATTTTTAAAGTGAGGATTTGAGATACTTATTAAAAATATTTAAGATATTTAACATACATATCTTCCTAATTTTTCATATTAATTTTTGAAATAATAAAAAGTAGAAAGTGAAAGAAGCCTGACAATGAGGAGAGAGTGTTTAAAGGGGTGAAAGTTGAAGTTAAAAAAGCAGACAAAAGTCAAATCCTATGGATCTTTGTGTTTAATTTTAAAGAGTTTATACTTGAAGGTAAAGTCAGAGAGAAGACAGAAGAATTCTAAGCCGAGGATGGCATGATCCAAACTAACCTTTAGAAAGATCACTCTAGCTTCAGTCAAATTTATTGACAGGAAACAAGACTGACAGTAAGAATGCAAATAAAGGAACTGCTGCAATAATTAGTGAGGCAGGATCTAACAGACAAAAGCAAAAGGTATGGAAGGAAGAGAACAGATTTGAGAGCAACATATAGGAGGCAGGATACATATTACTTGCTGATGAATTTGGTCTGGTGAATAATACAGGAAAAAGAAAAGGCAAAGATAGGGGTGGTCCTAAGATGGTGGAGGAATAGGACGGGGAGACCACTTTCTCCCCCACGAATTCAACTAAAGAACACTTGAACGTTGAGCAAATACCACAAACAACTTCTAAATGCTGGCAGAGGACACCAGGTAGCCAGAAAGGCAGCCCATTGTCTTCAAAAGGAGGTAGGACAAATATAAAAGATAAAAAGAGAGACAAAAGAGTTAGGGATGGACCCGTCCCAGGCGGGAGTCGTAAAAGAGGGTAAGTTTCTAAACACCAGGAAACCCTCTCACTGGCGGACCTGTGGGGAGTTTTGGAATCTCAGAGGGCAACATAACCAGGAAGAAAAATAAATAAATAAAACCCACAGATTACCTGCCTAATGGCAACTGCCAGCAGAGAAGTAGCCCAGATGCTCGCGTCTGACACCAGCAAGCAGGGGCTGAACAGGGAGGCATGGGCTGCACTGCTTAGGGTAAGGACTGGGCCTGAATGCCCTGAGGGCAATCTGAGGGTGCTAATTTGAGATAGCAACCCAAACTCAGAGAGAGAGGAAAAAAAGAGAAGAGAAATTTCCCGAGGAAAGCCCTAACCTAAGGCACCGCAGTCCCGCTCACAGAACAAAGGACTGAGCCAATACCAGAGGAGACGGGTTGAGGACCAGCCCATCCCCCGCCAGAGACAGGGAGGCAGGCGGGCGGCAGCCAGAGCCGGAAAAGGGCAATCTTGGCCCCAGAGATGGCATCCTCTACCAAACTGTGAGCAGACTCCCAGTTGTTAACCAAGTCTTCCTGGGATCCTGGACAGTTGACATCCAATGGGAGGGTCACAGCCAGAGATCAGCTCCCGAGAAGAGAAACACAGCACACCTGAGACGGTGCTCCCACTGTGCACCGAGGAAACTGAGCGCTGGGACGGGGGAGGTGATAAGACGCACCGCACCTGGGGAGTGTGTGCCCATCAAGCACCTGGTCGCCTGAGCTGCTTGGACCTGGGAAGGGCACAGAACGCAAGCCCAGCTGAGTCTGTGCCTTTGTGGAATACCCTAGAACCTGAACCTGAGTAGCTTAGACTTGGGAAGGGCATGCAACCCAGGGCCTGCTTTAGACAGTTCCCCTGCAGAGCAACCTGAAGCCTGAGTAGTGTAGACTGGGAAAGCACACATGCCATGAGCGGGAGCAAACCCAGTGTGGCCGAGATACCGCAGCACTCCCCACACACGCCAGTGATATTTGTTGGCATTGTTCCTCCCTCCTCACAGCACGACTGAACAAGCGAGCCTAAATAAATGACCACCTTCATCCCCTTGTGTCAGGGTAGGAACTAGACACTGAAGAGACTTGTGAACATAAGAATCCAAAATAAACAGAGGGAACTGCTTTGGAAGTGACAGGTGCAACAGGTTAAACCCTGTAATTAGCACCGACTACATTTGGACTGCAAGGAGATCCAACCAGTCCATTCTAAAGGAGATCAGTCCTGGGTGTTCATTGGAAGGACTGATGCTAAAGCTGAAACTCCAGTACTCTGGCGACCTCATGCGAAGAGTTGACTCATTGGAAAAGACTCTGATGCTGGGAAGGATTGGAGGCAGGAGGAGAAGGGGACGACAGAGAATGAGATGGCTGGATGGCATCACCGACTTGATGGACATGAGTTTGAGTGAACTCCAGGAGTTGGTGATGGACAGGGAGGCCTGGCGTGCTGCGATTCCTGGGGTCGCAAAGAGTTGGACACGACTGAGTGACTGAACTGACTCACTGACATGGGAAGGGGCCTATAGATCCTGAGAAGTATAAGCTGGAACAAGGAACTATCTGAAACTGAGCTGAACCCACACTGCCCACAACAGCTCCAGAGAAATTCCTAGACATATTTTACTATTATCATTAAAAATTGTTTTTAATTTTTAATTAAAAAAATTTTTAAGTCCTATATTACCCCTTTCATTTTCATTTTTATAACCTACTAAAAATGGGTTATAAATAAAACTACCTTGCCAAAAAAAAAGGACCCTATTTTTAAAGCAAACTTCACATATATTTTTTATAAATTTTGTGATTTTTTTTTAATATTGTATTTTTGAGAATCTAACGTCTACTCTAGATTTTTAATCTTTGCTTTTTGGTATTTGTTATCAATTTTGTACCTTTAAGGATGATCCTGAGAGATGATATCTGTCTCTTATACACATCTGGAACATATTATAGCCCGAGAACTTGGAAGCTTAAAGGTCCGTAAAATCTATGTTAAAAAATCAAAAATTCACAAAATCCTCATTTCTTGGGAAACAAAAAAATTTTTTCCTTCCAGCCTAGGCCCCAAACTTAGGTTATTAAAAAAAAGTCTCTACGACTTTTTCTTATCTTTGTGGTAAGCACTGCTGTAAATTCAATTGCTGGAATATATAACGTCTGAAATTTTCACTCTCCTTACATGAAAAGACAGTCTAGACTTTCAATTTATACTTTAATCACATGGCTTTGCTCTTTTAATCTTAGAATAACGAGAGCTGTCCTCTGTTTTCTATAGTGTTATTCATTTGTTAACTGAAGCCAAGAAGCATTGAGAGTTAGAAGTCAGCATGATAAAGTACATAAGAAAAAATGAAGCCCATCTTGTAACTGCAAAGGGGACAGAGAATGAGAGCACGTTCCTGAAGAAAGCTCTGTTCCTAAAGGATGGATAGGTTATGGATTTCCCCAACAGCCTGCAGCTTTCTTTTTTTTTAAATCAAGGAGCTATCTTTGGTTTTTCAAAAAAAAGCTTTAAAAAAAAAAATGAGCAACAACAGTAGTGTGCCTCACTATCCCCCGAGCGGAAGTTGCTCAGTGCTGAGAGGTAATTTCAGTTATTAAAAAAAATGAAATGGAAAAAACCCCCGCTTTTAAAAGGATAACTTGGAGTACTGGTATTTGGCCTCAGGACACAGTACACATGTTTAGACATTGTAGACTTCTGGAAGATAGGTGATTCCTAAAAAATATTTTTATCATTGATCAGTTTCCTGGGTTGGATGATGCTCCCTGCATATTCATATCCATTGGAGCCTCAGAATAGACCTCATTTGGAAACATGGTCTTTGCAAATGTAATGAGTTAGGTTAAATTGGGATCATACTGGATTAGATTGGGCCCTAAATTCAATGACTGGTATCTTCACAAAAATGTCATATTGGGAATTCCCTGGTGCTCTCATGATTAGGACTCAGGCCCCTAAGATACCACAAGCCTCAGTGGTATGGCCAAAGGAATGGTCGTATCAAGACCCAGAGATGTAATGAAGAACTCCACGAGGGGACAGAGGCAGATGCTGGCGTGATGAGTCTGCAAACCAAGAAACACAGGCCACTGCCAGAGGCTAGGAAGAAGCAGGGCAGGGGTCTTCCCTAGAGCTTTCAGATAAAGTATGGCTCTGTTGACGCTTTAATTTCAGACTTCTGACCTTCAGAACTGTGAGAGGATAGTTTTCTGTTTTTTTTAAATGAGATGGCTGGATGGCATCACCGACTTGATGGACATGAGTTTGAGTGAACTCCAGGAGTTGGTGATGGACAGGGAGGCCTGGCGTGCTGCGATTCCTGGGGTCGCAAAGAGTTGGACACGACTGAGTGACTGAACTGACTCACTGACATGGGAAGGGGCCTATAGATCCTGAGAAGTATAAGCTGGAACAAGGAACTATCTGAAACTGAGCTGAACCCACACTGCCCACAACAGCTCCAGAGAAATTCCTAGACATATTTTACTATTATCATTAAAAATTGTTTTTAATTTTTAATTAAAAAAATTTTTAAGTCCTATATTACCCCTTTCATTTTCATTTTTATAACCTACTAAAAATGGGTTATAAATAAAACTACCTTGCCAAAAAAAAAGGACCCTATTTTTAAAGCAAACTTCACATATATTTTTTATAAATTTTGTGATTTTTTTTTAATATTGTATTTTTGAGAATCTAACGTCTACTCTAGATTTTTAATCTTTGCTTTTTGGTATTTGTTATCAATTTTGTACCTTTAAGGATGATCCTGAGAGATGATATGGGGTGGGAGGGGGGTTCAGGATTGGGAACTCATGTACACCCATGGTGGATTCATGTCAATGTATGGCAAAACCAATATAGGACTGTAAAGTAAAATACAGTAAAAATAAAAATTAAAAAAAAAGGAAATAACATTGAAGCAGATACCAATAAAATTGAAAACAAAAACAAAAAAAACAAAAAAACAATCCAATCCTCAGTACCCATTTTTACTTAGGAGTGTGACTACTGCTTGATTGCCCTCTCCTCCTTATGACTCTTTTTCTCCCCTAGGTCACCTCTATATCCTCCCTCCCCCTTCTCTTCTCTACCCAACTCTGTGAATCTCTCTGGGTATTTCAGGCTGTGGAGAACACTTAGGGAACTGATTACTGGCTAGATCTGTCGCTCTTCTTTTGACCCCCACCTCTTCTCCTTCCTGTCACCTCGATCTTCCTCCCTCTTCTCTTCTCTATGTAATTCCATGAACCTCTCTGGGTGTTCCAGGCTGTGGAGAACACATCAATTCAGTTCAGTTGCTCAGTCGTGTCCGACTCTTTGTGACCCCATGAATCGCAGCACGCCAGGCCTCTCTGTCCATCACCAACTCCCGGAGTTCACTCAGACTCACGTCCATTGAGTCAGTGATGCCATCCAGCCATCTCATCCTCTGTCGTCCCCTTCTCCTCCTGCCCCCAATCCCGCCCAGCATCAAAGTCTTTTCCAATGAGTCAACTCTTCACATGAGGTGGCCAAAGTACTGGAGTTTCAGCTTTAGCATCATTCCTTCCAAAGAAATCCCAGGGCGGATCTCCTTGCAGTCCAAGGGACTCTCAAGAGTCTTCTCCAACACCACAGTTCAAAAGCATCAATTCTTCGGCGCTCAGCCTTCTTCACAGTCCAACTCTCACATTCATACATGACCACAGGAAAAACCATAGCCTTAACTAGACGGACCTTATTTGGCAAAGTAATATCTCTGCTTTTGAATATACTATCTAGGTTGGTCATCACTTTTCTTCAAAGGAGTAAGCGTCTTTTAATTTCATGGCTGCAATCACCATCTGCAGTGATTTTGGAGCCCCCAAAAATAGTCTGACACTGTTTCCCCATCTATTTCCCATGAAGTGATGGGACTGGATGCCATGATCTCAGTTTTCGGAATGTTGAGTTTAAGCCAACTTTTTCACTCTCCACTTTCACTTTCATCAAGAGGTTTTTTAGTCCCTCTTCACTTTCTGCCATAAGGGTGGTGTCATCTGCATATTTGAGGTTATTGGTATTTCTCCCGGCAATCTTGATTCCAGCTTGTGTTTCTTCCACCAGCGTTTCTCATGATGTACTCTGCATATAAGTTAAATCAGCAGGGTGACAATATACAGCCTTGACGGACTCCTTTTCCTATTTGGAACCAGTCTGTTGTTCCATGTCCAGTTCTAACTGTTGCTTCCTGACCTGCATACAGATTTCTCAAGAGGCAGGTTAGGTGGTCTGGTATTCCCATCTCTTTCAGAATTGTCCACAGTTTATTGTGATCCACACAGTCAAAGGCTTTGGCATAGTCAATAAAGC